>CM022773.1:6524143-7048971 GCA_012411365.1 Ameiurus melas | reverse complement strand
AATGTAGTTTCTCCAGAACATGGTGCTACGTTTAATATGGAAACAGCAGCAGACAACAGTGCAGACTATAGTACTCTATACAATGGCATTATACAACTACAACCATTATGCACAGGACAGTAGAGTCTATATGAACTGTACTGGAGCAAATGAACACCATTCTTCCAGAAGATATTCCCTCTGTCAGTGTTTTGATGATGGTAAAGGAGAGCGCTGACTAAAACTTCACTCCAAAAATCTCACATACAGTAGGTGGTGATCTGGTGACTATAGACTGTAGTGTGAGACTTACACTATTTTCTTCCTAATCAAACCATGAGAATGAGCCCCTTGTGCCCTGTGGATGGGAAGGTGGTGTGCAGTCATCCTTTAGAACCCTTATAGATTGTTCTATATCTCTCCATAAATGTGACCTAAAAACATCAACAGATTTTCACACAAGTCCTAAAAAGTAGACATCGAGAACCCAATTAAAACAAACAGAGAAAAATATGACACTTGGTCTTTTATTTATTGGAGAAAAATGATCTGATGATGTTTTAGGTCATATTTATGCAGAAATATAGAAAGTTCTAAAAGGGTTCGCAAACTTTTAAGCACCACTGTACTGTACTGTACTGTACTATCCATTCATCCATCCATCCTCAACCAATTATCCGTAATCGGGTCCTGGGTACTGTACTATATATATTACAAATACATAGATATAGGCAGACTGTGGAAAGAGGAAGAGCCATGTGAACGAATGAAGTTGTAATAGTGTGCTGACTCAGAGATTCCCCCGACACACCCTCATGCTCATTACACACCGCTTGTAAACCGACCACACAGAGTTCGTCTATATACACAGTGTCATTGTGTTCCTCCATCTCAGGCATGCTTAAACCACATTTCTAATTAGCCTCATGAGATGGAAATGTATCAGTAAACATTTGTCCTCTTTAAGTCAACTGGCTTTTAAATGATTTACAAAACCCAGAAACAAGAGGCTCAGAGACTACATACCCAGCACATACTCTTTAAAATGTATTAAAATAAATAAATAAAATAAAAGATTAAGTTTCTGTGTTAGTGACCAAAAGTTTAAGAATTCAAATCCTAGACCTGTCAGAGACGAACAGCTGGCATTAAGCACGCAATCTCAAAAATGCTCGCTTTATATGTGTTTGGATTGTTCTCTGTCTGACATGTACAGTTGCAATCAATATTATAGCAACAACCACTGAAAATCAGGTTTACGGTCAAAATTTTCAGACTGTCAGCTGGTTGCAATGAACAAATCAAACAACAGTAAGTGAAATAGTTCAACACAGCAATGCTTCAAGGTGGTTTCCGAATACAACTGAAAATGTAACTTATAATGACCTCCAGTTCCAAAAATTATTCAACCCCTTCATGGCGCAGCATCTTTAGTATTTAGTAGAGTACCTTTTGCTGTTATGACCTGCTACACATGAGATGCAGAGCTTCTGGCAGCGTTCTGAGGGAATCTTAGCCCATTCCCTCATGAGCAATGGCCTCCAGTTCAATGTTAACGTGTGCTGCACGCCTTCTTCAAATCCCACCAGAGATTTTCTACGGGGTTCAAGTCAGGTGACTGTGATGGCCCTGTAGAATCTTACAGGACTTCTTCTGCAACCAAGCCTTGGTGGAATTTGAGGTATGCTTGGGATCATTGTCCTTTGGGAAGGCGTGTAATGATGACCAAGCTTCAGCTTCCCTCACAGATGGCATGACGCTTTTCTCCTAGGATTCCTGATACTTCAATGGATCCATCTTGCCTTCCACACGCTGCAGTTTTTCCAGAGCCAGAGGATGCAAAGCAGCCCCAGAGCATCACTGAGCCACCACCATGCTTGCCTGTGGACAGAGTGTTCTTTAATTTTTTCTTCCCTCCAGACATTCCGCTTGATCCACCCCTGCCGAAATGTTCCAGTTTTGTTTCATCGCTTCCACAGATATATAATCCCAAAACCTCTGTGGATTATTTATATGATTTTGAGTGACTTTTACTTGTGCTTTTGGGTCAGTAGTAGTAGTGTACATCTTGGAGTTCTGGCATGGAAACCTTCTGCATTTAGTACGCGACTTTACTGTGCTCACTGAAACCTCAGTCAACTCAACCTGTTGCCACCAAGTCTTACCGCAGGGTGGCTAAAATCTAATATCTATCAATAATTTGACATTGAAACTCTTTAGGACTGATCAATGCATTATTAACGTATAACATGATTGATTTAGAGTGAATGTCTTTGAAGAGTACAATCCGCATTTAAGTACTATTAGTTAGTAGTACCCCTGTCCAGGGTGTACCCCGCCTTTTGTGCCCGCCGATGCTTCCTGGGATAGGCTCCAGGTTCCCCGCGACCCTGGAGCAGGAAGGGTTGAAGATGGATGGATGTGGTGGATAGTTAGTAGTTACAAGTTAACAGTATTACCAGTATTAGACAGATTCTATTCCTATTAGCTCAGATTCTATTAGAATTAGACTCTATTAGATTAGATTCTATTACAAGAATTAGACAGAGCATGCAATACCATGATCTAAAATTATGTAATTGTCTAAAACAATACTGCACATTGGATCCAAGACTTGGGCATTGCTATATTAGACATTTTTGCTTGGAATATTGATCTCACTCATTTCCCTTTCAGTAACAGCTTTAGCCTGGTCACAGGTCACGATGATTTTGGAGCCTATCCCAGGAACACAGGGCATAAGGTGGGAATGGGATGGGATGGGTACCAGTCCTTCACAGGGCACCATGCACACTCATTCACTTATTCAACTACATCAGTGGTCATCGCGCCCGTTCTGGAGATCTACCTTCCTGCAGGCTTCATCTCCAAACAAAATCTAACAAAACACGGGTTTTAGCTTAGATGGTCAGGAGGGCATCATAATTATGGTTGGAGCCAAAGCTTTCAGGAAGGTAGATCTCGAGGAACAGGGTTGGTGATCAATGAACTGGGGGTATTTATCTTAGTCAATCCACTTACTGGCATGTTTTTGGGAAGTGGGAGGAAACCCACACAGACACTGGGAGAACAGACACAGACTCACACACAGACAGTAACCCGAGCTCAAGATTGAACCAGGAAGCCTGGAGCTATGGTATGAGGTGGAAATGCAACCTTCTGCACCACCTTTCCACCCTGGAATATTGATCTGCCATTTAAAAATCAATCTCAGCAGTGTGATACTACTCTGGTCTAAAAACCCTGCAGGTGATTTACCTGCCTTCTAAATATGTAAAACATGCAGCATTGCCAGATATTATTGTGAGCACAGCAGTAGTACTGACTTGGCAGTGTGTGTGTGGAACCAGTACTGGTACACACCTCATTGTCACTTTGGGTTGAGAAACAGTCCAACCAAGACCTAAACAATCCAGACAAAAGAGGTGTCAAAAGTCAAAAACTGAAATCGATTAGAACACACTGTGCACGGGTAAACTGGGCTATAGTCTCAAAGTGGACCAACAAGCTGGGCTTACAAACTTTTGTTTGCGCTACTGCCGCTTTATGCCAGCCTCAAAGGTAGTTTTTGAATCTTTTGCATGTCTATATGGCATGAAATTACCATTGTACCATCACACAGTGTCGTGCTTTTACATTTCTCAGGAAGAAGTGGTTCACTTCAAGGTGGCCCAAGAACACTCTTATGCCAATGTTGAGTGTGAGACAAAAAGCAAATATTGGCTATAATTATATTCACTAATTCAACATCCAAAAGGAAATATTTGAAGATTAAACTGATTTTAAGCATTTATGTCGGATTCAATTCAACTCAGTTCGATTTGTACATCACTTTTAACGACAGCCGTTGTCACAAAGCAGTTAAAGAAATCCGGATGTAGATTTAGATCCCTAATGAACAAGCCAAAGGTGACAGTGGCAAGGAAAAATCCTCCCTGAAACAACATGACAAAGAACCTTAAGAGATACACCCATTGCCTTCTGGGTGAAACTGGATAGTGTGATTATAAATCATTACAATATACAGGTGTGGGAGAGAAAGTGCCTTGAAAGGATGTTCAGCATGAGTGTATTATGAATAAGAGTCCTGCCGTAAGAACAGGACAGTCTTTATGATTACTGCATCCCCGTGAGATTATCCATAGAAGCAAAGGTGTGACTTTTGAAGTGCAGCTCTTTCGGCATCCATGTGAGACCGTATTATGTTTCAAATCATCTGTTACCTTCTCATCTCCCCTAACAAACGAAACTTAAAGCCACCTTGCTAACCCTACTTGAACTGCATTCAGTATTTTCAACGCATCTGCTGCTTCCAAGACTCACTAACTGACATTAAACTGAACTCAGACATAATTCATGCAACATCTCAAAGAGTTAGTGCTGATCTGAGATCAGCAGCTGGCCTAGAACGATCCCTATAACACTCGGCATGTGTGATTGGTTAGGAGTGGAGCACCAGTCACATCAGAGCGAGTGTTTCAGTGTGGATCATGTGCTTGTTCATAAAACATTAACAGTTTCCAGGTGTGACATGGCTCCACTGTGCGGATGTAGAGAAGACAGTGAGGCTCAGTAGTCAAAGTGGAAGGTAGATTTCAAATCCAGAACCACTTGAAGGCCAAGGACTTTTACCCTGAACCGTTCCGTCTTATGTTCAGATTGGAATTTGCACATACAATTCATACCTCAATTCTGAACTCTCAATTCTGATTGGTCAGAAAGTGTTGCTTTATTATTGTTTTTAATATGTTATTGTTGATTAAAATATTACTGTTTCTATTGTATATATATCCAATTTAGGGACTTGTATGGTGGGCACTATACACAGATTAAAGAAGTTGATTTTTGGTGGGAGTCTGAGTGCTTTGTAATAGTTGTTTATGACACAGGAAAGATTTCAGGAGTGAAGACTTTGTGCTTTGCAGTTCCTCATTAACACGACAAGCTGCAATTCTTTTGTTATTAATATTAAGAGTGTAAAAGGGGAAGCTTGTGAAGGAAGTATGTTTAAAGCTGCTCTAAGGTAAGTGATAACAGGGACTAACTTGTATCTGACATTTCATAACATCACCTGGAACTAGAAATGTATAACAGGTCATTCTGTTATAAAGAAAAATGGGTAATCTTTGGGAACAGTGCTGTAATAACAGGAATGTAACCCCATCAGTGATTTATTTTCTATAACAGCAAGCTCATGTTTTATTCCTAGAACTAATATATACGCAAAGGAGAGGAATCTCCAACTGGAGAATTGTTCATATTCTTGGTTTTTTTCCTTTCTTTTTTTTTTCAGCAAAGACATCTGAATGATGGATCAAACAACACACAAAATTACATGCTTGCCATCAGGAAAGAAGAAAAAAAACGGGGAGAAAAAGGAAAGATGGGCGTTCATGGTGAACTTATGAAGATGAAAGAAAAATAAATACCCCTTGTCATGCACATACACATTCTCATCCAAAAAAATGAATGACAGATGAGTGAGTTTTTGAGGCACTCCCAATACCTTCCTTTATTTGGTAATAGGAAAGTGTACACACATGGGTCCCTTCATAGTGAGCTCTAAAGTTACACATGATTTTATATTCTCTTTGCCCAAAATGTGTCCGCTACATATTGTAATAGAAGTAGCTAAGTACTGCAAGGTAAAGCATTAATCATGATGGATAAACGAAGCAGAAGCAAGCATGTAAATTATTGCTTCCAATAGGAGTATTATATATAAAAGAAAAAAAACTAAACCAAAAACAATGATTTGGCAGCAGAAAACGTAAAAGTAATGAAACATGAAATTCAACAGAAAACGTCTGATCAAAGGCATCCTCCGTGAACATTAAAACCAAAGTTCAACGAAGGGAATAGAAACAAAACGGCATTTCGGAATATATACGCTTATTGGATTAGCTGACAAATAAAACTACAGACTGAGCTGGAATGTGTTGTTAAGCCTCTGTGCAATCTGCTTCCTTCTCATCTCTAAAATCAAACACGAACACAATAGTATTAAATATATATGACCGTTATAAAGAACCAAGTAAAGCATAAAGGTGAGTCTCGATCAAAATGGTCATACGAGTTTTTATTTTGTTATTCATGATTCAGTTGGTAAGAGAGGAATACATAAACATGAAAACTGGGGGGAAAATAGCAAACTGTTATATAGACCATCTTGCAACATTGATACTGGCATCAAACTTTTCACTGCTTACTCTATTTAAACCCCTCTTTCGGACCGTACAATAAAAATTTATGTTAATATAAAGCAGTTGATTCGATTTAGTGGATAGCCGGGGCTCCTGTCTAAAGGAAGACAGTAATATGTTAACGGTACTCTACAGAGGCAGGTAGATATCTGAAGCCAAAATGAAACGAAGAATCCCTTCTTCACACAGCGCATGTTAAGCTATTGTGGGGGGAGGGGCGGCTCTAAGCCCAATTACAAATTGGGCTAATTTAACATTAAGGACAAATGTAGGATTTTAAAAGCAATTCGCTCAGTTGTTCATGAATGCCATGTCATGTTGAGGAACAGCTACAGTACATATTGTAACGTGGAGGTTACGAGTCCTGTAACCGAGATTAGGCACATAAAAGTGGTGGTTTTGTGTATGTACAAGAAAACGGTAGATCTGTGAAAGTGACGAAGCCAGCGAGAGGCAGTTAAAAACAATAAAGGGTGACGTGTGAGAGGTCTGAGAGGTAGCGCTCAAAGTATTAGTGAAGTTCAGGACAGTGAAAGATATACACCTTTTATGCTACTGATCAATATAAATTTGGAAATGTCGATACCCGGGAACAACTTGTGAAGAATAGTGAGGGTTTTATTTCGTCAAATGTTCTCTTCATTTTTACCCTGGGAACATCCACACACACTCTCTAAATATCAGCTGAGGAGGCTTGTCTTGGACCAAGGCAAACGGCCTAGCTGCACCATGAGCCGACTCCATTATCAAACTTGGTTTCGTTTGCAGAAAGAAAAAAAGGGAGAAAAAAAAAAAAAAAACACAACCCACCATTCCAAGAGCCATTACTGCCATTGCACTGATGTAACACTACAGGTCTGGAGCTAATCTCTGCCCCAATGGGAGTATTTGGTGCTTAATAATCTTGTGGTTTCACTGGAGCTCCTCAATCTTTGAACCAAGGCCGCCAAGTCTGGTAGAGAATAGTAATCTGAAACCATTCGACACAGAGACGTTTTCCATAAAACATAGACTCCAGTTCTTTTATCATCATTCGTATAAAGTGTACACATTTCGACCAAAACCTCAAAAGATTCAAACAGTAATTTAGCTCTAAAATGGAAGAGATACTTACTTTCTGCTCTAAAATTTCTGTATTTGCATTAACAGGACAGTAAACCCATATTACCGTAGGAGTACTGAGGGGGAGAAAAAAAAGGGGGGGGTAGAGAAAGCCCACTTGTCCAGTTATATGAAGGGTATAGATTGCTCCTTCACTGTGTTCAGACAGACAGTCCAGGAAGCGAATACGCTTCATACATTTAACTGGACAAAATAAGAATGAAAGGAGGAGGGGAAAAGGCAGGCATGCTTTCCCCTGGCCGGATCAAGGCTGTGTAGAGAACGTAGAAGGAAAGCAAGTTATCGGCAAGGAAAGGGGAGTACGGGGTGGGGTGTGTGTGTGTGTGACTGAGACAACTCTGTAGGAGTTAGCGTTCATTTCAGATACAACCCTTTTCTGCCTGCTTTTTTTTTTTTCTTTCAGTAACCAGTCAAATGTTTGTTTTTAGCACTTTACAGGTGCATCCTCATTTGGTGAAGGCAGCTACAACGGCCCAGAGCAGCTCGTTGGTACTCATGTACTCTGCCCCTCAGGCTCGAGGTCGAGCAGCTGCGCACCCTCTTCATGGCCAGGTCATACCGTTCGTCAGCCGCAGCGGCGCGCAACGCGTTTTCAGCCGCGTCGGACGAATGAGCCAGGAAGATGAGCGCCAGTAGACGCTTGTCCATGCGCTGTGGGTCGTTCACCCACTTGTCCAGTACGGCTTCCTGTACCTTCTTGATGAGGCGCTGTTTGATGTTGCTGTTGGTGAGCGGGTGTGTCGTCATGTCGAACAACAGGAAGTTTTGCTTCTCTGTGGTGAGCACGCCCTTCTCCACCAGGTTCTTGGCGAGGCGTTCGCGCACGTTCCGCAGCTGGTAATGGAGCTTCAGCGGGTTCCAGGTCTCACCTTCGGGAGATAGCGGTCTTATTAGGGGTGTATAGAATGAAAACAAATAAGAGGAAAAGCAAAATCTTCTGTAGAGCTGTACGGTACACTGCTACAATATGGTCCGTTTGTTTAGAACACTGACTGCAACATTACAATAATAAATGAATAGCAGGGCGTTAAAGCTTTTTGGTTAACCTGCATGAAATGGTATGTAGATGCTGCCACGTTTATTCATTTTTCAAGTCCAGATTTATATTGGTGGGTCATTTTATGCATATTTTTTCAATGCAGATGAATGATTAGCAGTCAGGACTGAAGTTTCAGCACCCCCCCGAATGAAAACATAAACAATCTTCGAAAAGCTGAACACTAAACCGTACTATGTGGGGGTACCAAATAGATTTTTCAAAGCTCATCATCTGCCCATACCAAGACTCACTCGGTACATATTTGAATACATTTTAGACATTTATTTTAATACTCAATACATATTTTAAACACGTAACGTGTAGTGCAAAATAGAAGGCTGTGCAAGTAAAGAATTGTATGGTTTAATCCTTACCACTAAGGAGCTCGATCCAGCTCTGTACGGTCTCTGGTGGCTGGGTCTCTTTAATGTGTTTCAGAGCTTCATCCAGGAGCACGTCACCGGTTGGAGCGTCAGATTTACAAATGACCTAATAATGAAAGGTGCCAGATTTTTTTACTAGCCATTTCATCAAAGATGTGCAATCAGGTTTAAATACACCGAGTTCCTTTAACAAAAGCAGAGGCAACATTCTGCAGAAGCCACAGTGAATAATCAACATACCTTCCCTGCAAGAACAAATATTAAAGAGCTCCCCCTTGTGACGGAGCACTGCATATTGCAGCACAATTTTTTCCCCATCGCAAGACATTTATTTTTACAAATCAGATACAAGAATGATGGACTTGGATTTACTTTGCGTCATATTACACATATAATGAGTCTGGCTTTTACATATGGAAAACTGACTTGTGAATCTTGCCAGTTTAAGAAAATACTTGGGATTGAGCATGGAAGGATTAAGCTGTAGGCTACCCAGCAGAAGGCCAATATAACTGAGCAAGAGAAGCCAAAAGGACAGAGGCGTCATTAGAGAGCTGGATTTATTTACAGGACGCAGACTTAGTTCTACGGTAATAATAAAAGTAACCCCACCTTTCTGGTGAGGAGACTTTTTCTCCTCATGCCACAGGCCTCCAGCTGCAACCTCCCTCGTAAGGCGAGCTCAATGAGCATGCAACCGCGAAGCCCTGAAGATATGCAGTCATTCCAGAAAGAAGTGTAGCCCTGTGAGCACAGACTGGGTTAAATCAACAATAGTGGGAAATAAACTATTATATGGTTTATAAACCATTGTTCTATTCAAAACATTTAGCAAGACATTGAACTCCTTGCCAGTGTCCTGAACTATGACTCCTATTTGCTAAATGCATTAGATCGACATTCATTCATTCAATTAGGAGTATTAAAATTAAGAATACTAAAAACACAATAATTATTCACTTCATGGATTAAACAATGTACTTAACATACACGGCATGGCCAAAAGTTTGTGGACACCCGACCATCACACCCGTATACTCATTGAACATGCCGTTCCAGATTTAGTCCCCTCTTTAGGGTTATAAAAAGCTCCACTCTTCTGGGGAGGTTTCCTCTAGATTTTGTTGCTGGGGGAATTTGTCAATTCCGACACAAAATCGTTAATGAAATCAGGCACAGATGTTGCATGAGGAGGCCTCCTGTGTGGTCCGAGTTCCAGTTCATACCAAATGTGCTCAGTGGGGTTGAGATCAGGGCTCTGTGCAGGCCATTCAAGTTCCTCCGCATCTACCTTGGCAAACCACGTCTTTATAGACCTCCGTTTGTGCACAGGGGCATTGTTAAGCGGAAACAGTTTCGGGCCTAGTTTTAGTCCCAGTGAAGGGAAATTGTAATGCTACAGCATAAAAAGATGGATGTCCTATACTATGCAGTTTTGTGCTTTTTTTTGTGCTAAACATTTTTTTACAACAGTTTGGGGAAGGAACACGTATGGATGTGATGGTTTGGTGCTCACAAACCTTTGACCATATACTGTAGCAAAGGCTGGGAGACTCTGATCAATTAGATCATGATACATGTTTCTGATCACATGCTTCAAATTTCTTAAGTAGGTTAATTTTATAATCTCTAAAAAACATTGACCGTTTCATGTCTTATCTGTCTCTGGAGCCTCTGCAAATGGAAGTATTGTGCTACATTATCATCCATCTTGAAAATGCTTATAGTACTTATAACGTACCAACAGATAAGCATGGTATGCTTTACGACACTCGTTAACACTTGGATTTCAAGACTAAACAAGACTGAGTAATATTACTGCACAATTGCTAACTGTAGAATAAAATCCTATATAATCCTTATAGACTTATAATACACTAATGCATAGCTGATTCGTGATAATCAACATGGGCAAGAACCTGGGTTTTAAAAGTTCCAAATCACTGGGCTAACAGGAAAGACTTGTTCGTCTCTTTGTGCCTTTTGAGTATTGCACCAATCTACCTCCCTCCTATTATTTTCTATGTCTGTATTTTTTTTATTATTATTATTTTTTTTTACATGAAACTATGAGATTTCTAATTATTCAGCTCATCTTCTAAAGCTAGTTTTGTGTATCTACCATATTTTCTGGTCCATGTCAAACATTAACATAAATAGGTCTTGTATGCAAGGCAATAAATCAAATGTGATGTATAACTTCCCAGTCTTCTAAAAGATCTTCCAGCAAATTGTCTTTGTGACCTTTGGCTAACATTCTGGTTATGAGCTTTAGTTGTAAAAGAATGAGAGACTGGCCAGCACCTTTACTTTCAAATCGGTTTAACCTCAAGGAGAGCAGACTGTGTGTAGTAAGCAGCAGAGACTTTATGAGAAATGTAGACTAGTTAGTTATTCATTAATAACTAGGACTTGTTATTACAGTACACATGTTGCATAAGCTGCGTTTCTCGTATCAGAACTGTCTGTGCTCGGACAGCGTGGTGGTGTTGGGTTTTTTCGGTAAAGAAAAAACACAAAGTGTGAAAGCAGCCTTGTCTGTAGGCAGATTTAAAGCATCTGCCATCTGGAAGACTAAAACATGCATCACGTCATGATTTAAGAGTAAGCAAACAACAGATTGAAGGCCTGATGTGGTATAAAACAAAGTGAAGTGAAGCCTCAGTCAGCTGTACAACTCATGTTTGTTCTTCATTGAAAGGCTGCATCAAGACTGAGCTCAAAAGGATCACGGGCAGCACGTTACACTACTCTACAAGTACACCTTACCCTCTGTTCACACTAGTGAGGGACAAGTCGCTCGTGTAGCTTTCAGCTTGTCTCTTGTGGGCATGGAGCGAGCGCTAGTGTTGTCGCCTGTGGGTGTGTAGCATTAAACCCAACACTGATAAGGAATCGTGGCCGAAATGTAGCCTACAGCTCACAATTTACCTGTCCTTAAGTTGAATTGTAATATTATAATAAAGTGAAAGGTGTATTTGTATTAGCAGCACAAGCTAACGGTACTAGCTACAAACACACTAATGATATGATGAATATGACATGAAATCATTTGCCATCAGTGATGCTTCAGGGGTTTCCTCTGGGTACTCCGGTTTCCTCCCTCAGTCCAAAGACATGAATTGTAGACTGACCGGCATCTTTAAATCATCAGAAGTGTGTGAATGTGTGCATGTTTGTGTCCTCCGGTGGGTTGGCACCCGTCCAGGGCATCCCCAGGGCCTGATGCCCCTCCTCCCGTGGCGACGCTGATGGATGGATGGGCAGACTTGTCAACTTGTGGCTCACTAGGGTGAACGTACCTTTAACGGGACACTCTGAAATGTCACCTGCCAGTTGCAACGCCTGTTGATGAGAATTTATTTGTAATGAAACTACAATGATATTGATTAATTCTATCAGCCTTATAGCACAGCATTGTGTCCGGGTGAACACGGTATTCGACCGGACACAACACGCTTTCTTACACAAGACCAGAACAACAAACAATTAACAACCATCACTGCCTTAAACATCACGGGCAATTTTTACCCTGCTTTACGCGGCGGAACAAAGGCTTCCTCAAAAGCGCCTGATATGCTTCAGACACGAATAAAAGGCAAATGCATACAAACAGAAAAAGGCACAGTCACTGAACTTAGGTACGCCCCTGATTGCCACATACTCTGAAACCTTTACGAGAACAAAAATTCGCAAGAGGGTGACCGTACACTGCCCTGGACAATGTTGACTTACTTAGCGCAATCGCACCTATAAAGTGACCAGACTGTGTTTTTTTTTTTTTTTTACCCTTCCCACCTAGAGAATAACGACAAAAAACGAGACAACATGCTTGATGCTTCAGGAAGTGTGTGGGCATTAACGTTTTCTGTAATTACAAATAAATGAATACCCAGAACGTGTAAATGTCAAAATATATTTAACAACGTTCACTTTGGAACGATTAGTTAAGGAAAAGCACCCTTTCAAAAGCACACAGCCTTAACGTAATCTCAATCTCTACTCTGCAGACGAACAGCAAGTGTTTGTCTTAGTTTATCTATTTATCACTCTGGCTTTTCGCAAGGCCTGAAGTACAGTCTCGCTCATTCCCTGCCTCTGTGTGTGTGTGTGTGTGTGTGGGGCGTTTCCTCCTTTTTTTCTTAATTACTAATATAAATTCCATCGATCAATTGTTCTCAAGGTAGGGTGCATGATGCACAGCCAGGGGTCGTTGGTTACACATGTAGAAATACCAACTTATTCAAAAATAAATAAATAAATACATACATGTATCCATCTTCAACTTACTCCTTTTTCAGGGTCATGGGGAACCTGGAGCCTATCCCAGGGGCGATACACACACACCCATTCATACACTACGGACACTTTAGCACGCCAATCAGCCTACCATGCATGTTTTTGGACTGGGGAGGAAACGGAGTATCCGGAGGAAACCCGCGCTAACCACTAATATATATATATATATATATATATATATATATATATATATATATATATATATATATATATATATATATATATATATGCGAGTTATTTGTATTCACCTGTTGGACTGGGTTTGATCTAAACCTCAATAACGCAATAGTTTCCAGAAAAATATATATATACACACGTCTAAACATGTCAATAATGAGCCTGATATTTGATGAGTTGGACTATGATCATGAAATAAAAGATGCACTCAAGTGAAGGGAAATAAATACATACATAGATAGATAAATCAATCAATCAATTCAAAGTTGACAGGTATACAATCAGGTAAACAACCGGGGAAACATGGAGTGAGACAACAGTTTTGCACTTGAGATCTTCAGTCCACACGACATGTGAAGTGAAGATCAGGAATGTGGACCTGCTACAATGTTTTTGTGAAGTGTGAGAACAGCTGGCTGATGGATACACTGCCCGCTCTATGAATCCAGCTAGGTGGCTAGTGTCTTCCAGCCCAACCCCAGCACGCTCAAAGTGTTCATATATAAACACACCCCGCTACAGCTGATGGAAACCCCATCCGCTCGTGAACTCGTCCTGCCAGATGTTCGGAACATCACAGCGAACAATTGTTGCATTCAGGAAGACAACTGACGTCTGGTTCTGACTAACGTTAGCTAGCGAGTTAGCGGCGTTGAGACAAAATCGAGTCAAAGAAAAGTACAAAAGTTAGCGTTCGTATTGTTCGGAATAGCTGAGGGGTGATTCTTCGGGTTCGCAGGAAGGACGGGTTTTAATGTCGGTTAAAAAGCTATTAACGCCGAGGGAACCGAACTAACCTCGCGGTCTTTCAAGCCCAGAAGCAGCACTTCCTCCATGAGGGTCAGTCGGGTTTCTTTCGAGTCGGCGGTGTCGTCGTCGTCCTGTTCGTCTCGGCGGTGCTCGTCGTCCTCTCCGCCCGCGCTCTTGTCTTTGTCGGCGGCGCTGCGCGAGGCCTCAGTGCGCCTCTGCACGAGGCCCGAACTCCGCTGAGTCAACGAACTCATAGTGTTAGAAGCGCGCACACACACACACCAGCCTCCCAGACAAACTGCTGTCTGAGGTTGGAGTCTTTTGGTTTAAGTCTGATACATATAGCCTCACCGAACCGCTTTGAATTCGGCGAGAGTTTGGCCAGAGAACGCGGGTGAATTCCTCACTGAGTTAGCCTCAGGTCGCACTTTCCTCTCGGCTCGGTGAGAGCTAACATGGCGGCCGCTGATGACGTCAGCAGTGGATGTGGCAGGGAGCCTCAGGTAGCACAGGACCCGGAGCAGGAGGCTCAGGCAGCTGAGAGCACAGGGTTACATTCCCACGATAAATACACACATATTCTTTTTATTAGTAGTATTTCATTAAAAAAAAACTTTTTTAAATAAATAAAGCAATAATACATAAACAAGGCAAACCAATCAAATCTCAACAGACTAACAGATATGTGTGTGGCACTTCACATGGTCACACAGTTTGACATGTTTTTGTTTTGTTTTGTTTTTATACATTCCTGGGCAAAATATTAAGCTTTCAATCGTCTTAACAAATGATTTGGTCAAAAAATGAACAAGAAAACGAAACAAGTGCACCAATACGTTTCCATTACTTTTTTTTTTTGAGGCAAATCTTTCATGACCATACATTTCCTGAAATGTCAATGTCATACAAAATAAGTAAAAAAATCCAAAAATCTTTTTGTTTTAAAATAAATAAATAAATAATTCCATGTCACAGTGTACCACAACATAGCTTAACTAAAACGAAACCCAAACCAAAACAAATACAAGGTCAGTGTGTGTTGAAGAATGTTTACACAGCTCTACTATAAAAGACGTTCATGTAGTTTTTATAGTTTGTATAGTTTCTGTGGTGCACCTTTAAAGCTCATGATGACTAGCTTCTGGCATTTTATGAGCTGTAATGGAGTGGAAAAGCAAATGAACAGTATTTGGGTTCGGAATGACATTAGGGGAAGCAAATGATAACAGAATTTTCATATTTTGGTGAACTATCCCTTTAACTTTTTGAGCTCAGACCTGACAAGGACATACAGACTAGTATCAAAATACAGTGGTTGCAGACACTTGGGGATTTATTGTCCAAAAAAACAAGATAATTAAAGGAAAAAAAGAGTTAAAGAATTAGATTTACAAAAAATATTTCATTTTAATACATGACTTTGTCCTAACCACAACCTAACAACATACTTGGGTCAAATCCACACGTGTGTGGATTCTAGTTGAAGTCTGAGGATGATAACTCTCCCACGTTGAGTTTTATGAATCATTGTCTTAGATGAGTGAATTTATACTGAAAGGCTGTCGTTAGAGCCAGGAGACCACCTTTATTACATTCTTTCACAATATACACACATTCATTCTTCATCTTCTGCCTAATATACGCTACTCAAAACGGCTCCACTGATATTTCTCATCTCGTCACCAGGGGCGCTGCTAGGGTTTCTGGGCCCTCTGGCTAATTTGTACTCCGGGCCCCAAGCCCC
Source organism: Ameiurus melas (assembly GCA_012411365.1). Lineage (NCBI taxonomy): Eukaryota > Metazoa > Chordata > Actinopteri > Siluriformes > Ictaluridae > Ameiurus > Ameiurus melas. Next base: position 7,033,275 of record CM022773.1, on the reverse strand, counting down.
CACCCGAAATGATCGTTTCTTATTGCCACGTGTAAAAAAACGATCATCAATAAGCAGAACAATTATTGCATATTCAATAAGAGACTATAAAGAGCAAAATTTGAACAGTTTATTAAATTAACTGAAATTATGCATTTATAACTGTATACAAATAACTATATGTACAGTCCAAGTAATTAACACCATAATTAATTAACACCGCTCTCATACACAGACACTATAGAAACTCTGTCTGGATGTCTTTATGAGCTGTTGACTTGTAATTTCTCATTCCCCAAGCACCAAGAACAATGGACTTTAGTATTGTTCTTCTTCATCTTGTTCTTGTTCTTCTTCTTCCTCTTCTTCTTCTTCTTCTTCTTCTTCTTCTTCTTCTTCTTCTTCTTCTTCTTCTGCATTGAGTGAATAAGTTTCACACACCAGCAGCTCCAGAAAGAAATGTGAAAATTAACTAAAACTGTGACAGGATCATTGAATCAATGAGTTGAACTTGAGAATCGAATCAGTTCTATTCGTGAATGAATCATTCAGACTGGTTTTAATCAATGGGATTCTCCAATTCATTGAAATGATCCGACTAAAGCAAATGATTCACTCACGAATCGGACATCATTACAACACTTCTCTCATAAACTCACTCGGGACAATTAAGGCAGATTTATATGATTGCATTACATTTTGATCGATTCCTCACAGAAAGCTGTTGCAAGGCTTCGGAAAGCTTGAATATACACAACACTGAACTGGTTTTATTGTCGCTTGGTGCGTTTCCGTCCTTTTTGAAGCTCAATGCTCCATTACTATTGCTTGATTGTGTGGAAAAAACACACATTCTTGGAAATATTGTGTTCCAGCTTCCAAGGATAAACATCTGGGGGAGTAACTGATAGAATTTCTATCCATCCATCCATCATCTACTGCTTACTCCTTTTCAGGGTCGCGGGGGAACCTGGAGCCTATCCCAGGGAGCATCGGGCACAAGGCGGGGTACACCCTGGACAGGATGCCAATCCATCGCAGGGCAATAGAATTTCTATTTCATGTTAATTATAACATTATAGCATGCTTCTTAATAGATTATTGTGCAAAGAGGCCATTGAAATACCAAAATCATACAGGAAAGTATGGGGCTCTGCTGGGCCCCCTGTCTGACCAAGGCCCTTGGATCGTCCTAATCTTTCCACCCTGTTATGGCGCCCCTGCTCGTCACATTGACAATAACACATTATATTACATTACATTAATCACATAAATGTTTGCATCACTGGATATTACACTTGCTATTTAACTTTTCTATCATAAAAAGTGTCAAATATTCAACTTTAGCTATTTATCTCGCACTTTTTCACCATTAAAACTGAAGCATCGCGTGGCTTCTGTGAACAGCAAAGCCCCGCCTCCTTTGATTTGATTGGCCATTTCAAGCATTTCTTTTTTTCCCCCACAAAACTTCTCCATACTCTTTTTGTACGCAGATGTAAAATCATGTTAGTTGTTTTTTTTTCATTTACATGTCTGGGTTTACAAAATTCGGGGGGCTGGGGGGCAAGCTATTCCGTACTAAGTTACTTTATCTATTTCTTCCATTTTTGCTAATTTCTTGACCAATTATTTATTGTTAAGACCATTAGAAGCTTAAAATGTTGCCATTTTGGACTCAGCCCATTTTATTGCCCAAGAGTGTACTGAAATATGTTTCTTAGTCACAATATCATTTTAAAAGTCTGCTTTCCCCAAAAGTGAAAAGGTAAAGAATGGCATTTAAAGGCCTATTTGACCGTTTATTCCAAAATACCTAATCTCACTCACTGCTTTCTCCTCGTCAGGTCCACAGTACAGCTGGAGCCTATCCCAGGAACACTGGGTGTGAGCCAAGAATACAGGCGGGATGGGACACCATCCGCACACACATTCACACTCTCACTCACACACAGGGGCAATTTAGTCACTAATCCATCTACCGGTATGTTTCTACGAGGAAGGGAGGAAACTGGAGTATCCAGATAAAACCCACATGTACATGGAGAAAATGCAAAACTGCATACAGACAGTAACCTGAGCTCAGGATTAAACCAGGCACCTGGAGCTGTGAGGCCCCAGCATTAGCTAGCAGTAAGTCTTGTGATTTTGAAGAAGTACATTATTTTATTTGGAGTAGTTCAGCTGTAACAACTCGACTGTTGGAAGATTCACAGAATACAATTTTTAAATTGGCATGTAGTTTGACAGGTTATGTGAAACTGTCTATCAATTACATTTTCATTTGGAAGTAGGGAGTGTTTGGCTGAATCTATTGATGAAACCTACCAGACTCTTTACTGAATTTTGTGAGACTATTCTACATTTACATTTATTCACTTGGCAGACGCTTTTATCCAAAGCGACTTACAAATAAGCAAAGCAATATAACAAGCAGAGAACAATACAAGTAGTGCTGCTATACAAGATCCATTAATTGAATACCAGAGGAAGCAGTTGGTTAGGTGTTCACGGAAGAGGTGGGTCTTTAGCTGTTTTTTGAAGACAGTGAGAGATTCTGCAGTCCGGATTGAGATCGGAAGAGCATTCCACCACTGGGGAATGGTAAGCGTGAAAGTTCTGGAAAGGGACCTTACGCCACGCTGAGTGGGAACTACTAAACGTCGGTCGCTAGTCGATCGCAGATTGCGAGAGGGAACGTAGGCCTTCAGGAGAGAGTATTCTAGTGTATTGCTCTGTTGAGAGTATTGGCTATTTCAAAACTTCTACCAAGCTTATGCCCTCATTGCTCTTAGTGTCTCATCACTTAGTGTCTCAGATTATGGAGTTTAATTTGCCATTGCCAAACACACCAGTGTGTACTTCTCAACAATGTACAAAACTATTTTAAAACAATGTTTTGGCTTTGTTTGAGTTTTGAGATTTGTAAAGTTTAAATATACTGGCTGCGTCAACCTCTCTTTTATGCATGAACCGGCCTCACAAAATAACTTTGTCCTGAAATGAGTATATTGTGCATAAAACAAAATTGCTATACACATTTCACCAAAATACAGAGGGGGAACGTCCCTTATAACAAAAGCTACATACTAAACTAACCTCACTGTCATTACTTTATTTCAAATCAAAGTGCTGCAGTACAAAAACAAATGAATTAATTTCAAAATAAATACAATTCTACTGTAAATTATTGGCTTTTTTTTTTTTTAACTTGATTGACTATGCACACGTTTACACAACTTCAACTCATGCAGAGTGTATTGGATGGTTATTTATTTGAGAACAGACACACACACACACACACACACAAAACAAAGAATACAAAGCATACAAAACAAAACATACAGTAATCTGAACTTCACACATTCAAAACAAAGTAAACAAACTCACACCAGTGAAAACGATTAGCTTTATGTAACAGCGTCTGAGCACAAACAGGCAGTAGTGCAATTAAGTTTGAAAAAATGGAAAAAGAGAGGGGAAAAAAAGGCAGTAGAACAAAAAATATTCCTTAGGCACCTTGTATGTGATTGTATGATTATAAAAACATATTATACCTCCAGTAATAACCAAAGGCACAATTGTTTTACTAAACTGAATATAATAACAGTCACGTTACAGGTTGTTTTGTTTTAAATTTATTGCATAAATGCTTAAAGGGCAAGGCAAACTCCAAAAAAATACGTTGACTAATTTCAAATCCACTTTTCAATGTGTAATCATGACACTACTTAGAAACTTTATAAGAAGTTGATTAAATCCTTAAGTATTCATTTAAAAAAAAGTAATGCATAAACAAACACTTAATCCTTTCTAACTTCCTTTGCAAAGTCAAACAAGCTACAGTAGTTATAATATTGAAATGATTAAAGCCATCTTAACTAGATGTAATTAAAGTTCTTTTGTCTTTTTGTGTTTAAGAGAGGCTGTAATCCAGCAGATGGCACCACAGGCACTTATTGTAAGTTTGTTTTATTTTATTTTCTCTTGGGATGTTCCATCCAAAAGAAAAAAAGAAACACATGAACTAAGGCAATTGAATAAAAATAAATAGGGTATAACATTTGCATATTTGCAAGCTTTGAGTATCGTGTCTTAAGTTTTTATTTTTTAGGATATATTTTGATTTTAACTGTTTGTGTGGATTCGTTATCCATTTAAAAAAATGTTTCAATCCTTTAAATTATTAAAACCGCAGTCAGTAGTTAAGGCACAAGACCAAATGAGTGAAATTATATGCATTATATGATGTAGCAAAAAGGCAACATACAAATGCAAAGTTAACAGTATCTTAAGGAAAATGATCTTGATTATATACTGCTCAAAAAAATAAAGGGAACAGTTAAACAGCACAATGTACCTCCAAGTGTTCCCTTTATTTTTGTGAGCAGTATATATCTATCTATCTTTATTTATTTTTTGCTTAAACAGATGGATTAGTTGTCTAGAGCACATTCATTTAGATTAAATTCTTCCGATTTTCCTTAAACGCCACTGCAATACTAGTCATATGAATCAATGAACTAAACCTTTCAATATGCCCCAAATGTTTTTGTTTTTTTTTAAATTGGACATTTGCAGTCATACTAGAAAAGTGCTATTTATTTATTAAGGATTTAATGAAAAAACAAAAACCCTTATACATCACTGACAAACTCTGGTGTTAGAACCAACTGGTCCGATCCATACTGGTCTGTGCAACCTTGTAAATAAATGCCTAAGCAACATATTGCATGTACAAAAACACACGGCATTCCTGATTTAGCGCTTGCATATATGCTTATATAAAAAAGTTTAGTTCTTATGGCTCAAGTCAGGGTTTTGATACAGTAGGGTCCACCTACAGCGTGAACAAGGCTTTATCCCTGCATTATCGCTCGGATCACTTTGAGTTACTTCACTGTTCAAAGATCTGCTCTTAAACCAAGCTTAAGACCTTAGGTCTCACAAAAACACAGATACTAGTCTAAAGTTTGACACCTATTTACAGTAAGGGTTTATTCATTTGAACCATTTTCCACTTTCTATGAAAACATACATCCAAACTATTAAATACCATATAGAGATTTTTGGCAGTGACCAAAAATTGTTAATCAAAGTTTCTTCTATTTTACAACCCCGATGTGTAAAATGTAAATAAAAACAGAATGCAATGATTTGCAAATCTCAAACCCATATGTTATTCACAATAGAACATAGGAAACACATCAAATGTTTAAACTGAGATCAGTATCTTGATTGGGTATAAAAAGAGTATCTCAGAGAGGTGGAGTCTTTCAGACGTATAGATGGGCAGAGGTTCACCAATCTGTGATAAACTGCATCTACAATTTATGGAACAATTTCAGAATAATGTTCCTCAATGTAATATTGCGAAGACATAAATATCTCATCATCTTCAGTACATATCATCATCAAAAGATACAGAGAAATCAGGAGAAATCTCTGTGCAAGGGATGAGAGTGAAAATCAATATTGCATGCCCCTGATAAAATGGTACATTTAATTAGTTTAAACATTTGATGTGTTTTCTGTGTTCTATTGTGAATAACATATGGGTTTATGAGATTTGCAAATCATTGCATTGTTTTTATTTACATTTATTTACGTTTTACAGTCTCCCAACGTTTTTGGACTTGGGGTTATAAATTCTTTGATCTAGACCCTACCCTTACAATTTAAACAATAGATCTCATTAATGAACCTTTTAGCGAAGTTGTGCATAAATATCATCATAGGCCAAACAAAGCGATTTACAAATGTTTCAGTAACACAGATTTTCTTCATACTCATGCACTTGTGTTGATAAACGGTCAGATAAACGGTCCATTTGCGTTAGATCACCTGTAAATGATAAAGCATTCATGGCACAGCTGATTTGCATTTACTGACCCCCACAAATGGCAAAACTCTCACAGCGGAAGATGAGAAATGGCAACAAAAGGTGCCTCCTGATCACAGCATGTTACATTGCCCTATAATTCAGTGCATGAGCCATAATAAACACATTAACTTTTCCTCCTTTTACGAGTGACATTTCTTTTATCGTTGGTCACAATTTAGGTATTTCTTTTGGATTTTTTTTTACGATGTCTTTAGTCATTAATATGAAATGACTAAGTGCCACAAAATCTTCTTTAATTTGTGTGTAAATGAAATAAATAAGCTTGACAATGTACTCTTTATATAAACTTCTCCAATTTGAGGCTGATGAATCAAAGTTCACATTAGTGCGTCTCCTTATATGGAAATCTACACAAACTCAGATGCTCTCGTAGGATGCAAAATTTTTCCAAACTGGATTTTTTATTATATTTCTTGTTTAAATAATCTTGTGATGATTTACGCATAAATTTCTCCAGACTGATAACTGAGACCCATTGTCTTTGTCTCAATATAGTATTGCATTAAACAATATTTTTATATACATTTCTTAAAAAATATATATTTCTTTTTTTTTTTTCCTTTTTAGATTTTTGAATTCTTGCCTTGATGAGAGCTTGGTCATTTTTGGCTGGTTGATTTTTCATGATTCATTTAATAAGGAGTGTCAAATACTTTGACTGGGATGGTATACATAAATACATAGACACACCTTAAATACACATGTAAGTCACTCCAAAGCAGTGACCCATGTTACTCTAAATAGGTCTCCTAGGCCTAAACAAAGCTTATGACTTCACTGCTTTCATCATCTTGGCTCGCTAGCTTATCGCTGACCATCAGATTATGTAGAAGGCTTGTGGGAATGGCAGGCTTGGAGCACCAGCTCCGACCAGATGCAAATGGGAAGGAGGATGACAGACGCACAGAGGCTCGTGTCAACGCTACTGGCCTTGGCTGTGGCCGGGGGCTTACAGCATGCATATCCCAGCATGACCTGCGCTCTAGATCACTCCGGAGCTCCTGCACTTGGTCCAGGAGCTCGGCAAGCTTGCTTGTGAGAGCCACAGAGCCTCCACCCACGATCTGACTGTCAGGGATCCAGCGGAGGCAGCGCTGCTTCCACAGAAGTATGGCTGGTCTAGACAGACATGGCAGCAGTAGGCCATAGGGATCTGGCGGGCGACGCTGCCAAGCCTCATAGAATTCGCTAGTGGGCCCTGCCACCGAGCTTTCAGGTGACGCCATCCAGCGGCTGAGGCGCTTTACACGAAGCAGCTTCTTCAGGCTGTCTGCCTCATCTTTGAAGAAACCCTTCTTGGGAGGTGTTTTAAACGCAGAGCTGGGCAAGGACATCTGCCGTTGGTGCTGCTGAGCAAAATGTACAAAAAATATATCAATCTGTTTATATATATATATATATATATATATATATATATATATATATATATATATATATATATATATATATATATATATATATATATATATATATATATATATATATATATATATATATATATATATAAACTTTGTGTATAACATCACAAGATATTGAAAAAGAACAGAAAAATTATACTCAAGTCTGTGCATGGTTATGCTTTCAAAATCTTAACTTACAGTCCTGTCTGAAAATGTTGGAACAGCATGGCTCATTCAATTGTGTGAGCTATACACCAAAGACGTTTGGGTTTGAGATCAAAAGATGGATAGGGGATGAGAATTTAGGATTCCAGCATTTATTTCCTAGTATTTACATCTAGATGTGTTAAACAACATAAAACATAGAGCCTTTTGTATCAGACCACGCAATTTTTATGTGAGCAAAAGTATAAGAACAGATAAGTCGAAGTAAATTAAAGTAATAATATTTGGTGGCATATCCCTTGCTTGAAATAACATCAAGCCTGTGACTCATTGACATCACCAATTTTTTTTTTTTGTGTGAGGGTTTTCCAGGCTTTTACCACAGCCATTTTCAGTTGTTTGTTTTGGTGGGTTTCTTCATTCAGTCTCCTCTTCAGGAGGTGAAATGCTGATCAATTGGGTTAAGGTCTGGTGATTGACTTAGCCAATCAAAAACCTTCCACTCCCCTAGCCCCCGCCCCATAAATTTGGATGCAGTTATCTGTAAACTGGCAGACAGAATGGTCCTGTAGACTTCTGAATTCATTCTACTGCTACCATCATGTGTTACATCATCAATAAAGATCAGTGAGCATGTTTCAGAAGCAGCCATGCAATCCCAAGCCCTGACACTACCTCCAACCATGTTTCACAGATGAGTTTGTATATTTTGGATCGTGAGCAGATCCTTTCTTTCTCCACACTTTTGCCTTTCTTTCACTTTGGTAGAGGTTATTCTTGGTTCTCTGTATTTCTTTGCTAATTTTAATCTGCTTTTACAATTCTTACTGCTTATGAGTGATTTGCATCTTGTGGTATGGCCTCTATATTTCTGCTCTCAAAGTCTTTGAATGGTGGATTGTGACACCTTCACTCCTGCCCTATGGAGATAGTTGGTGATGTCACTGACTGTTGTTTTGGGATTTGTCACAGCTCTCATAACGTTTCTGTCATCAGCTGTTTTCCTTGGCTGACCCATTCAGTGTCTGTTGCTCAGTACACAAGTGGTTTCTTTCTTTTTCAGGACATTCCAAATTGGTGTATTGGCTATGATGAATGTTTGTGCAATGACGTAGATTTAGCCTCTTTTCTCAGTTTCAAAATGGCTTGCTTTACTCCCATAGACAGCTCTCTGATCATCATGTTGATTTATCCTTAACAACAAATGCAGTCTTCACAGGTGAAACTGAAGGCTGAAACCAAGAGTAGATGTTCAGAGCTATTTATTGTTTAAACCATCAATCTAACAGGACACACCTGGGTAACAAGAAATACCTGTAAGTCACATGTTCCAATATTTTTTGCTCGCCTACTAATTGGGTGGTCTGATGCAAAACGTGCTATTTTCTATGTAGTTTAACACATCTACATATCATCTTTTTATCTATTTACCAAACGTCTTCAGTCTACAGCAAAAAAAATAATTTAATCAGCCTTGCCGTTTCAATAGTTTCTGGGGACTTTAAAAGTGCTAGTTAAAGCAAAGTAAATGATTTTAACTGAAACTAGAAATCAGGACAAAATCATTAACAGGTTGTATGAAATTCATATCAAAATGTAAAAAATGTTAAGCTTACAGCTATTGGCAGAGTTTGTGTTAATACTCTTTCCCTTAGATTTGTATAAAATCATATCAAATACAACCACATCACCTTTGTTAATTTTAATTCATATAAATGTTTCATGAAATAAGATTTTGTTATTATGGTAACTTTATAAAGTGTGACTGACTGGTTGTTGTATCCACACAAATGGGAATATACTGTAAATAGATATAGTATATTTGTGGTACAGTTTATGTACAGATGACTGAAAATCACAGAAATTTTGAAAAAAAAGCACGGTGCTCTGTTCACCTTTCCCCGAGGACCTTTGCGTAAGGTTTTCTCTTGCTTGAGCTTCTCGCTATACAGAGGGTTAAGGAAGAGCTGCTGGGCCTTGCAGTCAAACTGCACCAACCAGTCCCACACTGCGGGGCAGGTCAATGGACCTCTTTGTGAGTACTGCGACTCGGCCTGCCAACAAAATCAAGCAGCAGTAGTGAGCAGGAGGTGTGGCTGTTAGAAAGTAATGGACAGCACACACTTGGGCTAACATTACAAAGAGAGAACTGTTTGCTTTTTGGTCTAATGATATGATACTACCATTGCAGCATTAGTGTGTTGTTGCCTTACTGCTGTACTTGAACTGCATCATTATCAGGAGTTTAATAAGTGTTTGTTCACTCAGCTTACAAAACATGTAAAGTAAGCCAAGTGTCTGATATGCTGCATCATAGAGGAATGCAAAACAACTGGTTTATAAGCAGGAATAACCTTGAAAAATGCTTAGCCAATCAAAGTCAAAAGCCAATCGATTAAAGTAAAATTACAGACAAAAGTCAACCAAAAGGTAACTTCAACAACATTCTCAGAACACATTACATATTAGTACTACCGTCATTGTGCTTTCCCTCTGATGGGCAGAATTAAACAGGAAAGTGCTGAAGACTGGCACATGGACGCTGTCGGACAGAACGGTCAAATAGGTCTCGGAAAACTGGAAGGCTGTGCCGTGTTGTTGAACTAGCTGCCACACACACTCCAGGAAGAGCAGGAACACTGGGGACTGACACTGCAGAAAACATAAGTACAAGAAACCTTAAAAACTTACACTCAACATTTTTGGAAAAAAAAACTGGTAACAATGACCTAAAAATATGGCGCAGACATGGTGATAAAATGATTCCAGAATAGAAAAGGAACGAATATAACAGATAATATCAAACTAGCTTTTAATTCTCTGAGCTGAAAATGATCACATTGGCTGAACTATCAAAATGATCTATTTGAACAGACAATGGTAAAGGAATTAATAACATGCATTTTAAAAAAAAATAATCTTCAGTTATTAGAATCATTATTCATTCTTTCACCTTTAGATACCACTTGACCCTTGACAGTGCATTCTGGGAACATGGGATGCGAGGCAGAAATACACCATCACACATTCAAACAACTAGGGTCAAATTAGACAAGCTAAGTAACCTACTGGTGAGTTTCTGGGACGTGGGGGGAAACCTGAGAACTTGGGAGGAAAAACCCACACGGACACGGATGGAACGCTGAGGCGGCAACACTGCACCACTGTGAAGCCTAATAAAATCACTCTTGATTACATAACGCTGTGCATAACTGTTCACCCTGCTTGAACTTTTGCACATTTTGTAGAACTTGAAACCGAAATGGATGTGTATGTATGTATATATACACACACACACACACATATATATATATATATATATATATATATATATATATATATATATATAATATAATATAATATAATATAATATACACCAATCACTGACTAATACTTTTCAAGACCTTTGTCCCAGACTTGTTTTGATGGCTCCTTCATAATCCTGCTTGTTCAGGTATGTTGTCTAACAATTTCTGGGGCCTTCCAGGAACCGGTGTCTTTATAATGAGATCACAAGATGGGAACTGGTTGCATCAGAACTACGTTAGAGGTCATGTGATCTCACACCAATTGTGGTGAATAATTAAGTATCTCAAAAAATCTCCAAAATCTATGTAATCTCCATTTTTTATTTCATTTGAAGTCACATTTTAACTAATGTATGTATAGAAGATGCCTTAGCACATTCGCAAATAAATAAATAAATAAATAACACTAATAAGCATGTGGTATAGAAGTGTGTTGCAAACTACAAACTTGACTATTCTAAAAATCTTTTGAGAATATGGGTTACTTCACATGCATTTCATAAATTGATTACATAAATTCCCTACAACACTGTGTTTGAATTTAATGTAATAAATGTATAAACTCACCTAAAATATGTTCTTTGTACTAAACCAATGTTCTCGATTGTTACACAGTAAAAATGTGACCGTGTATACCCAGCTTATGACCTTGGTAACCATGTCAACGGGATAGTAAATAAACTACAAATTTTCTGAAGGCATGCCAACGCTGTTGTATGATGTCTCCAAACTGCTCCAATGTGAAACACATGAGTGAAGATGCTCATTAGGGATATTTCACCGCTAATTGCTGCACAAACGCTACTGCAGCATGTGAACGTTATTGATTCTATACCAGCCGTGCACACATAGGTATGGTTACACTGCTACTACATGCATCCCTTGTTACTCCATTTTCTTATTCGTTCACTTTACTGTACTTAGCAAGACTGAACTACCTCCTTGTCCTTCTGATGAAGGTGATTACATCGATCGAGGAAAGCATGGCAGCCAGCCACCCACTCTTTCTGCACCAGGCCCTGAAAACCTATCAGTGTCCTGTAGTGAGGATCCAGCATGATCTGAACCAGGCTGGAAATAACGCAGCACAGGTCTGTACCTTCCTCGTCTGGAAAACAAAAAAAGAGGTTTCAACTTCTGTCCAACATCTCAAAAGAAATATCAGGATTGACACTGGTATCTATCTACCCATTATAAGGACATTGGTATTTTCCTTTTCAAGGCACTCTACCACTTCCACTGCTTTTTGGAGACACTGTCTGCAAACAAAATCAACATGGGAATTTCTCCAATTGTTATCTCAACAGTAGTAGATGTACAGGTGGGTCTGTTTTAAGGCAGAATAACCGATACCTTATAATGTCTAGCCAGCCTGAGCTTTCAAGAGAAGAGAACCACTTGACATCTGATACCCAAAAATCAGTTGAATTATCTGTAAAAGGATATACACATAGATATGAACGTTTAGGTGTTTTTTTTTTCCTTTTTCTTCAGAACCAGGAACTGCCTTTTATGAATTAAAGACTTACCAATGAGAAAAAACTGCTTGAACTTTGTGTAGGATTGCTGAATGTCCTGAATGGTGGGGAGAGTTTCAGACAGATCCTCTGTTTTAACAGAATAAAGGTGGTTTTGAGCCACAGCTTGAAGCATTCTGCAACAAAGTGAACAAAAAGGCATTTTAAACAGGGGAAAAGAAAATAAGCTCTTTTTAGAGGATAAATGCAGTGAGGCACAAAGAAAAGATTAATTGTCTTGGTACATTTCTTCAGCCAATGAGATGTTTGATTTGTCACTGGTTCTGTATAGAGTTTGGAGGTAACTCTATCTAAACACCTACTAATGAGCTGTGACTTTCTTTCTGGGGCTACATTAAATCTAATGGACATATTTTAAACATGTTAACTCAGAATATGCATTTTAACAAAAAATGGTGAGAATTAAAAGATAACAATAAGAAAAGTGAAAGACTGTATATGTGTTTAATCATGCATACCTCTCTATGTAGGTCTGTAAAACCCCATCTTCCTGACTTATGGGCACAGAGGAGGATTTAAATAAAGCACAGCCGCTATGGTGGGACCAGCACCAAATCTTGATAAGAAAACAAAAGAATTATTAACAGAAAAAAAACATGAATTACAGTTTATTACAGTAATATGGCCATTATATTAAACAAAGAGTATTATCCTGGTTCATGCGCAAATATATTTTGTGCAAAGTTAATTTGGTAGAAATGAACACAAATTGTTCTCTGAAATGCTTTTGTTAGGGTGACCATACGTCCTGATTTTTGTCCTTTTTTCGGACCTAACAAAAGCATCTAAATTTGAGAAAATGTCCAGGATTCTGCTTTAGTTTCATTATGATGTGCTTATGGTCTAATACTGCATCATGTACACCCCTCACTGTAATTCCCGCCTTCTTGCACACCAGTTGGTCGATTATAAAAAACTATTGGCCAAATTCTGCCTCTCAACCGTTAGCCTACTCCCAGCGAATGCGTGAAGGTGAAGCGCTGTTGTGCACGGCGTCAAACAATTTCTTGACAATAGCAGCAACTGACAGCTGTCCTGAGTCGAAACAATGCCCACGGCCATATAAGGTCATTTATAATTTCATGTTATCACATTGTTTCATATTAGCCTACATGGTCATTCAAATGTGTAAATAATGGCAGAAGGTAAACACTGGCATGTGATATTTTATTCCATGGACATTCAAAAGATTGTAGGAAAAACCAATAAATAAATAAAATGATACTGTGTGTCTTTTTGAGTGTATTAAAATCTGCATTCATAGTAACACTGTTTTGAACGCTATTAAGACCCTATCTTTTTGGGAATATGATTACGCTAGCTTTTGTGATGTAATGTTACCCGCATCAGGGACAGTGAGCTTTTATCCATTTAATTAAAACAAATCCAAACATTGAACATGTTTTAAGCTTAAAATAAGCTCTAAATAAAAAAGTATTTTAGATCATCTTATTTACATATGTGACCTTGAAGTAATCCAAAAGTAATTCGTAACTGTAACGGAAAACATTTTTAAAGTAACCCTCCCAATCCTGCCTTATATTAACCCTGTTATAATAACCTCTGCTCTTCTGGGAAGGCTTTCCACTAGGCTGTGGGGATTTGCTTATTCAGTCACAAGAGCTATTGTTGAGGTCAGGCATTGATGACAAGTGTGAAGGCCTGGTCAGTGACCTTGTCTTCATGGAACTCATGCTGGAACAGATTTGGGCCTCTTAGTTCCAGTGAAGTAAATGATTAATGCTAGAGCATATAAAGACATCCGATAGAATTGTGTGTTTCCAACTTTGTGGAAACAGTTTGGAGAAGAACCACGAATGGATGTGATGGCCAAATAATGCATCTTATTTTCATGTTTTAAAAATACATGCTCCTAGACACTGGAAAACAGAATTTCTGATGAATGCTGTACTATGGAGATTCAGTTCCTATATATCTAGCTGTCCCTTTCTTACTCGTGTTGAAGTTACATACATCAAATTGCACATCCATTTAAAGTGATTCTTTTGCTTCACACTTTCTTTTTCTTTTTTTCTTTACACTAAAGCCACTAACGCTGATGTGGCACAGATGAGACATGTCCGTTTTGAAATAGAAGCAGAAACTAAACACATACGTCTCTGTCCAATTGTCTTCAAACACTCATCATTTTGTCATCATGAAAGTCTATGAAACCTCTTCCCTTTTTACTCAGCTTTCTTTAGCCTAATAATTTACATAAGTGCATGTGATTGGCCAAACAAAGGAGTCGCAATGGTTCCTGTTTAAAAAGATAACTAGAACTGCTCGACTGTGGCTCTTTTTTCACGTATCAGTTGCTTCTGCTACAGTACACATCGAGTGTCCTGTATCCAGACTGCCTTAGACAAACACCTCAACACATGCTGATACTATTTTATATATAACGAACACTTACTGGTAACCCAGTTCCTGGGAATTTATCTAAATCCTCATCCGTGACAGCTGCTGGAATGATGAAGTACTTTGGTAATCTACAAAGAAATGTGAACATTGTATGAACTGAACTAATAATTATTATTGCTAATCAGGCAACTTAAGTAAATCCCAATCAATGACCGTGATCATGAAACCATTAAGTGTAACTGCTATTAGGTCAAACGGTGACAAGTCTTAAATCTATTTCATCGAGAAGTCATCACTTACTTTGTGGAAATTTCAAAGTTCTCATTTCTAGTGACTATTCTACAGTTTCCTTTGGTCCTTTTCATTTCTTGCATCCAGTCATCTCGTGAATCGAACATAACAGTCTTCTGTGCTGTCTGTTTTTCTGAAAAGTCAGAAAGGACACACCCAGTCGTTTAATTACTTTTGTACGTAATGACTAGATGCTTTAGTTCGTAAACCATTTAAGTTACATTGTGAGAGATTACATATTGAGAGAACTCGAGAATTTCACCTCCCACTATTTCGTGATGGAGTTCTATTTAAATATTTCGACCATATGTTAAGCATCGTTAGCAAAGGCGTGAACATCGGACAACTGTTCTGCCAGTTGGTTGCGAGTTGGTAGACGATGTAGGAGACCGTATGACAGTACATGAGATTGTATCACAGACAGTTGTAGGCATGTCAGATGTGAACGCTGCATAAAAGCATCGAGGTTTTGTTTTCGGTAAAATGCTAATGCAGAGGGGAAAAAATAAATATGCAAAAAGTATTTTTTCCGCTTATCTCTTGATCGCCTTCCCAATGCAGTCACTACAATTTCATTACTGTTTAAATGCATCATTTCCTTTTTAGTTTGAATAGGATTGATGATGGCACTCAAAAATGACTGATGATTATATTAGACATACTTCATTAATACCATTTACATGAATTGAAAGTACCTGTAAGATGAAATTTCATACTTGGACTTGTTGCATGAGCATAAGAAAAAGCAAAGACACATTTCAGAGACTTTGGCTCCAGGCAGTGGTGAACAATACCCCAAAAGATCTAATACAAAAAAAAAAAAAAGGTTACTCATTACTTTGAATTCATGTTAAAACTTTATTGGTATGAGAAGATCTAATAACCTTTTTGGCATCCTCTTCTTTGGTATAGGTTAAGCAGAACTGGAAGACACGCAGGTCTTTACAGTGGATGATAATTTTTGATGGATATTTATTTGCCTGAGTGCCTCCAGTTATCAACTTTTTCTTCTCGTCATAAACTGTGGAACAGATGAGAACGTACATTATTAGCTTTTAAGAATTAAACTACTGAAAATATGAATGGAAGATTCGTAATCCATCATGATCTGAGAAAGTCACTATAAAAAGAAGAATAATGAGTAGAAACATTATTAGAGTTTTTTTGTTTATCTACCTCCATAGACATGGTCCACACACATTAGTGGAATGTCATTTTCTCCATAGAGCTTATTCCTGAAGTGTTGGGTCTGCAAAAAAAAAAAAAAAAAAGCATTTCACACTTAAAGACTTAAAGGAATCCACACTGAACATCTTAACATGTGAACTTCAATGGGCCCCAATATTTATTTATAGATTAAACTCCTAGTTTAAACAGTTTCTTACATTACCCACAATGCCATTTTACTACCTGGCACCAGGGCCATTGCTTCATCTTTTCCTACAGCGACTGAAGCAGCAGTGCTTTAGTCTTTTTACGACACTTTTCCACTACATGATACGTATCAAATCGGCTCGCTTTACTTTTCTGCGCTTGATTTTCCGCTACAGTTTAGTGCCGTCGCAATGTGGGTGCCATCTTCCACTCGCCTTCATGCAGGAACAATGTTGTATTATCGAAGCCCTGTACAAATACACGGACAGGGCGTATTCCAAATGCCTTTCCTGTTCACTGAACATGGACCCTATTAGGATGTAAAATAACGATGTTCTTCAACCTACGTAGTGCTCGATATGATGAAGTAAAATTCAGCCGTGACAGGAGTGACTTCGATAAATGTACATCTCAGCGAGAGAGATGTAAAAGTCTAATACAGAAACCTGTTGTCATTTTATCTGTAATAAGATAAATGATACATCATTTTCAATTAATAGAATGTTACCATACACAACGTATGTATTAAATGACACTTTTATTCACGCACAATACAGAACCACTCGTTAAGGAGAATCCATACTCCCTCAGCACGTGGCTCACATTTACTATCAGCTCGGCTCACTTGGAACCTCGTCCGAGGTGGTACTAAAAAAAGTACCAGGTACTATCCACGGTGGAAAGCCGCCAAAAAACGAGCAGAGTCGAGTCGTACTGTGCGGGTGAAAAGCGCAATTAGTCCGTCAAGCTCTCACACCTCCCCGTCTATACAATCTGCTCAAACAGATCAGTTTCCAAAGCTTCAACTTTCACACTAATCCCACCATCAACATCATCACACTTCTCATACATCGCTAACTAGCCAAAATAAGTCACTGTTGTAACTCAGTGTTGTATAGCTGCATTGCATTTTGGGACTTTGAGTCCAACGTTTGCTGCCTCCACTAGTCCTTCACTGGATTTCTTATTAATGACATAAAACATTACTGGAAAATGGGGAATAAGAAAAGAAACTTGCTTGCTTTTTTTTTTTTTTTAGGAGGTAACCGAAAAGAAACAAAACTGTTATCACTTCTCCTATTAAAACCTCATTGTAACTGTGCAAGCAAGCTGCTGATAGGAATAATACAAATACAGCACTAACCACCAAACTTGTATCGCACAAAAGCAGGTCACTAATATTTCAATTTAAACATTTTTCTTCAAAGTTTTCCTTTAACATAACATGTCAGCCATTATTTTTAATACATTTAACGTATAATGCACAAGGTGGATGCACAATGTTTGAAAAGGCAACAAACACGTATACATGGATACACAATGAGGTAATGCATCCGAGCAGGGCTGTACAAATGCATTATTTATTGCAACAACAGCACAGTGTTTGCTCTCTATCTGTCTTCAAACAGGGTGGACATTTCCTGCTGCCTAGCTGAGTAGACAGCTTTATTTTCATACCAACGAAGGCGAAAGAAAATGTATCAGATCGACCTCAACTCCACCAAGTGAAACTTCTCAATAGACGCTTACACCCACACATCATAATGTAACACCCCTGATAGCACTACAAATCGTTGCTTTTGCTTTAAATAAGCAAGAAATTTTTCATCCAAGTGGGACAAGAAGCCTGAGCTAGAACTATATGAGCTGAATTGAATCACTGAGACTGACTCATCACACATGACAGATTATGTTGTGTAGAGATGCTGGATAGTTTGGAATTTGACATGGCTCAAACAGATATGTCACTAAATAGTGACCTGGATGAAGTCTTTGTGGTATCTTGATGTACACATGCTCATATTTGGCAAGACCGCTTTAATGTTGACTTTAATGTTTCTAACCACAGTTACTCTGGCAATGAATCATACACTCAAGTTCCTAAAATGGCACTCGAAGTAAAAGTAGTCACATGACACAGTTCCTCTTTGGCACTTTTGTGTATATAACAGACTTGGTTAGATAAACAAAAAAAAGGTGCACTGCAAATTTTAGATTAAACATACGAGAAGTATGATCTAAATATGACCGTGTCTGTTAGAATAATCAACAGCTAGTGTGTTCACAGTTTGTGTGTTGTATTGAATGAGTAATCTGAGCGCAACAGTCCATTAATCATTAATCCAGCTTTATACAAATTTAGTATTCGGTTATATCATAAAATTCAGCTGTCTGGAATTCAGCACTCTATACGTACTGATAGTAGAGTGGAACACAAACAGGAACATGTCTATCTGTTGCCAAATGTCTATTCGAATTAACTGAAAGGTTAATACCAAAACTTGAAAGTGACAAGTACTAGAATCTACACAACCCTCAGAGAATTAAGCAGTATGTAATACCAATAATTATAGCAGTACTCAGGCCAAAATAAAGGATTTAACTGTCAGTACATCAGTGTACACAGAACCTCTTACCTCACTGATGGATTTATCTCTACAGCAAGATTTCACAGTGGAAGTACAATTTGAAGAACAACCATTCTGTGTGTAAGATGCTTGATTTATTTTTCTGCTAGCTCACTTACAATGCAGAACATGGAAGATAATTCAGGGGATTTTTTTTGTACAGTGTTGCAATCATCTATCTATATATTTTATTTGTACATGTCTGCGCCAGAGTACACTCCAAACTGTGGCATACTTAACAGCAGAACGCTCAAATTCAAACTGTATAAGACATAAATCTAGCAGGAATGCTCATGATAGTGAGATATTTCCAATTAAAGTGATGCAAGTAACTAAAGTACACAATTTGTTTTTGTGGCCCGAGTCATTAAAAATAAAAAACTATAATGGTACAAGACAAAAGTTAAAGTTGTTGGGATAACTAGCTAAATACAGTAAGATTAACTAGCTACCTTAACATACCACCAACTTCTACAACGTTTTCTGGGAAACAATTTAACATTTTTGTATCTACCACACCAGATTCGCTGCAGTCCACTGGCATTATTCCACCGAATCAACATTTTTTTTCCTCGAAAGTGGCATGGTCTATAATGCATTATTTATCTTGCTTGTCTTCAACTACATCCCACTGGCTATTAGTTCATAGTCCAGTCCACAGCTGTGTGACACTTTGCAGGTTTTAGTGATAGAACACAGTGTACCACCACCACTACCAGCAACAACATCAACCCCACCACCACCACCCACACCAATCAACATCAACCCACCAACACCAAACACCAATCAACATCCACCAACACCCATCAACACCCAACATCATCAATAACATTAATCATATGACAGAATTCCTCTTGAAGATGCATATGCAGATTTCGGCTTCCAATGAGCAGTAGGTCATGGAAGCCCTGTCCTGCATCCTTACCGTCTCCTCCAGCGGTATCTCGTCACTGATAAAGGAGACACGGAAGTTAGTGCAGAGGAGCGTGCCGAAGATTCCCCGCTGAGAGACGTCATCCTGTGTGTGTCTGAGAACAGGGCTTGCACTGCAGAACATGACTTCCCCTGAGGATCAAGACAGTGAAGGAGAACACATGAAGCTACTGTAAAGAGACATTCCAACAGTCAGTCAAATATGGTTAATGGGACACTAAAAACATTGCTGCAGATGGAGATGCTAGGCTGAATTCAGTTAGAAAACACTATACTATTAAGTCATTAGCAAAAAATTTATAAGGCAGCTTTACCTGGTAGCAAGTCAGCATGCTTCTCCTTCTTTTGTGATTCTTTCTCAGGTTTTATTTCCTGTGCAAAAAGAGTCAAATCAATTCATTATGCTTTAACAATTAAAAGGAGCCTTTGATATTCATTCACTCACATGCACCATCATACGGCACCTCATGGGTACTTCCAGTTTATTACCGTACATCACAACAAGAACGCTGGATGATGGCAGACTGCATTCTTCCGAAAAAACCATATACAGTATGTCACATCAACGGTAGGTTCAACCAGCGCAGTAAGAAAGGTACAGTGAAGAACAAAACTGTCACCAATAGCACCAAAGATCAAATCCAAGCACCATAAAGACAGAAACAAACCGAAGAAGGCCAAGGGAGTCCTAATCTGTAATACTGCGTCGCTGTGAAATCCTTCAACTAATCTGTTTCTTGGCTTAATAACAAATGAGTCCAGTTGGAACGATTTCTCTGAGGGAAATGGCTGATCGCTCAGCTCTCAAGCATTTGGTTCTGTAAAGTTGCTTCCAGTTGAATACAAAATAAAACTCATGTTCGCATACCACTCGGAGAAAATGACAAGGACAGTAATTCATTTCAAGATGTGTAGCATGTTACGCTTTTCAGACGATAATTTAAAGATGATTTGTGACTTCCTGTTGGATCTTTTCAACCCTTTTTTTGTTTGCTGATTAGGCCTCATGTCTTGTCACCTTGTTGCAGGATACACCCACATTTCATTTTCATCCAGAATCTATGGGGATGTAAACTTTTGCACTTGTATATTTTTGGACATGATGCCATGTACATTTAAATGTCAACGTTGGACACTGCATTTTTCTACATTTAACCCAAGCTGTATTAGAGGAATGACAACACAACTGGACTTTTTTTTTTGTACAGACTTGAGGAAAGGACAAGCCATAGAACAATAGATCAGCGTCCTGCACACTCGGCTACTTCCGACTCACTCTGTTCTCCAACACGGTTATTGTGGAGGGAAAAGATTACTCCAGATTAGCTTCTCCAGCACTGTCTGTTCAGAGGACACACACACTACACACCAAATATACACACATACTCACACACACACACACACACACACACACACACACACACACCAAATATACACACATACTCACACACACATACACCAAATACATACATACACACCAAATATACACACATACACAACAAATATACACATACTCACACACACACCAAATATACACACACACACACCAAATATACACACACAACAAATATACACATACACACACACCAAATAGACACACACACACTCACACACACACCAAATATACACATACTCACACACACACCAAATATACACACATACACAACAAATATACACATACTCACACACACACACACCAAATATACACACATACACAACAAATATACACATACTCACACACACCAAATATACACACATACACAACAAATATACACATACTCACACACACCAAATATACACACATACACAACAAATATACACATACTCACACACACACCAAATATACACACATACACAACAAATATACACATACTCACACACACACCAAATATACACACACACACACCAAATATACACACATACACAACAAATATACACACATACTCACACACACACCAAATATACACATACTCACACACACACACCAAATATACACACATACACAACAAATATACACATACTCACACACACCAAATACACACACACACACACCAAATATACACATACTCACACACACACACCAAATATACACACATACACAACAAATATACACATACTCACACACACACCAAATATACACACACACACACCAAATATACACATACTCACACACACACCAAATATACACACACACACAACAAATATACACATACTCACACACACACCAAATATACACACACACCCACACCAAATATACACACATACTCACACACACACCAAATATACACACATACACCAAATACATACATACACACCAAATATACACACATACACAACAAATATACACATACTCACACACACACACCAAATATACACACATACACAACAAATATACACATACTCACACACACACACCAAATATACACACATACACAACAAATATACACATACTCACACACACACCAAATATACACACACACACACCAAATATACACACATACACAACAAATATACACACATACTCACACACACACCAAATATACACACATACACCAAATACATACATACACACCAAATATACACACATACACAACAAATATACACATACTCACACACACACACCAAATATACACACATACACAACAAATATACACATACACACACACCAAATAGACACACACACACACTCACACCAAATATACACACATACACAACAAATATACAAATACTCACACACACACCAAATATACACACATACACAACAAATATACACATACTCTCACACACACATACCAAATATACACACATACACAACAAATATACACATACTCTCACACACACACAACAAATATACACACACACACAACAAATATACACACACACACAACAAATATACACACACACACCAAATATACACACATACACCAAATACATACATACACACCAAATATACACACATACACAACAAATATACACATACTCACACACACACCAAATAGACACACACACTCACACACCAAATATACACACATACACAACAAATATACACATACTCACACACACACCAAATAGACACACACACTACACACACACACACCAAATATACACACATACACAAATATACACATACTCACACACACACCAAATACACACATACACAACAAATATACACATACTCGCACACACACCAAATATACACACATACACACCAAATAGACACACACACACACCAAATAGACACACACACACACCAAATAGACACACACACACACACCAAATATACACACACACACACCAAATATACACATACACACACACACCAAATATACACATACACACACACACCAAATATACACACACACACCAAATATACACACATACACAACAAATATACACACATACACAACAAATATACACACATACACAACAAATATACACACATACTCACACAGACACACACCAAATATACACACATACTCACACACACATACACCAAATACATACATACATACACACACACACACACACACCAAATATACACGTACACAAAATATACACACATAATCTCTCACACAGTCTTTTTGTCTCTCTCTCTCACACACGCGCGCATACTCTCATGATCTCTGTCTATTATTCACACATACACACCAGATATACACACATACTCGCTCATGATACCTCTCACACACATACACACATACTCACACACACCCCAAATATACACACATACCGTCTTTCTCTCTCTCACACACACACACACACACACACTATACACTCATACTCACATACACACCAAATATACACATACACAAAATATACACACATACACACACACCCCAAATATACACACATACTCTCTCACACACACACCAGATATACACATACTCACTCATGCTACCTCACACACACACACACACACAAAATACACACATACTCACACACACTATACACACACTGCCTTTCCGTCTGTCTCTCTCACACACACACTCATGATATCTAATTCTCATACACACCAGATATACACACATACTCACACACACACACACACACACACACACCAAATATATATACACACACACACACAAACACACAAAGAACTAAATGACGTGAATGTTAGGACAGGAGTCACATGCAGCAATAAAACTGTCCGCTCTTTATAAATGTTACAGAAAAACAAAAACAACAGCTGAAAACTATTGGATAAACATCACCGCTAAACCACTGCAGCGCTGTTGTATTTTGTTCATTAGTAAAAGTGAAATAATAGAAATGATCTTTCTCTGTAGTGAACATGATGAGAAACGCCATGTAAACAAGTACACTTCCATGTTGTGGTAATGTGTCTGGCTGAAACCGGACCCAGTGTCGTGTTCAAACCAAACCTGTACAGTATTCCTGTCTAATAACCGATAAACAACAACAACAACAACAACACAAGTCGTACCTCGGGCGTAACATAAGACACGAACGACGGCTTGGCGCTTTTCGCTCCTCCGCCTCCCAAACTCAACATTTCGACGCTTCCCGAAGCGACCAGATGACAAACCGGGAGAGCGCGAGCTCCTCTTCCCTTCCCTCGAGCTGCGCGAATTTCCGCGCGTGAACGCGAACCTGTGGGAACGTAAACCACGCCCGTGCTCAGCTGCCGCTTCAGTCACGCGTGCGTCAGCTAAAGCTCATCGATTTCATTGGCTTTCGCGGCTGTCAATCAAATCTCGGCTTTCATGTACTTCCGCATGCAAAAGGGGCGTAACAGCGGTGTAATAATACATACTGTATATCATCTTGTACACTGATGAACTGAGCGCTGTTGATATTAATGTGATATTATTGTGCTTTTCCTAATACACTAATCTAATATGTTCCATAAAGATAACTTACACAGTGACTTGTATGACAGACGCTTCACATAAAATGCTTAAAAAGAACAAAAAAAGTGTGGTCTTTTTTGTTGAGTAATTGTTTAATTGTGGATGTGGTGAAGTTTCCAGCTTCTAAGTGTTTGGACACTTGATCTTCAGGAGTGCTTTACAGTTTCAAGCTGCTGTTTTTTTTAAACTCATTAACTTAGAGAAAAACTGAGAGGCTGGTTTCAGGACCATATCTGAGTAAATGTAACTAAAAATAGACAAAACTACTTAATTAATCAATCAAATATAGTTGTTTTCTCAAGTCGAGAATCAATGCAGCGTCTTCCAAGATAGTTTAGAGCACTCCAAAATTGTAACTTTTTTTTTTAAAGCATTCAGAGGTGGACTTACTCCTATGCTTTGGATAACTGACTTGCTGCATAATTCAATTGCGCTTGAATTTCAACTTACAGATCGAAGACCAGACCGTACCCATGGGATTTTCTGGTAGAGAGCAGAATTCATGTTTCCCTCAATTACTGCAAGTTGCCCAGTGCCTGAAGCAGTAAAGCATCCCCACACCATCACACTACCACCACCATGCTTGACATCATGCATAGGTATGATGTTCTTTTTGTGGAGTTCTGTGTTTGGTTTATGCCAGCTATAACAGGACCCGTTTTCCAAACAGTTCCACTTTCAACTCATAAATCCACAGAACATTCTCCCAAAAGGTTTGAGGATCATCAAAGTGTGATTTGGCAAAATTCAGACAAGCCTTAATGGTCTTTTGGGTTAGCAAGGGTTTTCACCTCGCCACACTTCCATGGATGCCATTTTCACTCAGTCTCTTTCTGATAGTGGAGCCATGAACACTGATCTTTATTAATGCAAGAGAGGCCTGTAGGTCCTTGGCTCTTTTGTGACTTGCTGGATGAGTCGTTGCTGTGCTCTTGGAGGAATTGTAAAGTCCAGCCAACTTCTGGGAAGGTTCACTACTGTGCACAGTTTTTCCCATTTGGAGAGAATGGCTCTCACTGTGGTTCTTAGGAGTCCCAGAGTCTTTGAAATAGTTTTTTAAACTTTTAACCAAGTTCATGCTGTTGAAAAAGTTCTATTTAAGTGTTGATTTGATTGAACAGGGTTTATAGTAATCAGGCCTGCTTGTGTCTAGTCCAGCTGAACCCCCATTATGAATGCAGTTTCATAAACTTGGGGAATTAGTAACTACAGGGGCAAATACATTTTCACACAGGCCTAGTTGGTATTGGATAACCTTTTTGCTTCAATAACCATAATTCAAAAACTGTATTGTGTTTACTCAGGTTGCCTTTGTTACGTCTCAGATTGCGTTTTAATTTCTGAAACAATTTAGTACGAGATGTACACAAAAACAATACTTTTTCACAGAACTGTAATAAATGGGTCTAAAAGCTTAATTATAAATGGTTATAAAAGAAACTCTACTAAGTATTTATTCAGTGTCCATAAGGCTACAGTGGATTGCTTTTTGTAGTACAAAAAGGCAACACTGCCACTTCCTGTCCACCAACAACAGGAAGGATCGTTTCTCCACATATCCTTCCTTCCCTAATACGACATGCTTAGTCTTTAGTCCCTGGTGGATACAAGTACATGGCAGGCTGTCCAACTAGATCTCACTTTGCACATATTAAATAACTGCATTAATGCCCAAAAGAAAAACAAAACATGGATTCTGTGAAGGTTTTTATTGTCTATTGTTACGCAGTAGTACCATGACAGTGAATGAAAGGCTACAGAAAGGATAAATCTACACCTGCAATTACAAACACAGAATCAACACTTTCCCCAGCTTTTCACCCTTGAATAGATTTTTTTTGTGTTGTTGAACAATGTATAGTTTAAACAAAAGTGAAGAGCAAGCAGCTGCTCATCTAAACAGATAAAACAATAAAAACCAAAACCAAAACTTGGAACACTGCCATGCTTCCATAAAAATTATACAATTTCTTGAAGCTCTATTGCAAGATTAGATATATGCTCATCAATGCTCATATATTAAAGATCAAACATAGCCTACACATAGCTACATATGATTATATGCATATGTACACATATTTAGGGATAACAGCACTATGAACACAAATGTTAGGCAGACTTGGGCCCATTACAAATAAGTGACCTCTGCTTCGAATACAGGCTTTAACACCTCCCTCAATGCATGGAATTTCCTTTGCAAATCTAGAGCCACTGATGAAAAGGACATGCTCACGTAAATGTGGTTATTTCTTAAAAAAAAAAAAAAAAAAGATTAAAAAATAAATCAATGCAATCACCTAGTTTAGAAAATAATTAGGGACCACTGTGAATGAGGGAAACACGTTTGTGCAGGGCCCAAGTCTGCTTTCAGAGATCATCATCTTAGAGCAATGCAACAGAAGCTTGTGAACATTAGAATACACTAGCAGAATAGCCTTTAAACAAGCTCAGCTTCACCCCACTTGTATTATACATAACAGAATTAGGACATATTTTCCTACTTGACGTTAATGTATAGCCAAAAGATGTACATTACAAATGGCTCAAAGGGAACCAGCGGGTTTGTATTAGCTCTGTGGAACACAAGGATTTATACTCCAATGCCCAATCACCATTCATTACAACACAATGAATGGGTTACAGTTTAGCTTAGGCTTTGTGGTTATCAGGAATGTCTCCGTTCAAAACACACACACAAAAAAGCATCCTTTAAAAAACAAAAGCAAACGAACAAAAAACTGTCACACAGCTAAGCTTAAGCAATGGTTAAATTTTTAGATTGTAATTTTAAAATGCAGCAATAACAAAATCTTTTCTATTGTATGGTTTCCTTCCCCGCCCACCCATCTTGATCAACCACCAAAACATGCCTTACACATGCTACCTTAGGACATACCAAAAGATAATTTCAGATTTAGTACGAATCTCAACATACTTCCTCTTCAGTAATTTAAGACATTACCCAAAACCTTCTGCATGCAGCAGAACCCGTTTTACTAGATGTAGTAGTAATAATTTCATACTTATAAAAGGTGTCCTATAGGTCCATTTTACCTTGAAATATGTTAAACACCCCCTAGACTAGAAGAGTATTTCTGGAGTGTATAAATATCATGAATTGCAGTCGGCACAAACGAAATCTGTTAACATAAATCATTTCAATAACATAAATGATTAGAGCACATATAATAATCTATCCAGTTACAGGCTCTTTTACGTCACCAAAACAATTCTGTGCGTTAAATATTTTAGTGAATAATTATGCACTTTTGAAATGAAGCTTAACATTGACCAAGCTGCCTTTGTAGGTCGTTTATGGGCACAAGAAGCAAACTTAATGGAAGCCATTAAGATGCTAAATCAACAGGCTTGTTATAAGCCATAATATTCTTTCTGCGCAGCAATAAGCATACACAGAGTCCTACAGAAATCAGCTTTTGCACCACTGGAATACAGAGACTTTGAACAAGATATGGGTGAGCCTGTGAAGCTTGCTTAGAAGCTTAGAAGCCATCAAAATCCTTCTTGTCCTTCTTCCCCTCACCCTCGAAGCTGTCTGTGCCATCACTGTTGTCACGCCTCCTCTTGCGATTGTTCCTCACGTTGAAGCGTGGGTTCAACTGAGGCAAGGGGTCCATGCCTAGAACCTTATGGATCTGACGGAACGCTAAGAGCCGAAGGGCAAACTGTCAAAAAAAAGAAGGGGAAAAAAAAAAGAAAAGAAGAGCAGAATATGAATTACGATTCTCAGACTGAGGAGTTGACAATTTCTAGTTCAACCTGTAGGACTAGCCAGTTTTAATTACAGAGGTGCTGATCTACTTATTCAAGGTAATTGAGCAAAACATCTGTCGGGGTTTAATTACTAAACAATGGTTCTAGATTAGACTTGGCTTACCTGCGCACTAGACGTTATATCCTCTCGCTGTTGCTCCTCCATAGCACCCAGGGTGTCTGTTGGATTCTTCTCACATGGGTCCATTAACCCTGGGCCACCTGGATCAAAAGCATTAGTCTTATTAAATGGGCTAGTCATCCTTAGCACCGTGTTCCACATACTGCCATTAATGAAATTAAAGGTCCCATTGCCAAGCTAGAAATCATTTTGTGTGTTGGTGTTCGGGGGTTGGGGAGGATCGGGCCTTGTCTGTAAAAGTGACTTCAACACTACAATTTTGTGCTTTAAGGCATACTAAAGTATTGTGGGGTGGCACTGAGCTATGTGACAAATGCTGAGCTTGATGACGTCCATCAAAAATCAAATCCTTAGCCAAACAGACTGCTATTAAAAAGAGCAGCGAATTACGAAAAATATTTGGTAGGACTTTTACTACAACTACTGGTCAAGATGGCAAGCTAGTTGAAAAACTTGCACAGAATACCCCAATGGTTCCTACATCCATTGTGGAAAGAAGGGACAAGTGGGAACTCATGGTTATCAGGGCACTATGGAAAGTTTGAGGAATTTCATCCAGAACCATGTAAATCAGAAAATTAATTTGGGTGGACCCAACATCGCGAACCCTTCTAGGCAAGGATTTGTTTGAGTTGAAACTAATAAGGAAACAGTAACATGTGAACCATCTCATTAGACAATAGTCCAAACAGCAATGTTAAATGGTAGCACGAGCATCACCATATTTGGAAGTGTTGAAAATCCTGCATGAGGACATTCTACTTGACCAGCAACAACTTCCTTTTAATCACAGTTTGTGTGTCATCAGCACTGTCAAAATAATAGTACTATACACACACACACACACACACACACACACACACACACACACACTCACTGTTACCTGACAAAAGTGGGTACTTGTTTTCAACACAATCTTACCAGGGAGCAGAATGCCAGAGGCAATACATTCAAAGACTCGTCTCAGTGCATCACCAGGGCTCATCGGTCCAGAGGCGCTGCTGATTGCCTTCTCCACAAGCAGTTCCATGGCCTTGGATAGAGAAAACCTAGTTACTATGCAACGTTTGGTATTCCAGAGCCAATACTTCAGAGGACTCCTTAAAAACCTTTTGGATACCCTAAAGCCCAGTATTGACAGATCGTCCTACTCACCCAGCTTGGAAAAGCAGACCAGGTGGGTACTCTCTGACAAAGGTCACGCAGGATACGAATAACAATCACGCAGGACTGGAGTCCATTGGCTCTAGCCTTCAGTGCAATAAAGTCAGGTTAAGTGAGTCAATGGTGCATTTACAACAGAGGGCTGATGACATGGTGGGGCTCAGTAAGAGGTGCAACACTACTGTTCACAATGGAAGCTTTTACTTGGTTTACACACTCTTTAGCCAATGCTTTTGAATAAGCTGCCATTCCCAGCAGTATTTTACCTCGTCGTTAGTATGGGAGTTCAAAGTTTGCAAGATGCACATGGAAGGTTTCCCTGGTCATCTTGTAAACTCTGACCTCAGATTTCCAAATACTTCACAAAATCAAAACTCTCATTTACAAAAAGATCAGTTTGAAAGAGTAGCATAGGAACTGAAACAGTCAAGGAAATCTGCTTTACTTTGCCTGTGTACGCTTGCATGGCAGCAACATCACAGTAAACTAATCAGATATTCCTTTCTTCTCAATCCCCAAAAGAAACAAATAAATAAATAAAATCACAAAGAACAAAACGGTCAACATGAAAGCTCTTATCGGTGATATTTTTATGCAAAGGTATTCTGCAGCCTTATGGAATTTTTTTGTAAGCACTGCTCCATTTTATATAAATTTTACCAAATTCATCGTATGCAAGGATGCTTAAAAAAACAAAACAAAAAAACAAATAAAATAACATTTTGTAATTCCCAGTTATTTAAAATGTAGTTACTTAGCATCCTTGTATTCCTTTAATTTTTCAGGGTTAACAAATGTCAATAACTAAAAATTAAAGACTTTAAAGCAAATAAGTACAATAAAAAGAATACATCTCATAAGGCTACATGAAGAAAGAAAAATGATGTTCCGAACCTGGAACCACTTAGCGTGGCGTAGGGCAGCCAGAGCGTCAAGGCATTTTTGCCTGTCCAAGACGTCCGCTGGGTCTTTCACCATACCCGAGGTTACATCTAAAAATGGATCGAATTGTCAAAGGGTGGTGAGGAACGGGTGTTTGACCAGGTCACAGAGAGACTGCCAAGAACACATTGCCACACATACCGAATTGTTCCCCTGACTACAATTCTACCTAGAATTGGGGTAACTTGTCAAATGAGGATTTAATCTTCTCTGATCATGTGAACCATCATCTTTGGAACAATCAGCTAAACTAGCAGTTAGACAAGAGAGTGGTGCAACACTGGACTGGGGAATAAGTGTTGACAAACATGGAGAATGGAGAATGAAGGGCTGATGATGGCAGGGGAGAAAAAGCCTTCAAACTTTGACCAATCCAAAAAAATACAGCATTGGCTTGAACCACCTTGAAATGTGAAAAGTGATCTTATTGGCAACCAAATTAAATATTTAAAACCAAACATGTTGTACTACTGTGTTCATGTATTAACACAAGATTTTTCTTTTTACAGGGGCATGACAAAAAAATAAGTTAATAATTTCCTCATGCTACTGCCAAAGCAATAGTGTAGCATAATACAACGGTCCCCCTGCCCACTTTTTTTTCCCCCTTCCCAGAATAAATACTAGCATCTAAACAATACTAACATCTAGAAGTACAAGATGTTGTGGGGCCACACTATGGCTTTGCATTTGTAACTTATGAGCATGGTACAGAAAAATGGAGATCAAGGGAAACGCAGAATGCTTTTATGTTAGGCGTGCTTGGTGTGACCTACTAGAGTGGCAATAGTAGGTGTGGCAAAGTGTTTGAGAGGGTTTGAGAAGGGACCTTGGTCAAAAATCCTTCCGGAGCTGGTAGACGTAGCCTCAGATGGGAAACAAGTTACTCAGAATGCAAGGAGGCTTTGGGCTGGACTTGTAAAGCTTTGGATACATGAAGGCAGCAATGCGTGCTGGAAAGAAAACACGAAGCTCCCAGCGAGAGGGGTTAGGACATCACTGCATGCATACCTGCCTTGAGTGGGGTTGGAACACCCCCCCCATAGGTCACCGTAGACCGAAGGCTATAAAAGCCAGGTCCAACCAAAGATTCCTCTAACACAGCCTTCCTCCCAAAAGCTTACTGATACTCCCCTAAGGACCCAAACAGGAATGGTGACATCTGAGCATAGACTTGGGGCCTGCATTTAACATAATTTCAAACCACATTCCATTGTCAAAAAGACAACAAGACAAAGGAAGGGTAGTTACTCAACTTGGAACTAAAAGACCTTATGTCTTCTGTTAAATGTAAAGGGATTTGTGTGTCTAGAAGAATGCAGCATAATTAATAATGTTCTTAAAAACCAATCATTCATCATGCAGTGGATTGATTCACTCAGGGGAGCACTTTCATTTTGGAATAAGGGTCTTCAGAATGGTGAATCTTCTGACCACCAATCAAAAGATTTGTTTCCTGTGGCTACGTTACAGACTTTCCCACGGCTTACAGCTTATTTTACCAGTTCCTACAGTAATTGTTTATTTGCTGAATCCCTAGTCTTTTAAATTGAACATTTCCATCCTAAATCCTTGGTTATTTACAGAAACAGTAGAGAATCCCCTGGAACACAGGAAACAAAAACGAATCTTACTTTGGACTAACTAGACTTACACAATGCAAAACACTGATCATGCTTGTTTTCGAGAGAGCTTCAAGAGCACTGAAGAGGTGTTACAGAGAGAGCCCTGAGCAACACTGCTGGCGAGTCCATAAACAAGGCAAGTAAAACCTGGTAGTGGTGAACTTGGGTTTGTTAAAACCCAAATTCCAGTCCAATACATCAAATGAGAAGGCTCACACCTCGTTCAAAATTATGCACACTTTTTTTTTTTTTTTTAAAGAAACTAAGGAATTCGTTCACAACATTAGGAATAATTGCCTTCAAAATATCTCTTTCAGGCATGTTCAGAAGTTTAAAAAGAAACTCAGTGAGACATCAGGAGTGAAAGTGTATTGTAAGAAACAGGATGTACTCCTAGAATTTACACAAGTTGGATTAAGAACTCCAATTTTAAAAAGGCTTTTGAAGGCACTCGTGGGATTTCTCCAAATTTCATTTCCATTAAATACTATGACCCTGACCAAGCTCAAGCACATACCAGGTTTTACACTTCATACAATCTTTACAGGGAAGCAGAGCAAAAGATGCTCTTTCCAGGGGGTAGTCAAACTTCTATTTATATTAAAAAAAAAAAAAAAAAAAAATACATATATAATGAGACCATCTCCTCTGTGCCAGCAGATAGGCTCTTTGGGGTGTCAAATCAACAAATCAAATTAATTTGATAGGTGGCCAAGGTAAGGGAGTAATGACTTTCCCAACCTCCGTCCCGAGTGTTCTCCTCTCTGATGACTGGCGAAGTCAGCGTGATGGTCACCTGCATCTTGGGCTCAGCGCAGGAAGTCAAGATGATTGCAGCTTCTTGGACTGAGCCTTTCACCTCATACTTCTCTGGTGTTACAAGCTAAGAAACACATGGGTTAGGGAAAGTTATTGACTGAAAAGTAGCAAGAGAAACAAGGAAACCGACTTCCTTACAACGATTAGCAGAATCACAAAATATATTGATTAGTGTCAACAACCGGAAACAGGGCTGTGATCTGCAATTTAACATCTTTTATGACGGCACAATGCCATCTCGTAAAGAGAAACCAATGTAATTTTGCCAACGTACTCCGAGTTGTTTAGGGAGGTGCTCTACAATGCGTGACAGCAGACTCTTGCTGGGTTTCTCAGAGCAAAGGAGAACAAGGTTGACATTCTTATCTCCACGCAGGAGCAGTCCTTTGGCCAGAACACCAACCCTCATCACTCCCTTCAGTGCTCTGTAACATGCAAAGTGTCACTGACTCAACTTGCAAGACCAAAAAAAAAAAAAAAAAAGATAGGCTTGCAAATTACAATTACAGGTGTTGGCTCACCTGTCTTTGGGAGGCTCTTTCTTGTCTTTGTCCTCTTCTTTGCCCTTGTCTTGGTCAGTAATGATGTCCGATACAAGCTTGAGGGCACGCTCGGTGATGGACACAATCTTCTGAATGGCTTGGAGCTCCTCTTCAGAGGGGTAAATAGCAGCATGCTTAGTCATCACATAACGATCGTCGGAAGAATCAGGGCGCCGTGGGGGCTGAAATCAAATAGCCAACAAGTCTTGATGATCATGCCAACTACTCTGAATGGAAAGGCTTTTCTGGTCCCACTTTATGTTAAGTGCCATCTCCAACACCTTTATAGCTATATAAACTATTGTTTTAAGTCCATCAGTTTTGTTACACTCTTACAAATAAAATAAAAAGTTAGAGTTTAAAATGTTAAGATATGTACACAACCAGATGATATACATGCTTATTTACTCACAAATCTCTTTTCTGTTGATCCAAGTTGTGACTTATTACATACTGTATTAACACTAAGAATATTACCACATAAATGCAAAGCACTTCTGGTTCGTGAAAGACTAACCACAGGGCCTTGCGGCTGTGGGATGGGCATTCCAGGTCTCACCCCAAGCAGACCAGGAGGTCCAGGTGGACCTTGTGGATAGCCTCCATCGGGCATCCTACGTCTTTCCTCCCAGTGGTGTTGCTCTTCCTCCATTCGTCGCCAGTACATATCTTCCTCATAGCGCCTGCAGAAGACCAAACAGAAGAATGCATGAGACACCTATCTGAAATTTGCTGCAAAAATCTTCAGATATACATTAAACGCCTCTGAACCTCATCTCCATCCTCCAGCGCTCTTCTTCTTCACGGCGTCGCCAGTACTCTTCCTTTTGCATTTGTTTCCTCATCTTCTCCTCTTGGATCTTCCGGGCTCGAATGCTGGGCTTCACTTCCACCTGAAGGTCTGGGTTCACTTTTTTCTACAAAGCGGTGAAAATTTTTAACTGATTTTGATCAAGACGAGGTCATGAAATTCATAAGACCCGAAAAAAGGGAACTTTAACCACAAAAAGGCCACATCCAAAAACAGAAAGGGACAACTTGACCGCTGACTCTTACAAAGCAAACCAAGAGACGCTTTGAACAAGCATCAAGTAAATGTGACCTTACAGAAAACATTTCCATATCAACAATTATCTTTTTCTTAACACGTTTTAAAGTCAGGCTATTATTAAACTTCGATTATGTTGAACACCATCCATACAAGATCCTGTTAAAGAAAATGACTGCTTCCACAGTCACAACCCCTTTTGGCCGAACAGAATTGCGTACTTAAAAAGCACCGTGGTATAATGGGAAATAAAGCAACCATCCTGCTAAATTAACTATATAACGGCAACTATGCTGCAGACTTCAGGATATTAAGGTATTTAATTTTTAATCAATTGTAAAAGGTTTGCATGCTTATTTAAACACAAAAGTTGCACCAAATTTCCCAAATGTAGCCACTATGACCAATTAAGAACCTTTATGGTCTATAAGCCAATGCCAAAAATTAATATCCACCCACCTTATATTGCAAACGATGTCTCCTCCCTTTAAGATGCATTTCCTTTGCATTAGGATCGTTAAAACTGCATTCGCACAGCTTGCAGTGGAACCGGATGACTTTTCCCTCGTCGTTCCGAACCTGTAGAGTCAGAAGTCTCTTTATTATGCATTCATTACAATTAGACAGTGTTTTAGGAACACGTGGACCATGTGCACAAGGGCTTCTCGAGAAGCCATTGTACCTCTTCAACGTAGTCATGGCCGACAGGCTGAACGTCACTCTGCAAAGCCGCAAGTGCTGATTGAGGGGACAGCGGACCAGGGGTGTCGTTTTTAACGTCCTGTGACGGTGCACCTAATGAGGTCTGTACAGGTTTGGCTGCTTCAACTTTTGACTCGTCCATCTTAACACCAGTTGTCTGTAATTTGTTTCCCCCTGCAGAGAGAAAAAAAGAAAAAGAAAAAAAAAAGGATGATCAAATTTAGGCTAGCTTAAGATATTTTTTTAAAACATGACAAACATTGGCACAAAACCAGGAACGATAGATGAGCAAAACAGCAAGTACCAACGAAGTTTATCTTGGGTGCGTTGACTTTCTTGATTGCGGATGTGGTTGAGGAAATGCTGCTGGGAGCAGGACTCTTGCCCTGCATAGCTGAGGCCGCAGTGTTGCCGAGAGGTTTCAGGTAGGATGAACCGGAGCCGGTTGAGGAGACGTTCATGGTTGACGCAGTGCTGCTGGTGGAACTGCTGATGGCAGCACTGGCAGTTTTACTGGGAGCTGCCGTGGTGGATGAAGACGTCTGCGTCACCACACTCGGCTCTGTGGAAGGAATGGGTTTCCCGAGTTTGGTGTGTAGTTTTACAACCTAATGATGACAAGAGAAGAAATAAATTAGTATGTAAACAAGTTATAAGGAATAGAAAGGGCCATATGAGGAAAGGTTATTACCATGCTTTCAAGTATTTTAAATAATTTAAAAATTCTAACAGGAAATTTGGCATGTGAGAAATATTTAATAGTAAACCACAAGAGTGCAACAATAAAATGTGCTTTGTTTTTCTGAAGGTCATTTCGGAAGTTCTTCAGGAGTTTCATATTCATGTTAAATATAAATATTTTTCAACCAGTTTTCATTTAACATTTAAATTAATCCAATTTACAACAACAATGGAATAACAAGTGGAACTATGGGAATAATGTCATGATAAAAAAAAATAAAATAAATAATTTTGTATTTTAACATCTTCAATGTAGGCCCTTTTTGCCTAGAATTTTCAGAAATGTAATCTTGGCGTTTTCTCCTCCGATTTCGTGAGTACTTTCCCGAGATTGTTTTTAAACAGTATTAAAGGAGTTCCCACCCACGCTGGACTCTTATAGGCTGCTTTTCGTAATACTTCGCGCCAAGTCATCTGTTAAAATTGACTTTTGTAAATAACGTGTTAGTTTTCTAATGAAAGAAATGAAAATTTTGGCAGTTATATTTTTGTCTAGAACAACGATTTTAAACATTTAAATCACACCTTCAGATCAGAAGGTTTTTAAGATCATGAGGAACATTTCAGTCATCTCCAAACTTTTAACCGGTAGTGCAAATGTTGGTACAGTAGAAGACGATTAAATGAGCTGGATAAAAATGCAGTACATAAACGTCACTGCCTCATGAGGAAGTGGATAATTTTGGAACGTGATGACGCATGTGTGAACATTATAGTAAGGTTAAAGTGTGCTTTATACCACCAAGAGAACTGCAAATTCACACATAATGTAGCAGATTAAAACTTCACATTATGTTGTGCGTGTAATATTTCCTGCATGTGTGCGAGTTAGGAAAATTCAAATACTCAAATAATGCCTTGGAGAAAAAAAAAAAAAAAAAAAAAAAGCTATTTTGTCTGAAATGCCCATCCCGATTTGATACGCAAACTTTTTTGAGGACATTGTTTGAAGAGAATAAAGCTCTCTTCCAACCTTCATGCTCCTTCCACAAGTACACTGCTGCTATTCCTTGTACTTGTTTGAAGAACTATATAAAGATAGATGCTTAAGTTACATAAGCTTCTGCTGGTTGTGGGAGTTGATGTGAGGTCTGTGCTTCTAAAGATGATTCATTTACCTTCTGATGTTTAGCTCCGCGGATGTGGGCAGCATAGGCGTCTGCCCCAGTGCAGGCAACATCACAAAGCTCACAGCGAAGCTGGTTCTGTGTGCTGCGGGCCGAGCTGCTGCCACCACTGCTGCTATTACTGCTCTGAGAGACCTTCAGTGCTGCCTCCTTCTTCTTGTGCTTCTGACCCTCTAGATGCTCCTTGTATGTCTACAGTAATGAACAGAAAGGCTATTATACAATATGTTCGGTTGTGCAGACGCAGGGGCAGTACACTTAATTCCCAGAATGTGACCAAAATATTGGGTACAAGTATAGCTACATAAAAAGGAAATATAATATATATGAATCAAAACAAATATATTAATATCCGATGTGCCACAGGGTTCAATTTTAGGGCACCTATTGTTCCCTCATACATAGAGACATGCACTCCACAGTGATGCATTTATGTCTCAGGTAGCCTTAAAGGGAAAAGGTTATTAGAATGACTACTGTAACCCAATCATTGGATTTAGACATCAACTATGAGGCAAAGGTGAAACAGAAGATGGTCTACCTGTGGCCCTGCACAGCTAATCTTACACACGTCGCAGTAGTGTATTTGAGGTGGTTTCGGAGGCTGTTTGGGTTTGAGTGTTTTGTTTTGGAAGGGTGTTTTCTTGGTGAAAGTGCTTCCAGTCCAGGCTGCAGTGGCTGCAGCAGCAGCGACGGCTTGCTTCTGCTGCTGCTGCTGCTGTTGCTGGTAGTAAGAGGATGCTGCGGAGTACACAGCTGCCTCATAACCTGAATATGACGTGCCTGGAAACAGATTCAAAGAGTAACGGTCAAAGGTCTTGCAGTGACGAAGGGCACATTATAACAACTACATTTGTATAACGTAAATATAAATAAATACATTGTAATAAACTGCTTTAAAAACGTTGTGGTTAATAGAAATAACATAATAATCACACAAAAGTGACAAACTGGGGTTCAAATAAACCCACAGCAGAGTTAACTGCAGTGATAGTGATGAAAGGGAAAAAAAATTCCCACTTGACAATCAATCGGCGAATAAGGAAGCCATCGTGCGGAGTTAAAAGATGGGCTTTTTACCTGAATATGTAACCGCGTTGGTGCTGTATGTAGGGCTCTGGGAGTAAGATGGGACTACAGAGGCTGCGGCAGCTGCCACTGGCTGCACGGCGGAGGACACTGGGTAGATAGAGAAGGTGGACGTGGCTGGACTCTGTGTGGCTGGCTTTATGGCTGTAACCTGGCGGGTCTGCTGGGTCTGCGTGTATGGCGTAGCACCCTGGCTGTATCCCGTTTTGGCGGCTGTTTGGTAGTAGGTCTCAGCCACTGTGGGCTGTGGCTGGGCAGCTGCTGCTGCTACGGCTGCCGTAGCTATGGGTTGCTGGTAGTATTGTTTACTGTCATAGGCTACAGCTGGAGCTGAAGAACGGACATAAGAATAGGAATCCTGCAAGAGAAAGCCGAAACTTGGTTACAGACTGAAGTCAGTTCAGTCAAGTCTCTTAAAAGAATTACATTTTTAACATCACGTTATTAGCGACGGTCAAAAACCATCATGAGATATCCTCGGGCTTTGGTTGCAATTTAATCAGTCAATCCTATTTTAAAAACACCTCTGGACACTACAGCGTAAAGTATGCATATACCTTAAGAATGCCTGGTTAGACATTCCTTGAAATAAACCAAGCCCTGCTAAGGGGATGATGAGGGGAAAAGAAGGGAAAACAAACTAACAAAACAAAAAAAAAGCCTCCAACCCCATTAAAACTCGTTTACCTGATAGTTCTGTGATGTGACCGGGGTGGGTGGTGGAACTTCAGGTCGGTGGCTGGATATACGGTAGCTGGCTACCGTGGTTGGATGGGTGTAGGCTACTCCAGCGGCCGGCTGCTGACTACACGGCAAGAGAGGCTAAATTTAATAACAAAAACACCCCGGATTCTGAGCACAACTGTTCTTTTTGAAATCTGAACGAGATTTGTTGACCCGTGAGTCTAGTGCATTTTCAGCTGACAGCTGAATTCAACTTGAAGCCCTTTTCAAACAGAGTTTAACTTCTTTATATCCTATAGTTTGTATGCAAATTTTTTTTATAAAGGAAAGAAAGACCCATTGTGAATCACCATTGGGAAACATAAGCAGATGTTTATAATTTAAAGAAAGAAAAGAAAGAGGACCTTTTTATATTACAGAAACACTACATGTACATGAACAAGGACAAGCTAGAACAGAGAACACTGATAAAATTTAGCAGTGAAGTTTGAGAAATCCTAAGACCTTGCCACTATTAAAAAAAAAAAAGTCTGACAAAGCTAGCCCCATTAGGTTAGATACCAGAGCAATTGTTTATACTGTAGAACGAGGTGAACTACAATCCTACAGCTATATATGGGCCATATGTTGTGTTAGGGTGAGCTGAAACATAAATATCATCATGGTGGCTATTTAAACTGTAAACCGTCAATGATACTTGCAACAGGAATGGGGATGGAGTAATATAGGGTAAAGTGCAATGGGAAAATGTGTTATGGTATGCTGAACATTTACATTCGAATGAGCAAGCTGTTTCTAAACAAACTCTAAATATTAACAATAGCCTATAAAATCAGTTTGTAAAACATGTCATTCAGAAAGGCTGATAAATTATTTAAATGTAAACTAGATCAATACAAGGCTTAACATTCAATGAAAGATTGATGTACCATGGAGATTGAGGATGAATATCTGAAACGCACAAATTTCTCTACATTGTTCTGAAATTGCGCCTCATGTACCATCTTGGGTGTGTAAAATACAATGGAGGTGATTTAGGGGAGCCAGTATCAAAGACACCACCAGTGCATAACTGACGATGATTTGGAAGATGGTCCATGACAATAGCACTATTTAAATTCACATATGAAAGTTACTTTGCACTGTGAGCAATCAACAAAGCGATCATGTTCCTGACAAAACCTGTCCCAAGTCTACTGACTAAGCTATCGTATTCTGACAACTACATCACTTTACTGACCCCATTTTTACCGTTTCCATACAACTGAAATATATTATATTTATGCAGTCATTAGGGAAACACTTTAATGATTTAGTCCATGTCCAACTTTAATTCACCCAACATACACCGTGTAGCCAAAAGTAAGTGGACACCAGATGATCAAACCCATTCAGGTTAGGGTTCTGTGCATGCCACTCAAGTTCTTCTACACCAGGAGTGTAAGCCAATCTTATCCACAAAAGGACCGGTGTGTGTGTGCACGCAATTTTTCATTACAATCAAGCAGGATCCACACCTAATTCCACCCGTTTAATCAGTTGATCTTGGCTCGTAATGGACTCCGGTGTAGCTTTAGCTCGTTTAGTAAAGTAAAGAATGAAAACCCGCACCCACACCGGCCCTCTCCAGATAAGATCAGACACCCCTGGAAGACCACTGACCTCATCACGGAGCGCACCACTTTGTGCTCAGGGGCATTGTCATGCTGAAACAGGTTTGGGCCTCTTAGTTCCAGTGAAGAGAAATTGCAAAGTAACAGCATACAAATACATCTTGTTCAACTGTGTGCGTTCAACATTGTGACAACATTTTGGGGAAGGAGCACATGGGTGTGATGGTCAGATGTCCACATAGACTTGCATTATATGGCCAAAAGATTCCCCCAACCCCCCGTCCCCAAAACTCCCTTTTGGATAAATATCAAATGCAGTTATATCTGGTATTCAGTAGACACTATGAGCAGTGGTAACTCAGGAGTTAAGGCATTGGACTACTGATCAAGATTGAGTACAAAAACAAGCACCACCAAGCTGTCACTGCTGGGTCGTTTAGTAAAGCCCACAAACCTCAAATGCTCAGCTCTATAGAGGAGAAATTTGAAATAATATCCTTTCCCTTGTGCTAGTCACACTATATATTGGCATCTGCCAAATGACAAAAGTAAATGCACTATGTTGGGCTTACAATGTAGTATCTTATACCCTATTTTGGTTTATATTAAACAATAACCCATTTGAGATTTAGCTCCACCTTGCAATCCCAAGTTGAAGGAAGAAATGCAAAATGTAGGTAAATATATTTTGTTTCCAAAGGAGTAGCCAAAACATCCCTGCCCCTAAGAACACCCTTAAACACAGTAAAATTTACATTTGTCATGCTACCAAGAAACCAAAAATCACTCCGCACTCATGACTCTCCCATAAAGGAAAATAAAAACTTTAAACAAATAAATTAAATTAAAAAAAAATCCGCCAGACCAGAGATTCCTTACAGATAGCTTCACCACGTCAAAAATGACACTAAATGGCAAAAGATTTGTAAACAGCTCTGACCATCACACCCATGTATGTTCCTTCCCCAAATTGTTGCCACAAAGTTGCACTAAAAATTGTCTTTGTATGCTGTATGCAAATTCCCCATCACTAGAACTAAGAAGCCCAAACCTGCTCCAGCATGACAATGCCCCTGTGCACAAACTGAGCTCCATGAAGACACGAAGTGGAAGAAATCGAGTGTCCTGCACAGAACAGAGCCCTGACCTCAACCACACTGAACACGTTTGGGATGGACTGGAACACTGAATGCACCGCAGACCTCCTCGCCCAAAGTCAGTGTCTGACTTCACTAAAGGTCGTGAAGCTGAATGAACACAAATCTCCACAGCCATGCCCAAAATCAAGTTTGAAGCCT
Source organism: Ameiurus melas (assembly GCA_012411365.1). Taxonomy (NCBI): domain Eukaryota; kingdom Metazoa; phylum Chordata; class Actinopteri; order Siluriformes; family Ictaluridae; genus Ameiurus; species Ameiurus melas. The sequence goes on along the minus strand of CM022773.1, from coordinate 6,991,429 downwards.
TGAAGACAGCAAAGGAAGACCAATTCTGGTTTCCACAAAGTTTTGGCTATATAGTGTGTATATGCATGTGGTTTTCTGCACCGTTTGTACGACACAAGGTTGCGGGTAGCCTGGAGCCAATCCCAGGGGACTCGGGGCATGATGTGTGTGTGTTGGGACGACAACAACCTCCTGGACGGGATACCAACCCGTCACAGGGCACAATCACGCACATACGCCCATTCACACACTACGGACAATTTAGAGATGCCAATCAGCCTAAAGGTCAGAAGTGAGAATTGTACTCCCAACCCTGGAGGTGCGAGGCAAACATGCCAACAACCAGTGTTGTTGACAACCAGTTACTCAAAAAAAGTAATCCATTACAGATTACTAATTACTACTTTAAAATTGTAATCTGATTACATTTCTGCATGTAAAAAGTACTCAGATTACTAACTACTTTACTTTCACAACATATCAAACCTACAAAAACACATTAATTCAAAGTGAAGTAATTTTAGCGCACATCAATGTATGAAATGACCAGAAGTCAGATATATCATGACACTTGCCTCGTGTGTCGTCACTGTGTGTAGGACTAACAGACCGCTAAAATATAAAACTTTTCTAATCAGACTAGTTTGGTGTCGCTAACCAAAGGGAGGCACAACTAAGCGATCATTGTACGGGTTTAGCTGCTACAGAGCCATACAGAGTACATCATCTTTCCTGATGCTCTACTCCGATCATGTTCTGGAACTCAGACATTTACACACCTTGTTTTCCTGCTCAGCATCAGAAATGTTATCGCTTCAGTATCTGTGTATATCTACCCCCAAAAACTGTGCGAGCTAGCGTTTGGCAGAATTGGGAGACTGTTAGAAATAAGATGAGTATTTCCACATATTTTCCTCTAAAACCCTGTCTGATTTGTCTCACCTCCGTTCAGAGAAGATATAAAATTACAGGTGGGCTTCTTTTATTGATGTTCAGTTACGTAGTGACAAAAAGTGGAGAATTATTCGGGACTAAAGAAACAATCATCGTGGGAAAAGGTCATTTATTTTAAAAAATAAATAAATTATTTTACGTACTGTTTTCTAAACAGTAAATATGCAACACAAGTAACGCAATGTTATCGACATCGGTAACTAACCAAATGACATTAAAATTAAATACGCGATCAGAAAAACTCCTTAGATTACAGTAACAAAGTTGCACCCAACTCTGCTTACATCTAACTGAGCGCGCTGTTACAGGAAACACTGGGATCTTAATCAATTAACTAGCTTCTCTTCACTTAAAACAAAGCCTAAGGCACGGCATGTAGTGTGTTGGCGTACAACCCCACAGAGGAGGACACCAGAGACGCAGCGCTGCAGCTGCTCCTTCTGTCCTGCAACAGGACCGACTGACATTCAGGGAGTCCTTGAAAACCGCCCGTTAACGCACGTGCCGGAACCCAAGCCGGTTTCCGCTGAGGCTGACCGGAACGCTCACCATGTCTGTAAATACTCAACCAAATAACGAGGTGTGTACATGCAGGGGGGGAAACACACAAGGAGAATGAGCTCGGAGATCAATGGTGCAGGATGACAGCTGCATGAGAAAACTAGGCCTGGTCCTAGACACACACACGATCTCCACATGCTGTAATCAGTGTTGATGCTCGCGGTGAATAATTCAATAGAAACTCGAAGGGGGAAGAAAAAAAAAAGAAGGTCCTGTTACAGTAAACAAGACAGTGTTCTAGCTCACGCGCAGGTATCGTTATGCAATAGATGCAGGAGAGAGAGTAATGGCCGCGAGCTCGCCGGTACAACACGAACACGAACACAAGTCTGCTGTTTTGTCGTTTTTTTTTCGCTTTATGACCGTTATTATTTGAAGACTAACATGCACGAGGATCTGAATGAAATGTAATGCGCACAGGGCTAGTGAGACAGCTCAGAGCCCTCCGCCCTTCCCCCACCGTCGAACAATGCCGATGGAAACAACGTAAAAGCATGCGCACGAGACCGGGGTCTTGGTTGTTTTTTTGTTTGTTTTTCCCCACCCGTTTATCATTCACACCAGCACATCAGCTCGGACCGCTTACCTGTACTGCGCAGCAGCACCGTGGGTAAATCCAAAATAATTGCCGCCGGTAGCCATTTTGGCATCTTCACCTAGCCGGCTGGGCACTGAAACAAGAAGCACAGCGAGGGGGTTAAAGCGCTACGGATACAGCGCCGAGGAGCGTTAGCCTGACTAGCCTCGGCTAACAACCAGCCGAGTGCTAGCTTAGCAAGGAGGGAGACCCTGCGTTATTACACGCTGATAACAAGGAGCTCGCTTATAAACCCCAAGAGCAATTAAACACGGTTCTAACACCCCCAAACCCACCCGAAGCCGTGTACAGCCCTGAAGTGTTGGGTTTTCATCTTTATTTCCCCCTTACCATAGGTGAAGGAGACCACTGGACATATGGGAATCATTGGCTTCCACTTCTCTGACGATCTCTGACTGGGAACGCTGCTGTCTTTATAAGAGCGTGTCGTAACCGGATGTAGAATGTGTTATACACGCAGAGGAATGATGGGAAATGTTGTTCTCTCAGAAACACTACATACATATACATATACATGCGATAGTCAGGTTCAGGTTTTTATGTCATTTTGGGGGGGTTTTGTTTTGTTTTTTAAACTTCACGAAAACGGGTAAAAAGGTGTATATACAAAAAAATAATGGATGACATGACATATGTTTTAATCTCAATTACACGGCTTGGATCAAGTTGTACAGTTTCATGTTGTTACGCAAGATTTAAATAAACGCTTAAATATGAGCATTTAAATATTATTTTATTTATTTTTAATACGTAAAAAATTCCGCATACGTTTTGAGTTCAAATTAATTATTTTAGATAAGAAAGAAAACTGTAAACAGTACTCCATAAGTGTATTATGAAATAGTACAAAACATAAATAAAAACAATGTAATGTTTTTTTAAAGATAGGCTGTATTAAATTAAAATACTCAATAAAAGTTTTATTATTTCTTATTTTCAGGTGTCTGCCATTTTTACATTAATTGCTGTTCAATGTGTGGGCATTTTTTGGAAAACTATTTGTGTGGCTACGAATTCAATTAAAGTCAATAAAAGTACATAAAATAAATAAATAAATAAAGATGCCCATCCAAAATGGCGGCGCAAATAACGTGTTTCTCTTAACCTTTTTATCGCGAGTGTACGTCAAACGTCTGATATGATTGGTCAATGTCAGTCCACGTGATCCGAGCCGGGCGTTACATTTCCAATGCTGTGATCTCTCGCCCTGCGCTTGAGACACAAATCTACGGTTCAGGCTCAGTGTTGGTGCCCAGGATTCAGTGAACATCCAGCTAGATAACTGCATCATCTAACGTAAGTCAGCTATGCACCTGAAAGCGAATGATCTAAACTGTAATGTTGATATCAACAAGCCGGAAGTGAGTCCAGGATGTGTGATGAAGTGTCTCCCAGTGTGATTCGAGTGTTTCTGTGGGAGTAACGGTTCTTTTATTTCCAGGCCTCATGACCCACGTTGTCGCTACAGCACAGAACTAGCTGAGCACATTCAGACCTGTTTACTAGATTTAATCATCAAGAAGATTCGCTGATCATTTAGTTAAAGACATTAATTGAATTCATGTAGAAAATAAAATGAACCACAGAGCCATGACACCAGGGAAGACATGAGTCTTTCTTTGTCTTTCTTTCTGTCTTTTTCTTTATTTTATGATACATTTTTTATTGTGTTAAAAAAAAAGTTTTTATTAATACATCCAGGGGTACATTTAATAGAGAGGTTTTTATTAACTAACTAAATAATAATAAATAAATAAACCCCATCAAAATGTTTATATACATTAATACATTTTACTGAAAGTTCGATTCCTGCACCTCGTCTGGGTGAGTGGAGTTTGTATGTTCTCCCCATGTTTCGGGGGTTTCCTCCAGGTACTCCAGTTTCCTCCCCCAGTCCAAAGACATGCGTTGTAGGCTGATTGTTGTCTAGGAATTGTCTGTAGTGTTTGAATGGACGGTTTGTGTCCCGTGATGAGTTGGAACACCATCAAGGATGTCCCCTGCCTTGTGCCCTGAGCTCCCTGGGATATAGGTTCCAGGTTCCCCCGTGAGCCTTTACAGGACAAACCCTATGGAAAACTGATGGATGGACAGCTTTTTTATTTTTTGAAGTTTTCTATTGTTTTTAGTTTTATTTCTCCCCGTTTACATTTATGTATACTAAATTTAACTAACAGAAGTAGAAAAAACATTTTTGAGACAAAGTCAAAAGCTGAGCGTGATCTTTAAAAAATGAGCAGAAATCTGACTTAAAAAAACAAGTCGAATGAGAACAACAACAAAATAAATGAATGTTTCTGCATGTTCTATGTAAAATGTACGAAAATATATCAAGATCACAGTTATATCTGCTTACAAGATAGGGTAATATTTATAAATGAGTTTAAGTCATTTCTTTGATTTTATTTTGTGGTTAAAAATAATTGTGCGTTAATTTCCAGGGCAGGCTTCACCCGTTTTATTTCTGTATGGAAATGACATCCATTCCTTGTTACTATTGCATGAAATACTACACTTTAAAATTCATTTACTATTTCACATAAGCTTCATTTTGTTTTGCACAGCCTTGCTGTTCAAGAGTGACCGTACAAGACTTTAGCCCTGATCATGTCCTACTTCCTGTTCCCTACAAGTAAACTTGTTTGACGTCGTGAGTGTGCTTGGTATTCTGCGCTATCCCGGTGTCCGAACCAGTGCCCTGTGTTATGACCTGGATTAATGTGGGAGCTCACCGGATCTCTTGACATGTTGGATTAGACAAAGCCTAGATTAGGGTTTGTACCACACCCAGGCACATTGCATGACCGGTCTGCTACTCACTATTCCCTTAAAACACCAGTGTGTATTGAGAAGTGGCTAGGGTGCATAGTTTATACAGTAATCTGTAGCAGTGCATTGTGGGTTGTCATAAGTGGGCTGAATATTCTTCCTGAGCTCAGGTTCCTGTCTGTTCTCCTCACTTGTCTTTGACATGTTCTCGTGTCTGCATGGGTTTTCTCTGGGTTCTCCAATTTCCTCCCAAAATCATGCCAGTAGGCAGACTCCTGACTCTACATTGCCCCTAGGTATGAATGTGTGTGCTCATGCTGCACTGCAATGGACTGGTTTCCTATTCAGGATGTGTTCCCGCTTTCACACCCAGTGTTCCTGGGACAGTCTCCGGATCCACAGCAATCCAGACAAGTATAAAGCGCTAAGTGAAGACAAACGAATAAACAAATGAATGAATGATTATAACGCACTATATAGTAAATAAGGTAGTATGTACAATACTTTAAGTAGTGCACAATGTTGGGGAAAAAAGTGTGTAATTTATTGCATAAACCTTTGGACCAGTTTCTCAGCAGAACTTGTCTAGACTGCTGGTTTGCATACGATTTGCTTCCTCCAAACATACTGTACAGCTCATGCATGCTGGACCACAGTGCAAGATATTTTGCAAAGGGATTGCTGTGAAGCTGGCGTTACTTTCTGTTTTTATCTGTGCTGTGGTCAGACACTGGCAAGGACACGGTGATTTTCCTGATTGTCAACTTTGCCTTTAATTCAAAGGGCACACCCAACATCTTTTCCATAACTATGGAAAGCATAACCCCCCCCCCCAAAAAAAAAAAAAACAAAAAAAAACCTAATTGCCTCATAACTGGCAACTTGTGCTTTGGATTGAGTGTCATTGAAGAGATTTTGTTTTTGTTTTTCTTCATCACTGCAAGTAGGTATTCGGTTTGTTTTCATCATGTACGATGGGCCCTTGCTTCACTTTTCACAATGACCTTGTTACTTCTGTCCAGTTTTAGGCATCACTTCAGTGCATAGCTTTGTATTACACAATAACCCGCCGTTTACATAATAAAATACTTTTTGAATTTCAATGTCGTGTGTGTTTGTGCCTGTCAGACCTGAGTGAAATTCTGTGAACACGCCACTTCCACCATTGGCTGAAAACTCATCAACTCCACCCTTCCACTTTACCAAAAGTCTCCTTGTTGCTAGTAAGAACCCTCTGTGTTGTAAATAAATGACCCTGTGTGACCGAATGCATGCTGGTTCCTACAACAAGCGCTGTGCCACAAAATAAATTTGAAAGGAAACTTTTAAAAATGGTAATAAATACCTGACAATTTAAATGCATTTTGCTGAAGGTAATGAAAATGACAGGCATTAGTACAAAGTCTGTTATGAATTTCAGATAAGTCCTCTATATATTCTTGCGCCTTTTTTTTTTATTTATTTTTTTATCCAATGCACATTTTAATCCAAATACTGGATTATTACCCAAATGTACACATTCAGTTTACTTATCAGTCACTATTTAACATTGAGTCGTAAAATATTGCACATTGTTTTGTATATGGTTATATGCTGAAATAGCTTCCTATATAAAGGAATGAACGGGTAGATGAGCGTTTCAAAACGAGCAGATTATAAATCAGTATGTTTACAAAAGCTAGATCATGTAGTTTGGCCAACTATGCAGCAAGTCAACAAGACATTTATCACATAAGACATTTGGATATTAGTTTAACGGCAAACACTTGCGCACACAGCACGTACTCTCTTGTGTGTGTTTTTTGTTACTGCAGTAGTGTATTTTAAATCTCGAAAACTGGTGTTTTATTTATTGGTGGTGTCCGACTCGGACGCACTTCTATTGCTGTCTCTCGTCCCGCCCTCTGACCTGTTTTCATCTTGATGTTCAAATTCTGCTTGCAGTTTCTGCATTTGTAACTCTTGTGGATGATCCCACATGGAGACCCTAAATATCTGCATTCCCCAGAAACAGTTTCTGGCCAAGTCTTCTTCTGGCTTTGCTTCAGTGGATTATCTCTCCTGGATACTGTTGATTTGTACCTAAGAACTGCTGCTTTAATCATAAAGACTGTCCTGTACACACCAATTATTTACAATCTGCTCATACTCCTCCTTTTCAACACTGTTTCCAAACTTTCCAGTATCCTGAAGAGTAATGATTTATAACAGTGGTCACCAGCCCTCTTCCTTGAGATACACCTTCCTGCTGGTTTCATCTCCAAACAAATTCTAACACCTGTTTTTAGTTGATCAAGAACTTCTTTTAAGTCAGTGATTAGATGGTCAGGTGGACACGATTATGGTTGGAGCTAAGGTCTTCAGGAAGGTAGATCTCCAGGAACAGGGTTGGTGACATCCAATTTATAATCTCTCCACCCGGTGTCACCCGAAAGAGAACAGATTTCCTTTTGAGTCTGGTTCCTCTCAAGGTTTCCTCCTCGTGTTGTCTGAGTTTTTCCCTTGCCTGTCACCTCTGGCTTGCTCATTTGGGAAATAAATTTGCATCTTGATTTCTGTGAAGTTGCTTTGTGACGATGTCTGTTATTGTATTGAATTGATCTGAGGCATACTGCTTATTTACGACCTATCTAAACTGTTTGTGAGCGTCATCCTGAGTATTGAGTTTTCTTCAATCACCATGTGGGGGCAGTGTGGGCCTACATTTTACACTGACAGTCTTGCATTTGTCTTTCTCAGCATGCCCAAATCAAAAGAGGTGTTGTCCTCCACGTCAGGCAGTGACTCTGAGAGTGACACCGAAACAAAGGTTGGATCGTTAGTAATACTTTAAATTTATAGTTTGCATTTTTAAAGTTGTTCTCTCATGAAATTTTACATTTATTGTGCTAAATGTAACAACTTGTCACAGGCCAAGAGGAAGAAGACCAGCAAAGTGGAGAAACCTGCTAAAAAACAGAAGGGTGGAGAGACCTCCAAGCCAAGTGGCTCCTCTAAGAGTGATAATAATGCTGGTGACAACATGTTTCAGGTTTAGACCATCTTTCCTCACATATTCACATGCTCAAATAGTTTCTGTGCTCAGGATTAATATGCTGTGTGGCGGCGGGGTCTGAAATGTGTTTTGTAGAAGCTGTGACCTATGCAAAGCAGTATATATGGCTGGGAAAGTACTGGGGCGTATATACCCACTATTCCAGTGCATTTATAGTCTTCAGAATTGGTTTCAAAACAATAGTGCTGTTTGGCTGTCTTAGAACACCATAATGCTCCGTTCTCACCGACAGCGGATTCAGTGCAACCATTTTCTCCCTGCTGTTTTCCATTCATCATCCAGCTCTCTGTCATACAACAACTACAGATTGGGGAGTGAAGGTTAACACGTTCTTCCTCCCAGACATGTGTGACTGCGACTTTCCAAACTGCTGCTCGTGCTGCACTTGGAGAAAAGTGCTATCCACCCTCTTCCGCATACATGCACCCAAGACTGGCTGGTGTAGCTGTGAATGAGAGTGGAGTGAGTGTATGCCATGTCTTCCACCCAGTTATCCATCGCTCCCTTGGCTCTTGAACACAGATAGCTGTGGCATCATCAGGGTTTGTAGTCACAATCTACCAGAGATGGCGCTTTTCTCTTCCGCTCCTCGGGAGCCACAGTTTCAGAAAATTGGAATTAAAATTGGCTTAAATTGAGGCATGACGTTTTAAAGCTTACTCCCAACCGTGACTTATTCTAGGCCTGGTACACTCTCTGTTTGATTTAGGACAGAAAATACAACTGTTATTATAAAATGTTTGATGGCCTGACTCTGTGTAGTATGTCTGTTTCAGATTGGGAAGATGCGATATGTCAGCGTCAGGGATTTCAAAGGAAAGGTGTTGATTGACGTTAGGGAATACTGGATGGACCAAGCAGGGGAAATGAAGCCAGGCAAAAAAGGTAATTGTGCTCTAGTTGACATTTTAGTTCATCATATAAGCATCATTGCTGATATTATAAATGATAGCAAATCTGACAAGAGTCTGATAAGAGAATTTTGATGCTGTAGACACACTGTCAAGTACATTTTAAGAACAAAATTGCACGACTGTACGTGCTGGTCTTAGAATGTATAAATGAGAGGTCAACCGATAGTGGATTTTACTGATACAATGACTAAGTTGGGCAGTACTGGATGGTAACGGCTAGATACTGAATGAAATTATAACACTCGAATAATGTATTGCTGAACTTTATTACAAAAATAAACCATACTGATTGCACCATGAAAATGTATTGAACTTTTTCAAATGAAATAAATAAAATAAATTATATATATATATATATATATATATATATATATATATATATATATATATACTTTCGCAAGGCTGTGTGTGTGTGTGTGTGTGTATATATATATATATATATTTTTTTTTTTACACACACACATATATACACATACAGTGCCTTGCGAAAGTATTCAGCCCCCTTGAACTTTTCAACCTTTTGCCACATTTCAGGCTTCAAACATAAAATATATAATTTTTATATTTTGTGAAGAATCACCAACAAGTTGGACACAAATGTGAAGTGGAACGAAATCTATTGGATATTTTAAACTTTTTTAACTAATAAAAAAATGAAAAGGGGGGCGTGCAAAATTATTCGGCCCCCTTGCGTTAATACTTTGTAGAGCCACCTTCTGCTGCGATTACAGCTGCAAGTTGCTTGGGGTATGTCTCTATCAGTTTTGCACATCGAGAGACTGAAATTCTTGCCCATTCTTCCTTGTAAAAGAGCTCGAGCTCAGTGAGGTTGGATGGAGAGCGTTTGTGAACAGCAGTTTTCAGCTCTTTCAACAAATTCTCGATTGGATTCAGGTCTGGACTTTGACTTGGCCATTCTAACACCTGGATATGTTTATTTGTGAACCATTCCTTTGTAGATTTTGCTGTATGTTTGGGATCATTGTCTTGTTGGAAGATAAATCTCCGTCCCAGTTTCAGGTCTTTTGCAGACTCCAACAGGTTTTCATCCAGAATGGTCCTGTATTTGGCTGCATCCATCTTCCCCTCAATTTTAACCATCTTCCCTGTCCCTGCTGAAGAAAAGCAGGCCCAAACCATGATGCTGCCACCACCATGTTTGACAGTGGGGATGGTGTGTTGAGGGTGATGAGCTGTGTTGCTTTTACGCCAAACATATCGTTTTGCATTGTGGGCAAAAAGTTTGATTTTGGTTTCATCTGACCAGAGCACCTTCTTCCACATGTTTGGTGTGTCTCCCAGGTGGCTTGTGGCAAACTTTAAACGAGACTTTTTATGGATATCTTTGAGAAATGGCTTTCTTCTTGCCACTCTTCCATAAAGGCCAGATTTGTGCAGTGTACGACTGATTGTTGTCCTATGGACAGACTCTCCCACCTCAGCTGTAGTTCTCTGCTGTTCATCCAGAGTGATCATGGGCCTCTTGGCTGCATCTCTGATCAGTCTTCTCCTTGTCTGAGCTGAAAGTTTAGAGGGACGGCCAGGTCTTGGTAGATTTGCAGTGGTCTGATACTCCTTCCATTTCAAAATGATCGCTTGCACAGTGCTCCTTGGGATGTTTAAAGCTTGGGAAATCTTTTTGTATGCAAATCTGGCTTTAACCTTCTCCACAACAGTATTACGGACCTGCCTGGTGTGTTCCTTGGTCTTCATGATGCTCTCTGCGCTTTCAACAGAACCCTGAGACTTTCACAGAGCAGGTGCATTTATACAGAGACTTGATTACACACAGGTGGATTCTATTTATCACCATCAGTCATTTAGGACAACATTGGATCATTCAGAGATCCTCGCTGAACTTCTGGAGTGAGTTTGCTGCACTGAAAGTAAAGGGGCCGAATAATTTTGCACGCACCACTTTTCAGTTTTTTATTTGCTAAAAAAGTTTAAAATATCCAATAGATTTCGTTCCACTTCACAATTGTGTCCCACTTGTTGGTGATTCTTCACAAAAAATTTAAATTTTATATATTTTTGTTTGAAGCCTGAAATGTGGCAAAAGGTTGAAAAGTTCAAGGGGGCCGAATACTTTCGCAAGGCTGTGTGTTTGTGTGTGTGTGTGTGTGTGTGTGTGTATGTATGTGTGTGTATATATATATATATATATATATATATATATATATATATATATGTGTATGTATATATATATGTATGTGTATATATATATATATATATATATGTATGTATATGTATATATGTATATATATAAATAAATAAAATATCCCACACATTGTAAAGTAGTGAGTGTACAGCTTGTATAGCTTGTGTAAATTTTCTCATTTGTAATTCGCTTTGGATAAAAGTGTCTGCTAAGTGAATACATGCAAATTTGCTGTCCCCTCAAAATAACTCAACACACAGCCATTAATGTCTAAACCGCTGGCAACAAAAGTGAGTGCACCCCTAAGTGAAAATGTCCAAATTGGGCCCAAAATGGCAATATTTTGTGTGGTCACCATTATTTTCTAGCACTGTCTTAACCCTCTTGGGCATGGAGTTCACCAGAGCTTCACAGATTGCCACTGGAGTCCTCTTCCACTCCTCCACCAGGACATGGTTCCAGTAATCCATGTCCTTAGTCTGCTTGTCTTCAGCAAACTGTTTGCGGGAATTCTTGTGTATCATCTTTAGAAGAGGCTTCCTTCTGGGACGACAGCCATGCAGACCAATTTGATGCAATGTGCGGCGTATGGTCTGAGCACTGACCGGCTGACCCCCGACCCCTTCAACCTCTGCAGCAATGCTGGCAGTACTCATAGGTCTATTTCCCCAAAAACAACCTCTGGAGATGACGCTGAGCAAGTGCACTCAACTTCTTTGGTCGACCATGGCGAGGCCTGTTCCGAGTGGAACCTGTCCTGTTAAACCGCTGTATGGTCTTGACCACAGTGCTGCAGTTCAGTCTCAGGGTCTTGGCAATCTTCTTATAGCCTAGGCCATCTTTATGTAGAGCAACAATTCTTTTTTCCAGATCTTCAGAGTTCTTTGCCATGAGGTGCCATGTTGGACTTCCAGTGAACAGTATGGGGGAGTGTGAGAGCGATGACACCAAATTTAACACAACGGCTCCCCATTCACACCTGAGACCTTGTAACACTAATAAGTCACATGACACCGGGGAGGGAAAATGGATAATTGGGCCCAATTTGGACATTTTCATTTAGGGGTGTACTCACTTTTGTTGCCAGCAGTTTAGACATTAATGGCTGTGTTGAGGTATTTTGAGGGGACAGCAAATTTACACTGTTACACAAGCTGTACACTCACTACTTTAGATTGTAGCAAAGTGTCATTTCTTCAGTGTTGTCACATGAAAAGATATAATCAAATATTTACAAAAATGTGAGGGGTGTACTCACTTTTGTGAGATAAAGCCATTAATAATTATTAAACTAAATAAAAGATAAAAATTCAAACTGAGCCAAAAAGTAGCACTCCAAATAACAAAAGTAGAGACATAAAAAAAACCTCTTCAAATAACGTAACATAAAATTAATTGGTAATAGTTTTTATTTCATCTCTAGAGGCCGCTCTCGTACTGTATAATGACCGCGGACCCTTCTCAGCGGCTCCCGCAACAAGGAAAAAATTTGTCGGTGTGGATTTTTGCTGATCGCTGATAATTTCTAGCCTCTAGTATAAATGTTCTGGTACATAAAGTCTTTGGCACAGCAGCAAGCTGCTAATGTAGCTAACTTCTGATAACATTAACATTATATATTGCCAACATTAGTTATGCAATGTGCTTAAAAAGGTTATAATTTTGTTTGTAAGAGGGGTGTGGGGGTGCTTGCATATTGTATGTGAAATGTATTTGAATCTTGCTATTCACAAATATTTTTAAATGATATTTTAAGACAAAATATATTTAGATACAATTTTGAATTCTTGAATCGAAAATGAAATATCTTGTTTAGATCGTCATTCATTCAGAAAGATGACTGTTGTGGAATAAATATGCTTTAAAATGTCTTTTTCTTTGGAGTTTATAACATTTATTTATTGAGATTGAGGGAGAGTTTAATGAGATACAGCTACAGCAGATAGAATCTTAATAAAACCAAACAGACTTTATGCTTACAGGTATTAATAAGGTTGTATAGCAAGTTTCTAATGTCTCAAAATTTGAAAATGTAATACAACTTTAAAGGTAATTACATTTATTAAAGAAGTAATTTAGTGCTGCAAGCTGCAGTGTCAAAACAGTCTCTAAAAACGATCTCGCCTACACTGAACCTTATAATACTAATGACATGCATTATCTCTCTTCCATTCCAACTCAATAATATTGACTCCAATTTTAGCATTTTATATGAAAGATTCCATTAAATGAATGTTTTAATAATGTAATATTTATTGGTTGTGTCATTAACTGCAACAAATCACCCTCAGGTATCTCGCTGAACCCAGAGCAGTGGAACCAGCTTAAGGAACAAATGTCGGACATTGATGACGCAATAAGAAGATTATAAAATTTGTCTGTTTCTGTGGGAGGGCTGGGTGGGGTAGAGTGTTTTTAGAGTTCCTGTTCTTTTGGCATCTGGACACTGGGTGAAAAAAATATATATTGTGGTGTTTTATCTTCTACTTATATGCTGTTGTTGTTGTGAGGGATGCACCAATCCCAATCCCTTTTTTTTTTTTCTTTCCATTTTTGATCTGATCTCAATATGAACCCCATAGTATCAGACGATACCTAATGACCACCACCAAGTCAAGTTTTTGCAAGCTTCTGTTCCCAAGTTATGCAAAACATTAGAGACCTGTTGATGTTTGTGTGTGAAATCTGTGTGTCAGTCATTGTAACAAGCCTTCATGGGATAGAATACGTCAGTAGATCAGACGGGAAGGTATCGGATCCAGTCCCAGTGTTTCAAGCCAGTATGGGACCGATAACATTACTCTGTATTGGGTTGGTGTATCCCTGGTGGTTGCAGTTTAGTTGAAGTAGAGTGTTTTGTTTTTTTTTTTGTTTTGTTTTTTTTCTTCTTTGGTGACTTATATATTATATAATTTAAACCTGCTGCTTGTTGTTTTGTAATAGATGGTTGAAAAATCCACAACGGATAAACACTGCTTTGGGAATAAACTTGTCACACTGTTCTTTATACTTGGTATGTGTAATAAAGGGTACATCATATGCTTGGGTGGTTTCACAATCAAGCATGTTTATCATTTTTACTTCACACCCTCGTCAAGTATGTGCTAGATAAATAGCAGCTACTAGCCTGGTTTCAAATCAGCAAAGCTCAGATACATGACTGTCGGCTTTTTGCTGCACATGTTGCGGACAGTTTTGCCATTGGTTTTAATATTTAACAGCTGCAGGATGAATCAAAATGAAAATATGGCCTTCTGTGTTACTCAGTGCTATGTCTCAGTCTCAGTTTGTGTGTGATTTTTTTTTGCTTGCCTTTGCGTGGGAGCAGGAATTATAATTGTCCATACACCCACTCAGACATAGACCAGACTCCGGTGCAACAACAGCCCTTTCAGAGAACTGTCCAGAAGAGCCATCTTGCATCAATTGCATTTGCTGACCAAAATTAAATCAGGCTTGTAAATCACAGTAGCCACTGTATGGCCAGCACCGGTTTTTGTGACAACATGGTTTATGATGTTGCGTGCAAAGGCTGATATTGCTTAGGATCATCTGAGGAGTAACTGCAGTGTGAAAATGTTATCCTATTTATTATTATTATTATTATTATTATTATTATTTAAAATTTTGTATGTAACTCTAAATTGTAAATGAATGACCATCAGCTTTATTATATACATCAGTGACTAAGAGAGAACTGACATTAAGTAAAAAGGAAGTGAACATTTTTATTACTTGAAAACCATGACCAAGTTTAGGTTCAAGCAAAACATTGAAGCACCGAGTATTTAATGCTCCCAAAATGTCTCACATATTTGTATCTATCTATCTCTCTCTCTCTCTCTCTCTCTCTCTCTCTCTCTCTCTCTCTCTCTCTCTCTCTCTCTATATATATATATATATATATATATACACAGCACACACACACACACTCACACATATATATACAGCGTGTTGTGGCAGGGTTGGAGAAAATTAATAATTATTACATTTCTCCATGTCACCAGTGGTAACCCAGATGCCAGTTACTATGGTGATCTTTTGTCTCCATTGAGGTATAATATACTTCCAGAGAGGAGGAGGTGATTATCATTAAGGCTATTTAATGTCATTCACATTACTGTACTTGTACAGTTGGAGACTCTCCTGTTGGCACCAAATGCTGCAAAACAATACGTGTACAAAGCACATATCGGTTCAACTGTCGAGCATAATACCGAGATGATGTACTGACAAAGGCTTATTAGATTATGCAAAATTCTTACAGATGTACAGTTGGATGCAAAGCAGGTACATTTGCAATGGTGTGTGTGTGTGTGTGTGTATATATATATTTTATATATATATATATATATATATATATATATATGAGAATACAGAAGTTGCTACATGGAGCATGGGAAGATGGACAAAATGAGCAATTTTGTGCAGTGAATCACTAGATGGTGCTGGTGCTCTGTTTTTAACTTGGACTCAGTACTATTTCTTACTATAGAATTTGAGCTTTGTGCTGTTAATTTAACTGTTATCTGTTGATGGTTTGGATGAAAAATCAGAACAAGTTTAATTCTTCATGGTTCCTCTTCCTTTTATTATCCATCCATCCATCCATTTTCTACCGCTTACTCCTTCTTCAGGGTCACGGGGAACCTGGAGCCAATCCCAGGAATCATCGGGCACAAGGTGGGGTACACCCTGGACAGGGTGCCAGATCTTTTATTATTATTATTATTATTATACTCTACAAACTTGATTCATTTGATGAAGACTGTCAGTGTATTCCCTAATACCTTAGGGATTTGCCTATTTTCATTGAAATTAGGAACAGACTCTTGTTCCATGAAAAACATGACTCTGTCCTGATAGTGGATTTCCTTAACTGTTAGCCATAAATAAAAATAAATAAATAAATAAAGGATTTTGTTTCAAAACCCTTGGCTGTAACACATACACACAGCACATATGCTGCCATTTCTTTGATTTTTAATACCAGCTCAAAGTGATTCATGACGAATACAATATCTAAATGGATTATATGGGTAATTGTCCTTCAGAGTCACAGCTGTAGAATCATTCAGTGGAACAAGGGCTTGTTCAAATGATGGATGTTAAAAGTTGTGCTGTGGTCGGCACGCATTTTAGTGGAAAAAAATGTCCTTCATCCCATACACGCACGCGAGGCATGTCCTCCCCCATCCGCCCACTAAAAGGCACGCTCCCCGACTGCTGTAAGTGGTTTGGAGTGCCTGTGCAACCTGCACCTGGAAACAAGGCAATGTAGGCTGAGACTTGGCTGCTCAGGAAACGCCGCATTTCTTCCCCCTGCATTAATTTATGCTTTGATGGTTTTATGATGGATTGAGGGAAGAGTATCCTGGAAAAGATGGGGGAAAAGAAGGGGTGAAAGTGGGTGTGCTCAGCTAGCTCAGGTCACCAACGCCTCTGTAGTCCAACATCTGCTTCCATTTGAAGTGTCTGCAATAAGCCCAGTGACTGAACATCAGCGGCTGTGGTTCTTCGCCTGACGCTTGTGTCACTGGTATCTGGGGTGCTGTGTTGCAGGTCTTAGCACGTTAGATTCCAGTTCGCTGTACCTCAAAAAAAAAAAAGAAGGAAAAAAAAAGGAAATATAGACGGGAATGTAGCTCATCATTGGACTTATATCAGACAGTCAGTGGTTTTAAAGGGTGGGAGTGAGTAAAACATGAGGAAACGTCCTCAGCTCACTTTTTGATTAATGTCTCTGTCCCTCTTGTTTCACTCCATGGTGGCTAATATAATGGATCCCATTTCTTGGAAGGAATGTGCTCTTCAATAGAGATGTGAAATTCATATTGATTATGGGGCGTCTTGAGTTTCTTGTCCGTGACAGGGATGATATTGGCTAAAGCCTGCCTTGGCTGTAAAGTGCAGCCAAATCTTTTTATGAAATCAATCATTTTGAGAAAAATGAGTGACATTTACATCAATGTAATGTATCCAAATGAACATTTGTTTGGGTGCAAGTATATACAGGTAACCCACCTGTTCAAGTAGAGAATTTCAAAGGAATTAAAACAAGCAATGCTTGACTTCATGGGATTGAATTTTTTTCACACTGTAAAAAAAAAAAAGAAAAGAAAAGTTGACTTAACTTCAAATTTGAAGGCAACTTGCTGCACAGCTTTTTTGAGTTTACTCAAATTAACTTCACTTAACTCAATTCTTAACCTTGAGATGAATAAACAAAAAAACTGCAGAAAGTTGCCTTGAAATTTTAAATGAAGTCAACTTTTCTTTTTTACAGTTCAATTTCATTTGACTGAAATTGTAAAAACAGGTATGAAAAATAACTCTGTCCATAATCATCTTGTTGTCCTTTTTTTAAAATATGGCTTTCGTTGTACAAATTATTAGGAATTCGCAGGTGTGAGACCATGTTGGCTTGACCTTGGTAAAAAAAAAATATTTCAATGAATTGTAACCCTCTAAATTCCTTGGACATGGCATCAGGTCCAGACTTACATTGTCATTCTCATTACTGCATACCTTTCATATTAGTTTCACTGAATAACTGAATAATAATCAAAGAATTTAAGGGTTAAACCCCCCTAAATTCTCAACCTATTGTTCAGTTCATTGAAAATCATATTATTCAGTAATGTCTATGAATTATTCAATAACTACATGAAAGTTATATAAAAGGTATGTAATTACAGGACTGAGGAATGCAAGTCTGAAGCCATGGACAAATCCTGGCCGTTTCGGAGGTAATGGCAATCTTGAATATTTAACTGGCCAGCATACATATTTTCATTTGTTCAGCATTGTCCACCCAGGCACTAAACCTGCTGTATGTACTACTGCCTCCAGTCCTGTCTTAAAGTTGAGTGGAACTAGTGCTGTTTGGTGGAAGCCTCAGCCACGGCATGGCCTTTCGCACCGGGAGGGTTTCACTGTCAGCATACTGTTGAGCCGCTGGGCAAGGTGAGAAGCAGCAGGGGTTCGGCGCTGCCCGCAGCTGTTGACATTGGCTGGGGTGCACTGAGGAATGCAGCAGGCCTCGTTGATGACTCCTTCCCCCCCTCCTCTGTTGAGGCCGAGCCACTTCATTGCGCCAGCTGCAGGACCCCACTGAGCCAAGACTCCTCGAGGTCAGTTGGAGGTGCCTCCGACCTGCGCCATTGTCTACACTCATAAATATCTCATAAATATGCCTGTGGTTGAACACTGATAGAAAAAATACTTGACTTGACTAGTTTGTCACAACCGTCTTAGAAGTTAAGCTGGAATAGTGAGTATGCCTGAGGGCTCTGGGGTCTCCCACCTAATGAGTTGGATTTTTTTTTTTACTTTTGGCTCAACGGAGCATGCGGTATAACAGTGTGAAGCAGCCCAGCTGCCTGGGGTGATGTAGCCCAGAAGGTCAGCGCATATCCTCAGTGCCTCATAGAGCCGAATTCCTGTGTGGCAAAGCATTATGTAATAAGCTGCACAATGCATTCCAAATAACTCGAGCCAGTTTCTTTAATTCTCTGGTGACTCAATTAAGATAGTAAGTGAAAAATATATTCTCGCTATCTATTTCACGCAAAGTGTGTGAACCAAAAAGAAAACAGAGTGTGTTTGCCTACATGCATGTCGAAAATCATTGTTGTGGTCTCGTAGCATTCTCAGTGGAATATCTTATCAAAGGAAAATTGTTAGCAGAAATAATGTGATAAAATGTGCAGACATTGAGCAATAATGTCACACATCTCACACTTATGCAGTAACAGTGGAAAATACATCCAACCATATGATTCCAGGTAACAGTGGAAGAAAATTGTGTGATTAATGGAAAAAAGGGCATGTTGGAATTGGGCAGTCATTAAGTACTCGTGGTCGTGTTCGCCTTGTTTGAGCTCTTTGAGGTTTTGTATAACCACTGCGGGATGGAGGGTTTTCCACTCGGAATACACTATGCTTTGTGCAGATCTCTGCAGCCAGAGATTTTAGATATATGGAAATAAACTTAACTGGTGATTATTCATTTGTCTGATAATATTGTTGTGCACCACTGGATATAATGACATAGGCTAAGTGAACATGTTTCAGGAACACTTACCTCCACAGACAGCTTTCTTCAGTCAGGATGCTTCTTGTGTACTATTTGAATGGGACAAGATATCTGAGCATACAGGATGTTTGTAAATTAATGTTGCTGGAGGACATGTGTATTAATTATGATTGATCTGCACAGGATAAGCAATCTCTTTATGTGTCTTCATGATATACACGTGATTGCCATGATAAAAATTTCATTCCTACTACATAGTCTGAACTTTAATTTAATACAAACTGTTTCTTCTTCTTAGGCTTGTTGTAATAGTTAGCTAGAAGGTCACATGACTAGAAAATGTATGTTTGTTACCTGTGCCGCCAAACGTAATAACTTACCTAAAACCACTGGAAGACATTTAAACTATGTCTGTAGTTTATCGTTCTTCATTTGTTTTGAGTCCAGCGGAAGGAAGAAAAGAAAACCTGTTTCCTATAGGATATTATGAAATCTTTACCAGCATGTCAATTCAGATGGGATATATATATATATATATATATATATATATATATATATATATATATATATATATATATATATATATATATATATATATATATATATATTACCAGCCAGTAGTTACTGCTACTTGACAAATTCAAACAAATCCCAGAAATACACCGGAAATAACTACTTTATCCCACCTCCCCATGTAAATCGTCGGCAGTCTGAATAGGGCTTTTGTTGTGTATCCTTGTATGTTTTGCCCTACAAGCAACAGGTCAGACGCAGTAATGACTTTCTCCACTGTATATTCGAACCCATTACTTTTTCTTGCCAGCACATGCAAACGTTTAGCGTTGTTGGCATCATGATGTTTTCTTAGTAAAAACTGATTGTTCGCTTAGACTTCAGATCCCTGAACCGAGGCCCGTGTCTATTTCTTTAACTTAGACCTCACACCACCATCTTCCCACCATTTGTCTCAGGAACAGAATGTAGACAGAACCAGACAATGGAAAGCAGAAATATACTGAATGATCTGGTGTTTGCAGAGTAAAGGGGGAAAAAAGAAGCAAGGGAATCTCTGACGTAAAGATGTCTACCAACAGACGCA
The DNA here is from genome assembly GCA_012411365.1 of Ameiurus melas. Taxonomy (NCBI): domain Eukaryota; kingdom Metazoa; phylum Chordata; class Actinopteri; order Siluriformes; family Ictaluridae; genus Ameiurus; species Ameiurus melas. The sequence goes on along the minus strand of CM022773.1, from coordinate 6,971,301 downwards.
ATGTCAACAGGTAGTGTTTCTTTTTGACAGAAGGACGTCAGAGCCTGCTGTTGGGAGGATGTTTAAACAGAGATCAGTTCATTTCTTTGTAAGTCTGCTTAATGCTATTTGCTGTCAAAACCATAGCCATTCCTGACATTTCTTGCTAGGACACACAGTCTTGATTTTGTAACGTTTTAATCTTCAGGTTTGGGTTAATTTCACTCATTTTATTGGTTTAACCACATAGCCTCAGCTTATTATTCAGTTATTCATCTTAAACTCAGGTATTCAGGTACTAGCGTGGAACTAATAGGAAAAGGTATGTAGTTATAGGCTTGAGTAATGTAAGCCTGGGCTTGCAAACAGGTTTAAGGGGTTAAACACGAGGCAGTCGTTATGCAAACATGTTACAGCTTCTCGTGGCCAGGTGTTGTCTGTGAAATATGTCTTTGAGAATTTAATTCTTTCATTTAATTGATTGTATTGTTCAGTGCTGTCTCTCCAGGGCTTAATCATTTGTAGTGCTGTTGTGCTGAATGAGTGATTGCCACAATTCAATTTCAAAGAGTATGTATTTGCTCTCTGTCCTGTGATATAGCCAGTTTAAATGAATTAACAGTGAGAAAAAAATGCACACCGTCACACTCCCATGCTCGCCGTTAAATCACTCATTCGGTGTTTGCCCCCAGGCAAACATCACTTCACTAATTAAGTCACAAGCCTCATTTATAATGTTATTCTACAGTTCACATTTCCATCCCATTTAAGAGGTTTAATAAATGGAATATTTTGGATTTAAACAAACACTTAATGACGTGGAGGGATTTTTAATGTGTCCTCGAGGGAGCAGAGGCTGTGTTTGCACTTCGGAGGTAAAGGGAAGTTTAATGGAATGTCTGCAGTACAATTTGGAGTAATAACATCTGTGTGTATCATTATTTTGTTCCGAAAATCATTACTTTTATGGTGTCACATTCTTCTTTTTATTTGCGCCATGGTGGACTTATAGAATAGTTCAGAGCCATTTTATCCCCTCGTTCAGTTACATATTAACTCATTGCTAAAAGATGACAATGCACAAGGATTAATGTCATCTTGGCTTTGACTCAAAAACCTTATTTTAATAGGTGCTGTTATAACCAATTGTGACATGGTTTTACACAATGCCGGTATTATTCTCAGACATTCTTAGGTAAAGCGCAGATCTCTATATACCACCATCAAGTGCCATGAAGTCCTCAGGCATAAAAGTGGCACAGGTCATAATTTCACATAACTGTAAGGTAGTATCCTGGTTAGTGTGAGTTACCTTGACTCCCAGCCCTGAGGACATCATACCCCCCTTCCTTCTTCCAATGTGGACTCTGGGCACTATTAACCTGTCCCTGAGAGTTTGTTTTTACATGCCTATGTGTTTGCTGCCATGGCCTCTTTTAAAAGGTAAGAGGAATGCTGCCAAATGAGCTGCAACACATTGGCGATTGCTCCAGGAGGAAAAGGAAAGAAACAACAGGGGGTGTCTGCCATACAACAAGGCAAAACATCAAGCTCCGTCAGGGGCAGATCCAAATATGCACTCTGTAAGTCTTAGATATTTCAAAACACGAAACTCAACCTTTTCAAACATCGCATGTGCTGTCTCCCTGATACCCGCCTTTAGATGTTTGCATTCCGTTCACATCAGGGAACAACTGTGAAAGGGACATGTCAGCTGCCCTGGACGACACACGTTTTTACTGTCTGCAACAATGAAGAACATTTTAAATGTGTGTTATATGATAACATATAAGGCTCCTAAATGGGTAAAGAAAAACATCTAACAGGCACTGTGTTGATACTGGGAGAAAATAATTTTCATTTTCAGCTGATGTGAACTGCAGTAGTGTTACTTTTACAGGAATCTGTCACAGATGGAATAAAAACAGTCCAGTTTTTGCAGACAAAAAAAAACAACATCTCAGTAAATTGCTGCTCAATCCATATTTTCATTAAAAATGTCCCGCATTGTACAACTGTTAACAGCTGTGTGTCTCAGTGGATCTGTATTCAATTGTTTTATGTACAGAGGAACACCAAATATCCCCGTTCAGGCTATACAGTTGACTTTTTTTATTTGATGTCTAACCACATTGTCCCCTGTACTATATGATGAATTTTGTGGTGTCGATAGCACCAATCAAGACCAGACCTCAGGAGTACCTCAATTGTATGCATGTAACTCAACAGAGAATATCTATATTTGTTATTTGTAGAGCTGTATACCTCAACCATGCAATGCAACAGGAAAGGTCAGTGAGGATTACAGCATTAACCTCCACAGAATGGTTCTGCACTGACAGTTTATGTAGTGACCCAGTTTTGGCCTAAATTAATGTTGAGGCATTCTGTTGGGTCTCATGATGTTCATAAATTGAATTGTGGGATTTCTAGTTTTTGGAAATCTAACTGCTATTTGTTCATTTATCACCAGAAAAAGTGTTTATTACAGAAGTTTCATAAGCACAAGTCCCACATCCACTGGTTAATCCATGCAGTTAGCTGACAATATCAAATGTGAATGGCGTTTCAAACTGGCCCAGGTGTTTTCTTCAAGGTTGTCACATTTCTAGCCTGAAAAATGAACAAGAATGAAGGCAAATGCTTGTCTGTCGTGATATAAGAGAACAAAAGAGAGGACGTCTGGGATAACAATATTCGAATGCCAAATTAATAAGTCTATGAAGCTACCAAAAATAAAAAGGACAATATTTTAAATGTGTAAGCATGTGTACACTCAAATGTGTTTTAAAGAATGGATTTTCTTCTTCTTGGTTTTAGATTTTCAGTGAACAACAAAATCTATCCATCAGAATGGTAGTGCGTTTCGGTAGTGCTGTTACAGGGTTAAATAACACATTCACTGATTTTGATGGAAAAGTACTCTAAATTGTTTTTTCCCTTGGTGATGGATAACAGATTTTTTTAATGTGTGTAGTATTTATTATATTTATACCCAGAGGAAAAAGGAAATAACCAAAGACAACAGGTTCCTCGAGACCAATAGCACATAAAACAATATAATGTATATATTCATTTACGAATGACAAATTGCTTGTATTTATTTTCAATTTCCCTAGATTTGCAACTTGCAAAAAGATAAAATACTATCGTTCAAATGAAGTTGTTTTTAGTAGAAAGATTGTTTGAATTGAAAATGTGAATGATTGTGTTAATGCTTGTTATACTTTATATATATACTAAAAACAAATTCATTTGAACGATAGTATTTTATCTTTTTGCAAGTTGCAAATCTAGGAAAATATATATATATAAGGCGCACGGTGGCTTAGTGGTTAGCACATTCGCCTCACACCTCCAGGGTCCGGGGTTTGATTCCCACCGGGGCCGTGTGTGCGGAGTTTGCATGTGCTGCGGGGGTTTCCTCCGGTTTCCTCCCCCAGTCCAAAGACATGCATGGTAGGTTGGTAAATTGTCCATAGTGTATGAATGGGTGTGTGTATGTGATTGTGCTCTGCGATGGACTGACACCCTGTCCAGGGTGTACCCCGCCTTGTGCCCGATGCTTCCTGGAGGTTCCCCACGACCCTGAAGCAGGAATAAGCGGTTGAAGATGGATGGATATATATATATATATTTAATGTGTGTGTGTTTTATATACATATAAAAATGTCAAAAATAGTGTCTACAAAATTAATACATTTGCACACATTTACAGTAAAACTATCACAGCATAACTGCATGAGAACATATTTGAGAGTATCTTTCAGGTGAATACATGACTGAAAATAACTGTCCTAGCAGTTCTCAGATACTTCATTGTTGGATGAGCAAAATAAATGTCTTTTTTTAAATGCCTCTTTTGTCTACAGTTAGGTTGTAATCGTTATAGTTTGATATTAAATCCTGATACAAGTCTAGCTGTATTATTATTTCTTTAAGAAATATATGTTGTATGTTAGGTAATATATGCAGATTGGACTTGCCTTTGGATGTAAACTGTGTTAAGCGTTTGAGGAGATATTAATGGAAAAAATAGGAAGTTTAATAGAAATGAGGATTATTTCATTTATTCGTATACTATTTTCCATATGTATATTGTTTTGATTTGAAATAAATGTCATCTAATATGTTTTGTACTATTAACCATTTATCAAAGGTTAAAAAGTCTTATAATCAAATGTTTGAATGCTTATTAAACTAGAACTAAGACTCTGATCATGGCTGTCCAAATACTAGGGTGATACATTTATCAATAAACATCCCAGTCAGACAAACACTTGAAAAGCTTTGCCAGATAATTGTTGTCCCATATTAGTTAAGAAACAAGCTTAGTTTAGTTTAGACGAAACTAAGATCAAGATTAAGATGCTGTATAAATATTTTGCTATCACATTACCTGGGAGAGCAACCATGTAAAATGCAGTGTCAGCCGCTAACCTGCCACATTGGAGATACTGGAGATTCACTAATGGGTTTGACATGGTTCAGTCTGTGAAAGGAGAAATTAGGGGGCCACATTAGTTAACACATTTGATTTGCAGTATAATGAGGGGGTGAATTTGAAAGTATAACTCCATCTCACAAGGTTTCCGATAATACAGTGCAAATAAAAGGTACAAATGTTAGTAAAACAAACAGATGTATTTACAATGTTGTACTGAAAATTACAACTGAAATAACTTTGTTGGTGATCGATGATTTTTATTCAAAAGCTTTTACAGAATATAGTGTACTATATATGCATATAGTGTGTCAGGTGGCTGTCGTTGCTTTAATATGAATGCGTCACGTTGTTTATGGTAGTAGAGGAAGAAAGAAATGTCCCTTTTTCACTACTTAAATACAGTCAGTAGTGAATTAAACGTATTTATGTTTATTATCAAACCATCTTCAGTACCTGAGTAAATGAGATTTCTTATGTTTACCACTTAAAGTCTCAGATTATTCAATTATTCATCATCAAGCATTCAAGATTTGTCCAGGGGCAATGTGTAACATTTGGATACTTACTTCTCTGTGTGCACATGCATACCAAGATCTTGTATATGACAGATCTGATATATGACATATCACATGCAATACATACATCTATAATACAATAATCATTCCCTGAAACTATCTGACCAAGCCAGTGCAGAGCCTGAATGACAGGGAACTCTGTCAGGCAATTAGGGAACTCTTTCTAATAGAGTCAGTGTAGGTTTCTGCATAGAACATTTAAGGGTTCCTTTGAAGGGAGAACCCAAAGAACCCTTAAAGTCTTCTATGTTTAACTTTTTTTTTTTTTAAAGTTTGTATTATCTAGTACCTACACTCTTACATAAAAGGGTTCTTCAGTAGCTCTGAAAGGGTTCTACTTGGAATCATTTCAGAAATCTTAAAGAACCTTTAATATTCTCTTAGAGGCACAAAGTGAATAATGCTTTGGAGTCCTAGATTTAACCTTCTTTCTAGGCGTGTACTGTATACACTGATGGATCCTGGGTATTTCACGGGTTAATCCAAAGATCATTTGTGAGAAAAAACTTCAGCTCTTCAGCTCTTGACTCGGAGCAAACACGTCAATATATCATAGCAACCTATTGTTTGTTTGACCCCCATGTAAAAATGATCCTACCAACTTCTGATGAAACCTTTTTCTGTTGTTTCTGATAGCAGTCAGGCAAGCAAAAATAAATGAAATCCAGTTCACATGCAATGTTATTTGACACAATGTTGTCATAACAGAAAATACATTTCAAGTTACATTTCAGAAACTGCTGTATATGCGTGTACTGTCATGACCTCTGTCCTGGGTCATCATTTCTCTGTAAAATAAAACAAGTTAATGATTTATTTCACGTTTACCTTCTCTCATAACCTCTGAACAAATCGAAAGTGGTAAACTACTTCAAAAAGAAATTAGTGCTTTATAAATATCATGATTGTAATGCTTTTTTTGTTTTCTTGTATTTCAGCAAAACCTTGCTTTTAGTATTTGCCCATTACACAAGATTAGTAGTCTGAGGTCACAAGATTCTGAATGGAGAGGGGTGAAAGAATGACACTGACACGATGAAATGCCTGGAGTATTGCCTGGAGTACTGGTGGCCTTTCCAGGAACCAATGAGCAGTCTAGCGATTGTTGACATTTCCCACACTTACACTTTGTGGTCAGTGTTTGTGCATGAGCTGGTTACTGCTTGTTCCACAAAGGTACGAAAATCAGACAATTACCTGCAATACTGACTCGAGTTCTTTGGGCCTTTAAAGGTTGGAGCCGAACATGGTACTCTTTACTTAAGGCCCCTAAACTCGACAGTGTGAACTGAAATTTATGGTGTAGGTCTTCATTTGCCAGGTTGATCAAACTCTTGCTTCCTGTTAGTGATAAATGTTATTTTATTCAAACTCATTTGCTTAGGAAGCATTCAAGCTGGTGCTTTTTAGACACGGTGGAATTAATTACGGGGGAAGAAACAGGTGCGAACATCTGCGCATAACTGCATAGATTTAATGAGGTTTCTTTCATTAAATGAAGAAAAAAACAAACTTGATATGGCAGGAGTTTCAGCTCAGTATCACTTGGATAGAATTGTCAAAGACCAGCTGTTCCACACTCATATTTTTTAGATTGATACTTTTGCACACAACCATTCAAAGATTTTATGACGTCAATCATTGTTGGAACGAAAGTATTATCAAATGGACAGGCAAACAAAAAGTTTGAAATCCTGGGTGATTAATTGAGAATAAATGTCCTTTTGAAGCAATCCTTAGTCTTTGTTTTTTTGTTGGCAGACACTATAGGCAACTACAGCACTGTCCCATGATTAATCAAAGCATTGGACAAAATTAGAAACATTTCATAGTTAATGCCGCAGTCGTAGTTCTCTCTTTTTGGTTAACTACTTTACAGTTTGCATGATAATGCACTACTTAATACATCATTCATAATCTATGCTAAAGACCAAATAATGCATCATTTAAATTTTCATACTAAATAACATAATATATTGACAGGGTTTCAGTAAATTTTGAAAACATGACAATATGATAACATTTTTGCTAAGCACATGTTAAGAATCTCAAATCTACACATCTTGATAAACGAGGTACTTTTCTCTTGAAGTCCTCAGATTCAAACAAATGTAACAAACAAACATAAACTGCGATTACCCTGGCTTCCGTGATCTGGTACATCCACAAACATTCACTATGAAAACAAACATTTTCAGCTTGCCCTGTGGACAGTTTCTACTGCTGAAGACGATTGGGAATGTGTCTGATAAGCGGACCGTCTCTCTCTTTGAAACCTAGGAGTTTGAGTTCATGGTGAGTACCAGCATCCCCCACATGCCAAGTGATAACAAGCAACTATCTTCATGAAATGAATGATGAAGCAGAACGGTTTCTTTTACTTTACGCAACTAGGTGTGTTGTTGCAACTCCGAAAGGTTAATGTTGGGACATTGGAACAACTGCAAACTAATATACAGAATGGAAAAAAAATACAAAAATAATTTTTTATTCGATTGTCAAGTCTAGTTGCAGTCTACATCTCCATGTTCCCAAATGCCAGTCTGTTAGGGACTCCATACAATCCATATTTTTGTAATGTATCATCTCTCTATATCACCTAAAGACATAAATCTAGAACGCTACATATCAAAAGGATAGAGTAAAAAGGCCATTAATGGGGGAAGGGTGTATTTATGATGACTATAGGATGGATTGCAGCCCTAATTTAGCAGTCATTCAGTGATAATGCTTTGAAACGAGTGCAGAAAGTAAGAAATTCTGTGGCGTTATCTTTGATATGACTACTACGTAGATTGCGAAGCAACCATAGACCATGTTGTGTCCCCAAAATTCCCTTGGTGAACAAAATTTGTTCACAGTGGGTAAAATGCATGCCAAGTTCCAGTCTTTCTCTTCTAAAGAAGAAAAAACACACTTTACAGAGACTCTAGTAAAAGGGTCTATTAGAAAAGAAGCTTTTAAGAGCTTTATAAAATGGTCCTAAGGTATAGCTTTCAGGGCAAGTGAAGAACTACAGCATAACATTTTAAAAAATAGTTTTGTTATGACTATTATTATTAGAAGTTCTTTCCTTAATAAACTTCATATGAGCCCTATGTGCTTTTCAGTTTGGTTACCAAACAACAAATGCTTGCTGCTCGGCCAAACCCTCTCAGCACCTGTATTGTAGCCTGATTTCATTTGAGAAAATTACAGGCACAGCCCTCGCTTTCCCAGCATCGTTTTCATTTCCAATCCGCTGTAAAAAAAAAATAGGGACAAGACTCCAGTTTGTTTGCCCAACATAGTAACTGGTGCCACCTTTTTCAAAAGCTTAATATTAGTAGTGTATCCTTTAGTTACTTACATCTCTGTCTGTTTCATTATTCTTTGAGACATTTCAGTAATTCCAGCTGTGCACTGCACTTGTGTAGCTTGGTAGAGTTCAAACCAGAAAGTGTACTTTGATTTTTTATTTTATTTTATATTACTTCCCAAGTTCAAAGGAAAGGGGCAATAAAAATTACAAACATGTGGTCAGGACTTACATGATGAGGTAAAGGCAAGACGTTGGCCAGCAACCGCTCAGCTAACTAAGGCTGAGTGCTGCAATATAACACCCTTTGGCAAGCACAAAAAGTGTAGTATTAACACATCCGTGTATCAAACGGTGTCAGATAATTTATAGACTTGGAGTGTATCAAGCTGGCCTGCATTAAAAAAAAAAAAACACCAACATTTGATTTCACTGAGAACTGACCAAGAAGCTCAGCCTGGATATTTTACACACCAAGCACAGTCCTTACCCAAATGGAATTAATGATCAGCATGAGCATTATCTTGCTATGCATGATGCCATAAACAGATTGTTTTTAACTAATCACTTGGGATACAAATTTATCCCACATGGTGATAATCAGTATTATAAAGTGCATTTCTCTTGAGGCCATTTATAAATGCAAATCACGCACATCTGGAGTTGATCTGACCCTGAGATAATCCCACTCTAACACTTCTCTCATTCATTTGTGATCTGTTGTAGCTTAGAGTCAGTAAACAGCCCATCTAAGTGAAGAATGTTTGAAACTGAGCCATTGAGAATCATGTGCACGTCTTATATGTGTTCTCCCAAAATCATCTACTTTTCATCAGTCAGATATTAGAGGACTCCTTTTTATGAGACTCAGTAGATGTTCCATAGCACCCTGCAGTTTTATATAAAAAATGTTAGCATATATGTTTTGGCGCTCCATCTGTATCACAAGTAAGCAAATTCGATGCTGATCATAGAAATCGGGTTTAGAAATCCACCCATCTAAATGGTAAATTTCACACTTATATAGCGCTTTTATCCAAAGTGCTTTACACTGTGTTTCATTCACCCATTCACACACACACCAAGGGTAGAAGAGCTGCCATGCAAGGCGCTAACTTGCTGCCGGGAGCAACTTGGGGTTCAGTGTCTTGCCCAAGGACACTTTGGTATGTGGGAGTCACGTGGGCCGGGAATTGAACCGCCAACCCTATGATTAGTGGACAACCCACTCTACCACCTACTCTATCCCATCTATTTTCCATACCCCTTATCCAACATAGGGTCAAGGAGTAGCCTAGAGCCAATCCCAGGGAACTTTGGACACAATGCAGGGGACACACTGGACGGGGTCCCAACCTATCACAAGGCACAATCTCACACAAATTCACACCCTACAGACAATTTGGAAATGCCAATCAGCCTGAATTGAAAGTCTTTGGACTCCTGAAGCACGGGGAGAACATGCAAACGTAGCACACACGGGGCAGAGACAACATTCAAACCCCTAACCATGGAAGTGTGAGGCAAATGTGCTAACCACCAAGCCATCAAGAAATTCAAGATAGCTTCTAACAGGATACATAATTGCCTGCTGGGTTAATAAAGACGGTAAGTCACCCATATTAAGGCCACAATGACATGTTTCTAAGAAACCAGTTTCAAGTGTTCACTTAAGAAGGGCTCATTAAATAATGATGATAAAGTCACATCCCCTAACATCCATTATTGGAGTCCTGCAACATAATGTTACTGGAACGAATTGAAGTGAATTGTCAAAGGTTAGCAAACTGAGACCCTTACTGTGTTCTTCATGTCAGTTCACAGATAATTGCCTTTCTTATTGTCTAAGAAAGCAGTCAACAGGGCAAAGTTCACAATTCTAACACACTGTATTGTATCCTTGGGAACAGACAGAGTAATGAAGGAACTCAGCAAAGTAGCAGTCACCTACTGAGAGATTTACCTTCTTCCATATATGTAATGATAACCAAGACACTTATGTCCCAATTGACAGTAATGTTTACATGTCGGTTTCATGTCCATTACATTTCATAACAATATCATGTCAGTTAATGCTACTAGTGAAAGTTGATGGGTTAATACAGTACTTCAAACAACACATGCAAACTTGATCAGAATAACTAAACTAAGTTGTCATCTATTATGACATGTGCTTCCATGTGAGCTCAAATTATATAAACAGTACCCTGATCAGTGAACCTGAATCAATGAACATAACCCTAGTGAAGAGGCCACTACATTTTTTTCTGTGGTCTAACTTTCTTTACTTGCTCAAAATAGCATATTGAGAGCATTAAAACGTAAATAGTGTTCATACACACCCTGTCCAGGGTGTACCCCACCTTGTACCCGATGCTCCCTGGGATAGGCTCCTGGTTCCCCGTGACCCTGAAAAGGAGTAAGCAGTAGAAGATGGATGGATGGATGGATGGATAGTGTTCATACATTAAGAATTTCTGGCCTTGATTTAGTACCTCATGCAAATGTTACGCTTAATAAAAGAAATATATAAATAATGCTCCTCATTGTGGGATCTAAACGTGGTTACTTTAAATAAGCTCGCTCGTGATTAGATTTGAGCTTACAGACTTGTTGCTTTGTCCTTGTCTGATAACAGCTTTGAGAAACAGAAAAATGGAAGTGCCCAATGACGTCAAGTGCTTTTTTATCTCTGAACTAAACAGGTCGCGGATCAGGAGGCAAGCAAGAAAAACTAACATAGAGAACAGAGTCCCTGTAGGAAAAAAAAAGAATCCCCCCCCCCTACTGTTACACAAGATGCTCCCGCCAGCACTCTTTTTGTCGGTATATAAACAGCAGCTTAAGAGGCCTGAGAAGAATCACCCAGCATAAAATGTTACATGAATTATGAGACATTCCATGGTAGCTAGTCCATGGTAAATGGAATTGACAGTGTAGGAATGGAGGACGGTTAAAGTGGCAGAGCCCAGTAGAAGCTCTGTCAGGTGGCAATTGAATTAGGTGGCTAGACGAGTTGAGACACCACTGTCTGGCAGGAACTGAGGCCTGGGTCTGGTTACTGTGCTGCCAAATGGTCTCATTACTGATGAAGTGTGACCACTTGACATTCTGCAGACGCCTGAGGGTGTTCAAGTCAAAGAAATCAAGTTCCTTTGTTGCTGAGTGCATAATGTTTTGCTACTCAGAGGAGGACAAAGCTCTACTGATTTTCATAATTGAGACTCTTCATAGTATACAACATATCAATTTACTGTTGTATGTATTTCTTTTTAATAGTGAGGTGATATGTACAGTGTTTTATTCAAAAAGTCACTACTCTTTAAAATATCAATAATCAAATCCTAGCTAAGATGAACAGATTGCATATTTAGCCCAGTCTTTAGTGGCACTACGTAAAAGTTTACCCAGAACTTCTCATTGTGATAGTAAATCTGAGCTTAACGTTCCAGCAAAAAGGCATAACTTCTCAACTTAAGGAAATAAGTACAATCATTGTTGGTATAATTGCTTTTCATCTATACTTTAGTTTTTTGTTTTTTTTTCAACATCCAGCTAGTTTTACATGCACACAGTCTGTCCAAGTATGATTGCATGATTAATATTAACTTGCACTTATTTGTGTACAGTTATGGATATCTTGTTTAGTGCCACATGAGGGTGTGTGTGTGTGTGTGTGTGTGTGTGTGTGTGTGTGTGTGTGTGTGTGTGTGTGCGTTGTCTGTGCATACCTTACGTCCAGTGTTCCTGGGTTCTACTGTGACCCTGACCAGAGGTTACTACAGATGAATAAATAAATAAATGTAAGGATGATAATTAACATACAAAAGCATGAAAAAACATCAGCTAAAATATACATTCAATCAAGTTTGCTACTTTTTTCTATGACTGACTTATTTTTATTTTGTATTTTTTATTATGATTGACTTTTTCGTTTCTTTACTGCCATGCAAACAATAAAAGTTTAAAGCTATCCAACAGATTTTGAATGGAACATCAGCTGTTAGAGGAATTCAGCACCATCTGTAATCACCAACTTTTCCTGGAACTAGGTAACATTTCTGAAGCTGGAGACCACTCAGAGACACATTAATCCTCAAAATGTTTCGATCTTTGCAAGCTGACTGTATGTGTAAAAACCTGGGAGAGGTTTTAAATTAAACATGAGCACTGCTGCTGTGCAGAATTACCCCTGTATTTCAGCTATTTATTATTCTGTGGCTGACCTACAAATTTCATTTCTGTGCACAATGTCCTGTCTGGAATTTGTGACCAAACAACAGACAGTATGTTCTACGAAGTTATGTTATTTGCACCATCATTGCCAAAATTCACCATTTAAAAGATCAATATTCTGTGGATAAGAAACATAACAGTGGGTTAAAGGATACTTCTATTACAGTGCCAGATTGTTAGACTGCTGCCTCATGGCTGCTCAAATAGCTTAGTGTGATGCTTTTCTGTAAGTAAAGTTGTCATTTTTGCCATCTTATAATGAGTTACAGACCTGATTCTAGGTTAAGACGTCTATTATAACCATTTGTAGAATCAGCTTGTTGTACATCTACTAGGTTGGATCAAAATTCTGAACATGCAATGGTGTATGCTACATTCAAACATCCATCCATCTATCCATCCATCCATCTTCTACTGCTTACTCCTTCTTCAGGGTCACGGGGAACCTGGAGCCTATCCCAGGAATCATCGGGCACAAGGCAGGGTACACCCTGGACAGGGTGCCAGTCCATCACATACACACTCACACACCCATTCATACACTACAGACACGTGCTAACCACTAAGCCACCGTGCGCCCTACGTTCAAGAAATACCGTGTTATTTTGATTATTATATTATAGAGTCATACAGTCATTTTTTTTGTAGGATTTTAGGTATAAACATATTGTGAGTAGAAGTCTGGAGATGAGCTTAAAATGGGTAATTATCACAGCAGTAGTTCTTGGCAGCTGCAAGTCTCTGACATATACAAGAGAGGTTATCCAGAGCAACAGAAAGCTAGTGCAAGCTTCCAGGGCATCCAGCATAGAGACATTGCAGGAAAAGGGTCAATTCGATTGCTCATTCATCTTCAGTGACCGCTTTATACTGTTCACTGTCATATTTCTGCGTGTGAGGAAGGAGTACACTCTGAATGGGACAGCAGTCCATCACAGGGCACAACACACACACACACACACACACCCACGCACACATTCGCTCACAACTAGAGGCAATTTAGCATAGCCAGTGCACATATAGTACCACCATGTTTTGAAGAGCTCTATTAGCAAAAAATACTATTTCACACACACTTTAAAACATTTACAGAGTTCTCCGGGAGAGGATCTGTAAAGTGCAAAAATTTATCTTAACTGCATTGATACTGCTGACTACTACATAAATAAACTGGTTATATTATGTTATTTTTATGTGATGTTATTTTAAACAAAAAAAAATATTTCTAAGGAGTTTATGCTTATCTTGTATTGAAAAAGCATGGATGGGTGTGGATTTTGTGTGCAACTATAAAAATATGCTTTGTAAAAGTTTTCAGTGTGAATTGTACTTTAGTAGTTTTTTGTTCTTTAATTAGGAGGCAGAAAAGTGTGTGCATTTTTGGAACAAAATAGGTTAGAAAACCTTTTGAATGTCACACCCCCTTTTGCACAGCTCCTCCTGCATCACTCAGCACAACAATTTCTGACCGTGAAACCACAAAAAACTGGTTTGCACTCAACCAAGGTAGTAATACACCAGCATTATCAAGCAAATTGATACTGATTGCATTGGCACAAATATAGAGATGTGTGTTTGACTGTTGGAAGTTTTTTACCGCTACACATAATGCAACAGAAAGGCCATCAAGAGTTACCATTTAATGATGATTACCTCGAGTCAAAGCTCTCCTGTGTGTGTACCACCTGCTTTGGCTAATAGTGTGCATTACTATAACAGTGGCAGCTAATATGTTTATAAATAATTGTACCCAGTGGAAAAATACCAGTAAAAAAATCCAGCACAGAGCTTTGTGTACCAATATCAATATTTATATTTGGAGATGTTCCTTAACCCCCCCAAAAAATGTTCCACTTTGCCTAGGAAATTAGGATGATCTATATCATTGAAAACTGCACTGAGGCCATGGGTAGACATCTAAGAGCTGTTTTTTTGTTTAGTTGACTATGTTGCATATGTTCTAACATTACAGTTTGGAAGGGAGACGAATCACACCAGAACCTAGCAAGCGAAATAATTACTTATCAGGACAAAACAAGCTTTTCAAGCCTTTTAAAATTCTGAGGTCTCATGAGGGCTGAAAAGCAATGCCGCTAATCTCTCTTGAATGCCTTGAATACTGTTCCCTTCTAGATGTTATATTTTTCACAACATTCTTCCTTTTCTAAAGTATATTAATAGTGTACATACGTTTTCTGATTAATACAGCTGGACCATGTTGAATTTACAGTGGCAATTAACAGATTTATCAGATTATCTAGTTTAGTGATGGCTATTAGAATATAAAGAGCAGTATTTTACCACAGCCTCTTTCAGTTGTTGTTTGTTTGGGGTTTCTTCCTTCACTCTCCTCTTCAGGAGGTGAAATGCTGATCAATTAGGTTAAGGTCTGTTGATTGACTTGGCCAGTCTAAAACCTACCACTTTTGGATCATTTTCTTGCTGCATGATAAACTTCCTCCCTATTATTTGGATGCATTTCTCTGTTAATAAACAAATTGTTCCTGTAAGTTGAACTTATTCTGCTACTAATTACATCATTAATAAAGATTAGTGCACCTGTTCCTGAAGCAGCCATGCAACCCCAAGCCCTGACACTACCTCCACCATGTTTCACACATGAGCTTGTATGTTTGGAATCATGAGCAGATACTTTATTTCTCCAAGCTTTGGTCTTTCCATCACTTTGGTAGATTATTCTGTATTATTATGGAAGGTTTATATATATATATATATATATATATATATATATATATATATATATATATATATATATATATATATATATATATATATATATATATATATATATATATTGGTTCCAGAACTTTTGTTTTTGCCTCACCTCTGCATTTTATTTTATTTTTTTGCAAATTCCAATCTGGCTGTCTGATTCTTAACACTGATTAGTGGTTTGCATCATGTGTTATCTATATTTCTTATCTTGAAGCCTTCTTTAAATGGTGGATTGTGATACCTTCAATCCTGCCCTGTGGAGGTTTTTGGTGATGTCACTGACTGTTGTTTTTGTGTTTTTCTTCACAGCTCTAATAATTATTCTGTCATCAGCTGTTGTTTTCCCTGGCCAACCCATTGGTGTCTGTTGCTCAGTACACCAGTGGTTTCTTTCTTTCTCAGGACCTTCCAAAGTGTTGTACTGGCTATGCCTAATGTTTGTGCAATGACTCTGATAGGTTTTCCCTCTTTTCTCAGTTTCAAAATGGCTTGCTTTACTCCCACAGACAGCTCTCTGATCATCAAGTTGGTTTATCCTTTTTAACAACAAATGCAGTCTTCACAGGTGAAACTCAAGACTAAAACCAAAAGTAGATGTTCAGAGTTATTTATTGTTTAAACAATCAATCTAACAGGACACACCTGGGTAACAAGAAACACCTGTCCATGATGTGTTCCAACATTTTTGCTTTCCTTAAAATGGTGGTCTGGTACAAAATGTGCTACGTTCTATGTTGTTTAACACATCTACATATAAATACCATGAAATAAACTGTCTTTTCATATTCACATTTTGAAACCCAAATGTCTTCAGTCTACAGCAAAAACAAGTGAATCAGACTTGCTGTTCCAATAGTTTTGGAGGGGACTGTAAATATATACATATATTTTGCTCTGCATCATAACTGTATAATATAATGTGAAGCCTTTTATTTGTAATTTTACTAAGAGCATACAACAGTGCTTTTGTTGTGGTACAATAACAGGATTTCTCCTGACCTTCCAAGAGGAAGCAAGATTGTGGTGGAAATAATTGATTGTTGGCTCAGTGCACATAATAATACAAAGGAAACCTGGGTGTTGAGGATGAAGTCTAAAGTTGGCTTAGCTCCTAGTGTTTTGCTCTGTACTAGTGTTTTGCTTCCTATATTAATGGAAACAAGCTGGCCTCACAGCTCTGTACTGATTGGTCCTCAGACCATGTTTTCAGGAAGCAATCGAGATAAGATTCTTGAATGGAGCTCTTTTCCGTTTCCTCATACACACACTTTACCTCTAAAAGCTGGGAGAAGCTGGGAGAAGAGTTGCCCTATGAATGTGTTGGAAGATCATGTGGGAAATTTCTTTCTATAAACCTTTATTGTACCTATTTTAAATAAACGGGTTTAACTGTTTCTATTTCAGTTTAACAGCATTCCTTTCAACTGAATAATGAATTGTAATGGATCAATCCACAGAAATGTTGTTCAGTAATTTACTAAATTCACAGGATTTTCACCATTTCAGATATTTTACAAAAGATGCTCCTTGCTTTGTACGTGTGAGTGCTGTTATGATCTATCACAGTCCATAATGCAATCAATCTTCTTAACAAATATCAAGCTACAACTAGAATAAGTTAAATCCTGTTTGCTATTACGATAACTTTAAAGGTAGTGCTACTAGGATTATAATTATCCTTATTAAATAAAGTCAGATGTTTATTTGAATATAACAGAATGCAAAAATGTGTTTAATTGTCTCACTACTAAGACAAACGTGTTTTGAGGACTTATTTAGGTTTCCTTTCTAACACATACTGTACCTAAGAATTTCATTGAGACTGAGGTTTGGTGGAAAAGATCCTGGGATTTATTATTGCATGATCTGGAAAGGAATTGTGTGCATATTTTCTTTTTGCCTTTATTTTTCTTTGCCTCAACATCTGTACAAATGTCACAGCTGTAAGGAAATTTGTCTAGCCAGTGCAGGTGCTTTTCAGAGCAGTTTGACGTCTAAAACATCCATTCTATTTCAGGATAAAAAGGCAGACCTTTCTGTCACTAAGAAGTCAAAGCCAAAGCAGAAAGCTGCCTGTTAAAAAGTCACTAACATTTAACTTGAAACACTGATTAAATCTGTAATGGATTTGATTAATGGCTCTAAATATCAAGTATGCCTAACTTGTAACACATGGTGCCAAAGAAGGTTGGATGAAAGTGAAGATTTTTGGGGAGCTAATTAGGATTCCTCAGATATTCTGGACAGACTCCATATTTTGGGTTAAAGTTCCTACTGTCAGAGTGAACACATAACAATAGATGATCACAATCAAAACAAGCAGACTGAAATCAAAAACAGAAAATAGCTTAAATCTGTGAAACTAGGAACATGGAAACAAGCAATTTTTAGACCTTTCAAATAGCAGTCAACACTTCTATAACACTTCTCTTGACACACACACACACAGCCTTGAAGATTGTCTCAAGATAATGGTGAGTCAAGTACGATAAAATTAAGAACACTCATCATGGGATTTATGGGTAAATACATGAGAAATGACTAGAATAAATTAAATGGATGGATTATATTAGTCATTTTTATAGCTCACCATTTACTACCATTTATTTCTTAGAGCCATTAGGGATAGGAGGTCATCTTAACATGCAAGCTCATTTTGGACTTCTTTTCCAAGTCAAAACATGGAAATAATGGTGGTAGTCCACTCTTCTGCTTTAGGATTAACATGTAAATGATTAATGTCACATTAGAAGCTTCTATAGTGAACTTGAATAGATTGTTAGCGTTAAATAATGAACATTGCAATAGAAATCTTCAACAGAAATGGTCTTCTCCTTTAAATTTGACTGGTTTGGGTATTTTGAAGTCATATTACACATTAGAAATTGACTTACATCACCTAAGTTACTAGCACCTTATTGGGTTGGACATTGGGTTGCCTATACCAACATGTAGTAGCCCAGATCTCACCAATGCCCAGTCTACAGTGTTGATTGTCTCTGCCACTGAGAATGCTAAACTGAAATGTACATCCCTGAAAATGGCCTTTTGGTAAGAATCACTTCCAACAAAAAGAGTTGGGGAATTGGGGTATTATTACATTACATTTACATGGTGATAAACTCAGTTAACATGCATTGGTGGCTAAATGATTCTGTGTAACCTTGTGATTGAATCCGAGAGATCTGCTCAAAGACATATCACCAAACTTTGTGAACCTGGCCAATTGGCCTTGCAGATTTCAATGAGGTTGAGCCTGTAGAGCTTTCCTTGCTGTGCCAAGTAATCACTCTACATTATTAAAGTGGCAGTCATCAGATTCTCAGACCAACCGTTCATCTGCCTGTAGGAAATGCCATGGAGGGCACATAAACCTATAACAGGTTGTTATTGCAAATACCACATCAAGCATCACTGTATAACTTTGTTGGAAGGTCTCAGCATGTGTGGGCATGCATACAAAGAGGTATACATATGTTTCACACTGCCCCTGGCTAGCATTTTATGTGCACTGCAGTTCAGCAAATTGAGACTTGACTCGCAATTGCACATCAGAGACTCTCCCTTGCATAAACTGACTTCCATCTATGACCACCACCAGCTGAACAGATCACGTTTAAATTCATGTGTTGTGGAGAATTTTGATTAACTCACTGTATTTAAATGATACAAAGCCGATGTCATACGAGAAACCACATATCCAATGTAGTAACTTTCTTTATTAGTATGTCAAAAATGTCTGAGTTTTTTTTAAAATATAATATCAATTCAGGTAAGAGTCGAGCATTTTCTTTCTTTCTTTTTTATACCCAGCCAATTTGGTTATTTCCAGGTCCCAGCCTTTTATGTTCTCTACCAGTCTGGCTGTTGAAAACGGAATATGTTTTCCAGCTCTTGTGAAGGCTAATGCCAAGTGTTTTGGACGAGAATGTGCTTTAGGAGCTTTTAGCCTTTGCACAAATGTTTTAGTCTTCCTTGCTGATATGTACTCTACAGTCATTTCAGTATATGAACAGTACAATACTATACATATACATACTGTATAATTGTATATGAATGCAAACTTAACCACATATATTATACATATTAGTTATTCCATTATTACATTTTTCAAAGCATTTGAAAGTTTATATGCACTGATTAGTAAGAAAGATTATTGCGTATTAATGGTCTTTTTGCACTAAATCACCAGATGTCTTAAAACAGCCCTGTAGTTTTATTCCCCCTTTCTTTTTGTTTTACTTCCCCTCATACTTTCTTTTTGAAATGGGTGAGTATGAATTTGACAGTGTATGTGTGCGTTGGGAAGTGGAGTCTGGGGTGTCCATGGTTGCAGGTCACTGTGTATGCTGGGAAATGGAGTCCGAGTTGAGGTTTAACCTAACAGAGCCCCCTACAAAGGGCTCACTCTGGGAGCACTTCCTCTTCTCGGCCAGAACCTGGTCCAACTGCCACTGGATGGCCCCCACAATGCAAGAAGGGGGGCAGGATTGGCTCCAGCTGACTGGATTGTGGATTGGCAGAGTACATGCTGGACAAGGCATCAGCTTTTACGCACTTTGAGCCTGGTCCATAGGAGAGGATAGAGTTGAAATAGAGTTGAAGAACAGGGACCAGTGGGATTGACTGGGATTCATTGCATAGGTACTCCAGGTACTTATGGTCAGTAAATATACAGAATGGGTGTTCCCCATTGACTATCGTCCCCCCACCACCCCACCTCAGGCAGTGTCTCCACTCATCCAGTCCTAATTTCACGGCAAACAGCTCACAGTCACCTGCATTGTACTTCCTTTCGGCTTTGGACAGTTTTTTAAGAAGAAGAATGCTACTGGTTGGACCTTGGGACTCTCTCCAAAGCACTGAGACAGGAAGACAGTCTCTGAGGCAACCACAACAATGGTAAAGGGTCAAGAAAGTGCTTGAGGTTGGTGGCCGTGGTGAAGGATCTGTGTGAACTACAGTAGTCTGGCCATTCTCTTCTGACCTCGCTTATCAATAAGGCATTTCCACCCAAAGAACTGAAGTTCATTGGATATTTGCTTTTTCACACCATTCTATGTAAACTCTAGAGACTGTTATGTGTGAAAATCCCCAGAGATCAGCAGTTCTGAAATATTCAAACCAGTCTCTCTGGCAGTGACAACCACGGCACAGTCAAAGTCACTGAGATCACATTTTTCTGCATTTTGAAGTTTGATGTGAACATTAACTGAAGCTTTTGGCCTGTACCTGTAGGTCATTTTATGCATTTTACTGCTGCCACATGATTCAATAATTGCACAAATCTGCAGGTGTGCAGGTGTTTCTGATAAAGTAGATGGTGAGTGTATATTACATATAATGAGTTGTATCAAATAAAATGTTCAAAGTAATGGTTTTATTACTGACACAAAAACAGTTTGCTTTCATTTAGTCCCTTTAAAATCTCAGCAGCAAGCTTTAAGCAAAAGATTAAAGAGATGGCAAACAGAACTAATGTAAGCTGACTTGACATATGCAGCCTGAAGGGAATTATGTGCAAGTTACTGGATCACAGAACTTGGGAGCAAATCGACAGATTCTCAGATGTCAGCCTGGGTGTCTGAACTCCCATTTCTGAACTCTGAGATCCCTCTCGATATGAGGGGATTTGACTTTTGCGTGCATACCATGATGAAAAGGCAGGAAACATCTGGGACACATATTCCCCTGGAAATTAGATGACAGGCAGGTTTGCCCTTGTAGTTGCACTTGTTATGCTTTGACTGGAATGTTGAATTCTAAATAAAGCATCTACCTATACATTGAAAGGTGTACATCTTTAATTTTGTCCAAAATATGCCATTATCAATACTGTTCATGCTTGTGACAATTACTGTCATGTGTTACACTTAGATCCAAAATGAATCCAAATAAGGAAATTACAACATAAAGAGTGACAGTGTAAAAGTACTAGGTTAATTAAAGTTTATATTTAAAAAAAGTCCTGACAGTTTCTTCCATTAATAAAAACAACAGGAATTGTTTACATTCTATGTGGAAGAATTATTTTATATCTACATCTATATATTAACATTACGGATCCAGGTCTTTTCTACCTGTTTCAGCGGTTGTAATGTCACTGTAAGCTCCATTGGCTTACCTGATACTGAGATATTCTGGAGAATTTCAGGCATGTTCTACAATATCTATGGCCATATTTTCATTGCAATCAGCCCAGAGCGTTGACAAACAAGACCTAGTTTGTTTAAAGGTATAAGCTTCAGCTGTTATCTGTCATTACAAGTCTTCCCTCTAGTTCTACAATGTGTTATAGCTTAAGAAGTAAGAAGTAATAGAGATTAAATTGCAAGTTGAATCTGTCAGGTGCATAGTTAAACCTTTCTTTTGAGACCACAGTGTGTGACTGTAATTTTTGCTATCTTCATCAATTTACAACCTGCACTCAGCACACTGTTTCTTCTCCACATGACTGTGCAGACTTGGAGTTATACTATGCCAAGAATCTGGACATTATCTGCATTCCTACATTTTAAAGACACACTAACGATCAAGATATGTGGATGTTATTGCAATGTAGAAAATGTTGGAATCTTGGATCTCGTCTCTTGGTGTGATAGGAATTTCTGTTTTTTATAGTGTGGAGGCAACCGGATTATTCAAACATTTTTTCTAGAGACAACACTGAAAAAAAAGCCTTTCTTGAAACAAGCAAGACACACTTAAATCTAGTTAAAGTGTACTAAAAATCAAGCAAAGAAGTCTGCCAATGGGGTAAGCAAAACTGACTTCTTGAAAATAGCATAAATATCTAGTCATTGGATCTTAAAACAAGACAAAATTACTCAAATTTAAGCAAACCATGCTTATTACAAGCAATAAAAACTCAGTTATTCAAGATAGACTTACTTAAAATGAGATTTTATCCCTTAATTTAAGATTAATAATTAGAGTGGGGAAAAGCTTACAATTTCTTCAACAGCATAATAAATATAAGTGACTTCTCTTAAACCAGAAGCATAGCTATTTTTAGCATTTTTATTAAAACAGAGAAAACATAGTGTCAGGGAATGTAGAAGGTGGTGGATGCAAGTGCAGATTTTTATTGAATCAAATACAAAACAAACAACCAAAACAAGAATCATGAACATAACAATGGACCCAAGGCAAAAACATGCAGAATATGAGAGCGGCTATAGGACACATGATAACACATGAACACGACAACAACAACAAAAGCTTGACAATTATGTGCTGAAAAACTAGAACTTCTATAGGGGTGTTTATTAGGGGTAACACAGAATAGGTGTGAGTGATCAGTGGGACATGTGACACGGCCATGTGATATGGCTGGTGCTGGTGGGTAATATAGTAGTTCACTGTGGATTTCAGCATAACCATGACACATAGCTGCATCACTGAAAAAAATTAAGTGCAAGTGGTCTTAGTCTTAAAATGAGGAAAACCATTACTGGTTAAATCTTGCTCAGTATTAGCTAATATATTAGATATATTTTCTTAAAAATAGATTACTTTTCTAATGCAAAACATACTTGACAAGATCATTTTTCTTTTTACACAAAAAATAAGACTAATTTCCCAGAATCAAGATTTTTTTTTTTACTTTCTTGAAATTCCTTTTTTGTAGTGAAAGCATCTAACTGCAAAAACCAAAAGCAAAAACTTCACAACTAGTTATTGTTAGATACAAATTTTACAACAAGGGTAAACTGTCTGAGAATTATTTTGTAAACTTGCCAGCTTACTAACTAAGTAAATTGCTGAAGAGGTAAGATATTCAACGTTAATTCCACATTATTCTATTCACTTCCGGAGTTTTCACCATCTCTGAAATGCCAAGCCATGTTCTGGCCAGGACAAAATTAATTGTGGTTTTTATCTTTCACTTGTATTTTTTAGGTTGACCAATGGGAGTCCACCAAAGTTGATGAGATTTTTGGTTATACTCGATTTTTGGCTATACTCCAACTCCTCTTCAAAACCCTGTACTTGATAGTAGCCAGATGATATTTTGTGACTGTGACATGATTACATATTATGTATCTGTACAGACATATGATATATAAGGAATAAAACTCCATGACGAAGCTGACCTGAAAGTTCTGAGTGATCACAGAACTTCATGCTTTATATATTTTTCTTTACGTTCTCAATGCTTTCATTGTTAACAAAAAATGACTTGCAGCACCTTTAACATTGTGGAATAAAATGTGTATGTGAGTGCTTTTATTGCCAGTAAAACCTTTTGCCTTCATCCAGTTAACTCATTTGCAAGCTATTTCCAGCAATATGATCATACAGTATAGATCAGAGAATGAATGTTAAAGAGATATGTATGGTATTTCACTCTTGCATTGAGGTGGACTGATTCCTGCATGAATACTGAAAAACATCAACAGCTATGTTAACTGCTAATAATGAGGTTGTGTCTGCTGAGTCTGTTTGATAACATTCATTCCTTTCTCTTCAGATACATATCAAAGTATTCTTTGAAAAAGAATTAGTAAAATTGATGGTAATACTGTTGATTAAAGGTATCAAAATTACCCTAAAACCATGGAGAAATTCACGTTCCACATTTGAAAGGGCATGTCTGGAATGCCAGACATTGGATACCACATGTGATAAAGACTATGCTTACACCACCAGAGCAGGCTACAAGAATTAGAACCACATTGCATCTGAAACCATCTTTCCCAGGACTCTCACAAATCCAGCCCAAATGTTAAACATGACATGCCATCACTGTTGTAGTTCACTTCTGAGCACATACAGTTGTCTTGAATTTTGAAATGTCTAAGGATCTCACGGAATGGCACCTCCCTTTGGCAATGATGTAAATGTATTTGTGGGTGGAAAACTACTTGTACAAAAGATAAAGCAAGAAATGACTAATGTCTGATTTAAAAGAAAGGGTGGACATGTTCGTGTATAGACTTTCTGGCTTTATTTTGGAGCACTGGAAAACAATAGTGTCTTTAGGACACAAAAATCTGAAACAGATATTTGTGTATAAGTTTGTTATGGCAGGGAGGAAATGAGTACTTCAAGGGAATTAATACAAGTAAATATAAAATAAACAATCCAACATTAAGTAAACCCTCAGGAAAGGGTTTATGTCACCGGAAATGGATATAGGTATGTTTGATAATGTACCAAAATGGAAAGAAAGGATATTTGTGCTATGTTTTAAAACCACGTGACAAATAACGCACTACATGTTTATGTAAACCAGATTGATAAGATGCATTGTTATTTTCATTAACTAACAACAAAACACATCCTAGTCAAGCTGTCTGGCATTGCACAATCCACACAAATGAAGCAGTTGCCTATGATCTTCTACAATCCACCACTTTCTGTCCTGTAGACAAGCTTTGTACAACTGGTACACAAATTCTTTCCATTTCAGCACTCACCCCATCTGAGCTAGCCAATAAAGGGCAATAAAATTCTGGCTTCTTGTCTCAGGTGTATTGGCATATTGATATATGTAACTTAGTTTACATAGATAAATGTGGTGTAGTCACTTTACTAGACATTCATGACAGGTTTAGAATTTGTTTCTCTTTCTTTTGGTGTAGCTAAACATATGCCTATGAACACGAGTCATTCAAGCATTATGCTGTTATAAGCTAAGGCTAAGTTAAGTTAATTAAGTTAATTAATTAAAAGTTTGGTACTTTAAGGTTGGCACACATTTTTGTTGAGTTTCTATTACAGTACCACCACACCTGATATAGGAAGTAAGATTTTTACAAGACTGGAATGAGAGGCTCATCTGTAACAATAATAATATTATTGAATTAAATTATTGACTAACAATCCAAATCCAAAATAAACCATAAGCTAAGATTGACCAGAGTGAAGACGTTCCATTGCATCCATTATGACCTCTTGACACTTCCACTTGGTTGTCTTGGTTACACTTCCAATCATATCTCTATGAGTTTGACAACATGTACATCTTATGGAGGTAATCTGTCTGTTAGACATAACCAGTTGGACAAACCAGGCATTAGACTCATGCACTATATGGGCAAAATTATGTGGACACCTGACCATCACACCCTTTTGCCTTCCCCAGACTTTTGTCTCAAAGCCGGAAGCACACAATCGTATAGAATATTTTTGTATGCCTTTGATTTATGAATTTTCTTTATTATTTTTCTTCACTAGTGCTAATTTTATTATTAAAATAATGCATGAGCATGAGCACCCCAATTTAATTTTGTGGGGCAGACCCTTAAAACACTCCCCACTAAAGGGTCTTGGGGGTATGACTGTGAATGGTAGATGCTGGGAGCAGGGCAATTTAAATGTGAAAACATTGGTTATTGGCAACAACTACATCATATATGAAGGTACTGATAACATTGTCACAGGGTTACAAAATCCAATACAGCTATTGGCTTTTAATTTTCTCAATGCTCAAGGCATCAATGGTGTCCCTGGTGTTTTCAAGATGTATGTAAATTACCCCATCTTCCCTGGCTGGGGAGCCTGGGCAGAGGGTGAATGCCCCCCATGTTGTGAGATCAGAACACAATCATGAGCTAGAATTGAGGTTGGTCTATCTGGTTCTCAACTTTTACCTTACCAGTGGTGATACAGTATGCTACAATGTGTTGGTCCAATCAGACAATGTTTTGACAGTCAGATATATCAATCATCAATGTGTCACAAAGTCGATTTTCTCTCTCTGCTTTGCATGGAAGCTCTTCAGCTCCATGATAAGCCTCACACCAGTGTCAACTCTTTGTCAAATGTGGTTCTCCTTGGTGGAGCTGGCCAGCCCACTATGACTATATGACTGGACCATGAAAGGCCTCACCCTCTACTGTATGTCTTTCTTCTGATTCTGCTCACATTACACTGAGCCTTGCTCATGGCTCTGAGATGGTTGGCAAGCCTTGGTTTTCTATGTTGCTTTCAGTAGTAATCTGAACAGCCGTGTGTTTCATAAATAGATATCCTAAATGGACAAAGAGATTTAGACATTCTGCCAATGAGCTCAACTTGTATGCATTGATGGCCGGATGACTCTGGGGTGACCTTGTGACTAAATCCTGGTTTCCTGCACATGCTCATATCAATTTTGTAAATCTATTAACTGACTTTGCAGTATTCCATGAAGACAAGCCTAGAGAATGTTACATCTTGTGCTTTGTACCCTACAGTACTATTTTGACTGAGTTGCGGTCATCCAGTTCTCATACGATCTGGCAGAGTGTAAAGTCGCAGACACAAAGAACAGAGACTGGTCCGGCTGCCACTGTACAGTGAGTGTCTCCTTAAGGACATTCCTTTGACATGTGCCATTCCAGGAAATATGTGCTGCTGCTATCTGACTATCTCCATTCTAAAAGGTTAACCTTGCCCCTCCCATTGACATAAATCCATCTTTCCAGTTAGCCTTAAAATGTATAATTTCCTCATCAAATTTTGGCATACATTAACCAGGTGATTCTTACAGTTTAGTATGAGTTAAATAGAATGCTAGTTTGTATGCAACTTGGTTATATGACCCATGTACTATAAAAGCCAGAGTTCCCTGTCATTCAGAACCAGTATTGACCTGGCAAGAGCTTGGCGTGAAGTTTCCCGGGAGAGATGTGTGTATGGCAGTGGTATTTATTTTAAATAACGTGCTATATGTCACTTTGTGTCTTTGTTGGAACATTTTGGCATACATGCGCAATGCTCACAAGAAGGTAGTGCGTCCAGGTCTCTCCACCCCTGGTGGTTATCCCCGGTTCATAGAACCACAGTATCATATAATGTAATATACATGTGTATTTTCTCCCTCCAATTGTCAAAAAAACCCCCAACAACTTCAAGATCAGGAAGGGCAATAATCATCGCCAGGGTGATGGATTGTCTGCTGGATATTTTAAATTGTGCACTAAAATTGAAATGGATAAAATGGTCGTATAGTTTGCTCTTTTTTACGTAAATAGAAATAAAAAAAAAAGACACATACTACCACATAACTACTCATAGCTATATCCAAATAAAATATTTAAAATGTACGCTTTTGATATAAAAAAAATATCACGAAAATATCACGACTAAAAATCATTATTTAATAAAGAAAACATGAATATATTATGTACGACTGACAATAAGAGCATAACAGCTCTATTTCATTGTATAACAGCTCTATTTCATTGCCTGGGCTTGCATCTAATTAAGGGTGAGACAGTGTTGTGTTAACATGCTATAAATATTAATAATTGAGAGCAATGAAGGGTATGGCCATAATTGAATTGAAACCTCTTGGACACTCCCAAGCCGCTCCCATGCAGTTTTAATAAAAATCCAAACCACGGTCATGGTGGGAATGTGTCAGGTAAAACTTCTACACTGGCTAGATCTCAGAACTTCAATCTTCAAAATACAGCTTGGCAATAAAACAGGGTGGAACAGACACATTCTTAAAGACTGAGTGTTTTTGTGGATTTACATCCCATAATACAGCTTTGTGCTTTAAATGTTAGAGCAAGGTCTTTTCCCCCAGGCTTCACTCTGAAGTATTTCAGAGGAAAGAAGTAGTTCTCGTTGGTGAAAATGGTTTCACTGAATGATTTGAAGGAAATAGAGTTTGACATTGAAGTTGTTGTACACATGAGATTTCTGGTGGTGTAGCATGCATGATCCCAAGAATTAAGAACATGTTCCTCTGGTTCCCTTGTTCATACTGAAAATCTTTTCTTTAACCAGTAAACAGATTTAGAGTTGAACAATGAAAAAAAAAATATTATGGAACATACGAAAACTGTCATGATTGCTATTTTGTATACATGAATGATTGTAAAACTATCTAACATTGCAAGACAAATGGAATCAATGTCTAGTCGTAATATCAGATAAGAGCTGTGTACTCTTTTGCATGGTGGCACTATTGACCAGGTTACTTGAACACAGATCAAGACTGAGATGTCTATGTTTTAGCTAAGCTTTGTCTCCTCATACTCCAGAAAGTAGAGCATGGGGGCAAGGTATCAACACATTTTGTGTTCCTGTAACTATTTACGGTAAATGTTTTTTTTTAATGATCTTCTCTCATTATCCTGGCATACGTATCTAGGTATTTTATGTATGTCAAAATGCGAACAGCTTGTTGTTACTGAAGTGCCATTCATACAAATTTTTGAAACATGACAGCCACAAAAATCAGCCAAATCTGTGCCATTCTCTCACCTTCTCCCATGTGACAAATTTCTAATGTGGCAACTGTGTTATGTTTGTTATTCTGGTAATTGACTACAGTTGTTAATATCATTCATTAACAATGTTATCATGCAGTGTAAATGCAATAATAACTATAAGGAGAAGAAAATCTTTATTAGGTCATGTTGGTTTTTGAGGGAGCTATACAGGGCAAAAGCAGCAAGTGATATGAAATAAGTAAAGGACTGTAGTAAAAATTCAATACTTTTTCTGCCTGTTTCTGCTATTGTATGCGAAGAACCACACAGAACATTGAACGAGTTGAACAGGATTCATGAGAAAGGAAACCCCACATTAAGAAGGAAGGAAGACTCAAATTGCCCTTAGACTTGTGAAAAAATGTGTGTGAATTTCAAACAGGGAACATGGGGAACAAAATCACAACTGATAAGCAATCTCTGACGTCTGCTAAAAGGATGCATTAAGGCCACACAGGTTGGAACCCGAAGGGGGAGACTTTGAAAGGCATTGGGAGAGAACCAATGACAATGTTCATGCAGAAGCTAGTTGAGAGTGTTGCAATGTTTGTAACCACACTGATGCTAATCTACCAATCACTCACAACATCCCGTCTGGATGATAATATTTACTCAAGTTCACATGCAATTGTGCAATAAGGCAGAGCAAGGCATTCTGCATTTCCTAAATGCATTACTGATTGCTGAAAATTTGTGCTTTGAAAAATGTTATGTAAAGGTAAGCAAAAGTCACAACTGATGTAAACACCATCATGGCAATTAGGAGGAAATTAGGAAGTCAAAAAACTTGAAAACAAGATCAGGAATAACTAAACGATCTTTTTGATCAAGATATAATCCTAGACCCTCTAACAGCCAACTAAATTAAGCGCAGGCCTAAAATAAATGTTGAATTCTGCAAACCAATGTCAGTTTAACACAAGTTCTCAACCCTCACATGGGGTCAACTGACATGTGAATGGGGTCACAGGAGATTTTTAACAGCTATTATTTATGATGCATTATAATGTATCATCTATAAACTTGATTAATGGAACATTTCCAATAATTAAAACTGATTATTATTATTATTATTATTATTATTATTATTATTATTATTATTATTATTATTATTTATTATTATTATTAAATCCTAACGCTAAATGATAAGCTAAAGTGCTACAACACTACTATTACTACAGATTTTACTTTATTTTTTAGAAATCAGGGAGATTTTAAATGTTTAGCGAGCTAACTAATTGACTAATTAACTAAAACTGACTAAATTATGCCCATTATACACGTCTAATGGACTTTAATGATGGAAAGCAAAACATATCATCCTGGTAAACTTTATTTCCACCATCTCTCTCCATCAGAGATGTGTCTGCACTGAAGAAAGGTGCTGACATCCCTACCTAAATCTACAAACTTTTGTACAACTAAATCAATATTCTGCAAGCTAGACATACAATTAAACATCCATCCATCTTCAACCGCTTATTCCTGCTTCAGGGTCGCAGGGAACCTGGAACCTGCTATCCCAGGCGGGGTACACACTGGACAGGGTGCCAGTCCGTCGCAGGGCACAATCACACACTCACACACCCATTCATACACTATGGACAATTTCACCAAGCTGCCAATCAACCTACCATGCATGTCTTTGGACTGGGGGAGGAAACCGGAGTACCCGGAGGAAACCCCCGCAGCACAGGGGGAACACATGGCCCCGGCGGGAATCGAACTCCGGACCCTGGAGGTGTGAGGCGAACGTGCTAACCACTAAGCCACCGTGCGCCCTCACAATTAAACATATCACAGTTTATTTTAAAATAATAATTACTTAATAATTATTGTTAAATACAAGGCGTAAAATATTTAATGTTGTGTCAGGAATGTTTAATGTACAACGACTCCAAATTCAATTCCAAAATGTATAACATATTGTCTGCCCTACAAGACAGAACACTGGTTTTCCCACTCCCAAGTGATCCACAGCAGCCTGGACTCTGCCTGTTCATCGTCACGTGCACCTGTGTATTGCTGGATAATCAGTGTCTGTCTATATATAGTCCCTAATTCCTTTTTGTATGCTTTGAAGTCCTGCTTGTGTTTACTTGAATTTCCTAGCCAGTACATTGTTTCACAAGTTTTCCTTGATGTAGTGTTTGTTCTGGGTTTTGGGTTTGGCAGTGGTCTGGTTAGGATTACTGATTTGCCTGTTATTACTTTGTCATCCTGTGTTTTGTTCTAACCTTCCAATACTGACCACAACTAATGGAATAGTCCCAATAAAGCTGCATCGCAACTGTATCCTGCTGGCTGTCAGTTGTTCATGTCCCAGATGGGTCACTACTGGTATTTGTTGCCTGCTGTACTTCCAAATGTTCAGAAAATTGCGGACAGTTAAAAAAAAAAAAATTTATTCAAATTTAACATTTGAATATCTTCAAAGCATGGTAGTCAAGCTCATGTGTATATATTGTCGCTTTTTGCCAAAAGTCTTGAATGGAAAGCTTCATCAACATACTGTAAATATAATGCTGGTAAAATAAATAAACATAAACTTTGCATTATTTAAATAATATATTACTATGCACATTAAATTATTATACATTTATATATATATATATTAGTAATATATTATTTAGATAATGCAAAGTTTATGTACAGTCTGAAGATAATTTCAATGTTTGTTCTTTTGAGATAAACACAAATGCGAATTGTTTTTAGTTTAGTATTTCATACATGTATATTTCATCATCATTATAAATTTATAAACTGATAAATTATATACTTTTGCATATAATTGAATGACACAGTGGACACAATAATAACAGGGTTGACAACACGTACAGTAATGGTGGTTAGGGTGTGATTTTTATTTTATGCTTATGAATTACAGATTTAAGGTTACATATACACATGAGGTAGTAGGATTAATTTGGGTGTTAGGTTTTATTAGGTTTCATTGTAGAATAATTGTCGCCTCTTGCTTGCTCATTAGGGACAAATTCATACATTTAAAAATCTATATTCTGAATTGATATATTTCTGTAACGCTGCTTTGGGACAATGTCCATTGTTAAAAGCGCTATACAAATAAAACTGAACCGAACTGAACTAAGATAAATGTACACCCATCTTGAGGTTTTGTTTGTACTAAGCTGTTTGGGGTTGTCGGGAAGTATGCCTAAAATATTCCAGCTTTGGCTATGTTTGTTCTTTTCACTTTTCTTCATGTCCTCAAAGCCCTCTTTTATCTCTCATTAACTTCAATGTTCATTATCTTCTTTCCTGTCTGCCTCTCTGTCCACAATTTCTATCTCGTTCTAGAGTTATTGGCTCTTCCTTTTGGGACCAATCTTTAAATACCCTGTATCACATTTCTACCTCAACGCTTATGGGCAGCGCTAATTCTTAATATATATACCCGTCAAATATGATTCTATCGTTTAAGACAAACTGAGCAATACATTTGCATTTTTTAAAAAGCATGAAATTCTCAGATTCATTACTTAAATTTCATTTGAAATATATTGAATTGAACAGTGATAGGACTTTGTTGCCTGCTCTTAAGGTTACTGTCCACCCTGGCTTCTGTCCTTTTTTAAATAGAAATATGTTTGTGCAGTGCTGTCATATCCTGGAACATGCCACTTCTTAGCAAAGTTTTATTTTTTTATTTTATTTTATGGCAACCTGGTCTAGCTCAGACACAGTAATAACCAACTTTATGTCCAACTTTGTTAGGTGTTAGGTGAGATATCAGGGTGGATATTCTGACATAAATGTAGCCCTTGCACATATTGTGAGCCAGACCAAGCTAGCATTTAAGGTAAATAAAAAAAAATAAATAAGTTTTAATACTCACTGTGCACAGTGAGCAATTCATGAGGAAAAGTAGGTTTGTTCTGAGGGAAAGTGGGTACAGAGGGTCCATCGGAAACTTCAGAGGACAAATGGAGTGTCTGGCGAGAAGCGGGCTATCAGCAACACTGTTTGCATAGTCTGTATGTGTTGTAAATGAACTTAACCATCCCGTTGTGGATTTGCCAGTCCCCGGGCATAGGCTTGCTGCAGTACAGCACACCCATAGACTGATGGCATCGTCCCACTTGGATGGTGGTTAATGTAAATTATTCCCTGTGGTGTTGCTGGTCTGCACTAATACATGCAACGCTTTATGGGATTCTCCACGCACTTTCTCAATCGTACTACTGTTTATAATTTCCCCATTTGAAGTATAACACCTAAGAGCATACTTCAAAGGAGAAAATGTGTTCTGAACCGATGCCTCAGGGTGCATGCACAGTGCTCCTGTCACTAATATTGATACATGGCTTCGCGATATGGCTGGAAGTTGATGAGCATTTCACCAACACTGAAATGGACTGAGGTGCAGCATTGACAGTTTTACTACTGGTTGCTGTTGTCAACATACCGGCCAGACAAAGAAAGTCTGCATGTGGGTTATTTGTGGCCACTCACAATTTTCTGAATGCATTCATAATCAAAACAGCTCTGTCTTCTGTCAAAGAGACTTGCAGGGCCTCAAGTCAAGCAGGTGATGACTGACACTTCTCATGGAAGTGAAGAGCTTTCAGAGCTTTCTCTGGAAAACAACTGGGGGAAAAAAAAACGTGGTCAGAATCTCTGGTTTGTGTACTGTTTTTAATGTCTGTTTTCTAATAGATTCAATTTACACTCACTAGTGTTTCATATGTTTTATAATACAGCATGTCAGTGGCTTTGTACGCAATGCTTTATCAGCATATATGTTGTTAGTTACCGAAGCATTGATCTCAAGCATTCTGCTGCTTCAACATTGTTGCTGCCACTATGCCTCCCCTTTTATCGAGTCGCAGCTTCAATGCACTATAAAAGCTTATTAATGAAATACATACATTGTTTAATAGCCTGCTTGGCCACATGTTCTATGAAAGGGATTATGTATATTGGATGGAGGATCCAGCTTTAATTTTGCCAAGGCAGCCCTAACTCTAGCCTGCAGTGTATTCAGTGCTACTGCTGTGTTGTGCTCCTGCTTTACACTATGAACTTCAGACTGCTCTGATGGCAGGCTACTAGAACACAGAGAATGAGACCCAGCCACTGATAGCACATCAAGGTCTACCTTTATATGCAAGGCTGCTGTACTAGGATTTTATGAGGTCTGTACTGCACTGTTGCATTGTCACTAAAAGCTCTTACTCTTAGTCCAACGCAGCAAAGGCAGTCGCTCTTCCTCTTCCAATGGACTGATCAATCTTCTGTCTGTTTCAGTACCTACCATTGCAACACAGTGAAGGAGCTTACCCTTTTCATCCCAGCAGGCTCTGGAGCCGAATATTCTTCAAGGTTCACACCTTGCTGTGGCAGTATAGCACCAAAGGAAGGTGATGAATAGCCAGCAGTATATTTATGGCCTGCAAGGCATAATGTGTGTGTAGGTAATGGTATTTTGCTGCAGTTAGGGCATGTTTTGTAAGTACCTGTTGCATATGTTCAGGTCCTGCAATTTGGGCATTGATCTTGTCCAGCATCAATCATGTTTAGTGTCTAATTCAGTCTCAGCTTGGCAGAACAAACAGCTCACTATTCTGCCCTTTATTACATGAGGTTTGGAAACTTTCAGCAATTTATGAGTTTATGGGCTTTGTGGAATAATTTGATTTTCCTTTACTTTCTCGTATGATTAAAATCTGTTTCATTCTCTTTACGCTGATTTGCGAATGTATTCTGGTCCAGGGTGTGATGACCTGATATGTCATGCCTTAAAATAAGTGGATAGAATGTACGTAAGAAGATAGATAATCATGTGAAGACACTGTCATCATACAATGAGCTAAGCCTCTCTGAACATGTCATAGCATAAATGGCTTGCTATGTATTGGGTAGGCTTTCACAAATTTAGATAGACAGGAAGTGAGACATCCTGGGTCTTACCTTACAACCCCGGCAAACCGGCCCCAACCGGTCCCTGCTACTTGTGGGACAATGCCTGCCTCGGCACCTGGGGGAGTGTGGTCTGTCATGTCATGGCAAACTAGCGACTAGCGACTCCACTTCCCAGAATGCACCATGAACTACAAACATGGCCAACGACTACAACTCCCAATGGAACACACAGACAAACTGAGGACTAATCACAGACACCTGTTCCCAATGACACTGACAGTCACTCCACACTGCTTAAGAGACTGCTCATTCACAAGGTCTTTGCGAAGTATTACACTCAGTTGATTTTTTTCTCTGTTATTTACCAAGCCTTGATTTCATATTTTCATACTGATTTTGACTTTATTTCTAATATTTCTTGTTTCATGCTTATCCTTGCCTGCTTTATGCCTGTTTGCCGTTCGCTTGGCCTGTTCTGACCATGCCTGTGTTTCAAGATTTGGATGTGTCTGCCTATCTCTTCTACAACAAAGTTCTTAACTGCAATTGCATCTGTCCTAACCCTCATTACATGACATGGATAAGAAACTAACATGACTGATTGGTGACACCAGCTATTTTTTAATTCATAACCATTAGTGATTATTCATAGTTATAAATAAGACACAGCAATTTGACGATTATGTTGTTTCACAGTAGTGCAGCTTATTCCTTTTGACTCGAGCCACAGACCCTGAATAGATGTTCATCTTTTTATGAACATGAAGCAGATTATAAATACATACTTTTCTGTCCAGTCATCTTTAAAAATTTTCCCTTTGACACTGACTTTTTTTTAAAAAGCCATTTTGCCACTAATCAAACTGAAGAGAATAAATGAACAAAACAATTCTATGCAAGTATGGGAAAACTGAGCTGTTGCCATTTTTTTCATACTTTGCTCATTTCTGCTACAGCATTTTTGAGTGCTCAGTTCTATTTCACTGAAATACTTTGCTGGGTCTGCATCCAGACTGCGGTCCACCAGTTGATGACCCCTGCTCTAGAACAAACCAGCATCAGACTCTAGTCTTTCAGGTTATAAATCCTGACATTCCTTTCAGATGCATTACAAAATGTAATGTAAATGTTATTTGTTCTTCATGGATCATTAAGCATGGGCTCTATTCTCATTGTATGGGTATGTGATTGTTCAATCAGGACCCATTACCAATGTAGTCCTTATAACTAGAATATGTTGAAAAAGTCATGTTGAAAGTCTCAATCAGTGTGCAGGCCCACATGCATAGTTTGAAAGTGTCTAAAACCATGGAATGACACTTTCCATGTCAATATCATTTTTCTTCACATCTGGAAATGGAAAACTGAATAGAAAAAATCTTTAGTTCTTTAAGGCATAACTGATCAGATCGGGAATGCCAATAATTCACCTGTTGGCAAGATGTAAATTTAAATTTAGTGATAAAAAAAATAATTAAGATTTTCCTGTCTCTCTGGGGTTACTTATTCTATTTCTGTAAAGAAAACTCTTGAAAATGTTTCAGTGTATATGAGTGTGTAAATGAGTGTGTGTTTGATGCCCTGTGATGGACTGGGGTTCCACTGAGGATGAATCACTGCCTTGTGCCGATAGGATAGACTCTGGACTGACTATGACACAAACCAGGATAAAATGCTAACAGGAGAAGGTTGAATAATGAGTTTATATTAATCCTAATTTTCATTTATTTTAACAACGTCAACAAGGGTTTTTGTATGTCTCTCAGGTTACTGTTCAATCTTTCAGACAATCAGAGCAATTTCTTTCCTTGTGACTGTGACAACATGTGGTTAGCCTCTAATATAGGCTATATTCTAATCTTTTGACTTTTGATAATCTTCTTATTGTTGAGTCTACATCATCACATAGAGTGAGTTGATGCAAATATCCATCAGGATTATACATTTATTAATTATTAATACTTCTTTTTTGGATATTGGAGTTACTGCATACCCTTAGCAACATGGCTATTAATTTGTCAAATGTGAGTATGCAAGAGGTTTGAGCATGAAATAATTGCTTATACAATGTCATATATTTCAACATAATATACAAAAATATGTCAGTATCCAACATCTATAAGTATCCAGGGATTCCCTTCAATTGGTTGGTTTGGCAATGTAATTATGTTAAATCTCACATTTTGTGAGAGTTCAATGATTTCGAGTGCAGCACGTTCCATGGCTGTGTTGGTAAAATAACCACGAAAAATAATTTCTTTTTATTTTATTTGAGAAAGCCTTTAAACATGAAATGATTCCAGCAGCAGTTATGCAGCGTTAACTTGAGACATTCCAAACATTTCTCTAGTGTACAGCTCGGGAATTACCATGCTGAAGAAATATTTTCTCACTAAGACCTCATACTGTCTGTCAAATGTTTCAAGCATTGTTCCAGATGCTGGCTTTCCACTGTGCTGAAACGTAGCATACCTTGAGCTAAGAAGATTGTTATTAAGCCAGGTAATGTTCACATTGCACTGTTGGTGCTGTATTTGGAAATTTGGAAAATTTATTTGATGCATATTTATGCTTGCTAAGGCTATGGGCAAAGGTTGATGGTGTGAACTGGGCTGTGGTATTTGTGTGAATATGTTTTAAGTGGTATGCCAGGGTCAGCATTTTCCCATTTTTTCATAATACTTCTACTTGACAAACAACATTGTATGCATATTAGAATAAGACTATGTCAAGCATTTGTAAGGAATTATTTTGTGAAATTATATGGTGCAGAGTGGATTCAGAAAGTATTCAGACCCCTTTACTAGTTACACTCTTTAATCTATTGTGGACTTGATTTTGAATGGTTGACATTTTGACCCATCAATCTACACTTAATCGCCCATAATGATGAAGTGAAAACATGTTATTTAGAGATTTTTGAAAATTAATCAAAAACAGAAATATCTTATTCATAAAAGTGTCCAGACCCTTTATTCAACACTTTGTAGCAGCCTCTTTGGCAGCAATTATGTTACAAGTTTTTTTCAATACATCTTTACAAGCTTTGCACACCTTGATTTGGGCAGTTTATCCCATTCTTTGTGGCAGATCCTCTCAAGCTCCGTCAGATTGGACGGAGAGTGTCTGTGAACTGCTATCTTCTGGTCTCTCCACAGATGTTCAATGGGGTTCAAGTTTGGGCTTTGGCTAGGCTCTCAAGGACATCAGAGTCTTGCCCCACAGCCAATCCTGAGTTGTTTTGGCTGAATGCTTAGGGACATTGTCATGTTGAAAGGTGAACTATCACCCCAGTCTGAGCTTGTGTGCGCTCTGGAGGAAGTTTTCTTTAAGGATGTTCATGTTTTTGGCTGCATTCATTTGTCCCTCAATTGCTACCAGTCTCCCTCTCCCTGCTGCTGAGAAACACACCCATAGCATGATGCTGCCACCATCATGTTTCATTGTAGGGATGGTATTAACCAGGTGCAGTGCCTGTTTTTTGGCAGACATAGTGCTTGCTGTTCAGCCCAAAGAGTTTACTTTTGTTTTATCAGACGAGTGAATTTTTTTCCACACGTTACCAGAGTCCTTTATGCTGCCATATGAGTTTTACTCAACTGTGCAGAGATGGTTGTCCACCCAAAAGGTTGTCCCATCTTTTAGAGTGACTGATGCCTAGTGTGGGCCCTTATAAACTCTGGTATGTGCCTTTCCAAACTATGTCCAATCAATTCAAATGGCAACAGAAGGACTCTAATTTATAGACACATATTAAGGATAATTAAAGCAAACAGGATGCATCTAGCCACAATTTGGCGAGTCACAGCAAAAGGTCTTAATACTTTTGTAAATAAGAGATTTCATTTTTGATTGTTTAATTCATTTTTAAAAATCTAAAAATTTTCACTTCAACATTATAGGTGATTAATTGTAGATTGATGTGTATAAATGCAATACACAATACAGTGTATAAGAAGCAAAGGGTTCTGAGTACCATCTGAATCTAGTGGTTTGTTTATGGTTTGCTCATATATATATTAACCACTGATAGTATTGCCGCTTGGTGCAGTAGCCTCCTACAATTGTTAGCATTACTAATGATACATAAAAAAGGTTTGTACTAATTTGAAACTGCTTCAATAATGGTTAACCATTAACATATTTTTTTAAACTATATCTTGCATACTTAAAAATTCTGAAATTTAGTTGATATACAGTATACTGACATGCCATGTGGCTGCAACTCCCAAAGTTCCAGCTTCCAACTCCTATGAGCTTCAGCTAACAGCCACATCACATGACTTCTAGTTAATCACCTATCTATCGCCTGAAACTCACCTGTTTACAATCACACTACTCCCTTTAAATAGCCTGTACTCTCACCAGCATTGTGTCTGTGAGGAGTCCAAGACTTTGTTCACTGCCTGTCTTGATTAGTGTTTTGACCATAGCCTGCTTCCCATTTACTGATTTAGTCTAGTTTATGTCTGCTTTCTGATCACCTGACCATTTTGCCAGTCTCATGTTTCTAAGTATTGTCTAGCCCTTGGGTTTGTCTGCCATGTTGGATTTAATGAAACCCGAAAACTTGCACTTGTGTCCGTCTGCGTGCTGCTTGACGCACATGGCAAAAGTATCATTTTGCCAACTCAGGACATAACATTAACAAATTCAGGAGGTTCTGGGAGAGGTGGTTTCTCTTGACGTTTGTGAGGTGAGCAATTACATGTTGCAAGACTTTGTGTTTGCTGAATGCAAAATGCAAATGTTGTGCACAGGCTTAGCAGAATTCTTCCAGAATGCCAGAGATAATAAGAAGGGCGGAGAAGGACCAATCCTGTAGTTACTAGGGAACCAGGTCAGCATTAGCAAGTGTGAAAATAAAGATATTGTGATTCACAGTAACTAATGGTTGAGATGCAAAGCGGTCATGTACAGTACAAGGTTGATTGAGATTGTCTGAAGAAGTGTTGATGGTATTGGGTAAAGTGAGCAGGTTGTAGGGTGATTCATGTCATCAGTATCATCAATTGTGGAAAATGTGTAGATGTTTATTCCACTTTGACTGGATGATGGACAGATGCTTGATTGTCAGGGTCTGAGCATCATCAGCAATAAAAAAAAAGACTAAGAGGGTGGAGGGACTGTATGAAAGTAGCTCAACAACAAGTAGCTCGAAAGCTGCAAATCTGGGTGGACAGATGAGATGGCATCTGGAACTAGAGGAGGAAAGGACAAGAACTTTTTTAAGAGATATGGAAATTGAGCTGTTGGAGTGCATCTTAAAGAACAGGCAAACCAACCAGAGTACTATTGACCTTTCTCATCATCCATCCTCTGTGGACTCCCGCAGGTAGACCCCCTCATGTTCATGCAGTGACTCTGAGAGAAAGAGGTTACCTCTTCTAAAAAAAAAAAAAACACTTCAGAGTTAATTAACTTGTTTAGCCATAAGCCATGAAAACTGAATAATTGCTAACTGCAGAGTAATGGAAGATAACCAGAAAAGATTACAGCACTGTGAGTGGTACAAAAATCTATATATTCAATTTTATATTTTCATTCACAGAGAAGAAAGTTTGATTAATAAAAGTTGTAGATTTTGATCAGTCTTTGAGATTTCTTCTTGCTGTTTTGCTATGACTGTGCTGGCAGCAAAGCCATGCTTGCTATTTTAAGCCTTAGGCAAATGCCTGGTTCATCAGCATTTATCACATACCTTGGTGAATTTGTATATATCAGTATTTTGTGGATTTTGTTCCTTCCTCTGCAGAGCATTGGCTTTCAGGTTGCAGCATGGCACAGATTATTGTAGTTTGATTGAGTAAATGAACTCCTGTCTGACCCACCAGTAAATAGAGATTACATTTTTTTTTCTTCTGGTTATTCCTTTTTTTTTTTTTTTTTTTTTTTTTACAGATCTCGTCAAGCAACATTTGATCCTCTTTGAAACCGTGCCTATTAATAAAGTTGACACACTCTATCAAATGACATAAAATTGACATTTTGTAGTTATTTTCACAATTTAAATTAACAAAACACAAAACAAAAAAAGCAGATCAGTCATATGGAAAAAGTAAGTAAACCCCTACATTTATCACACCTTTAAATCCATAAAATTAGAATCAGGTGTTCTAGATTGGGTGCCAGTGATTAGAACCAGCATAGGGAGTGCAGGTGGAGCCTGTCTTATTTATACCCCTCTCATATATACTGTCTGGTGTTCCTTTTGTTATTGAGGTATGTGGTGTCATCATGAAAAGATCTAAAGAGTTCTTTAAGGCCTTCAGAAAAAAAGGTTATGGATGCATATAACTCTGGCAAGGGATTTTAAAATATCTACAAATTATTTGAAATACATCATTCCACTTTGTGGCACAGTTTTCAAAAGACTGCAAAGTAGCAGACCATCTGATGCAAAACGAAGTCTCCAAGGACCCCAAAATTTTATCACACGATCACACTGTCTTTCAATTGTTGGTGTCAAAGGGCATGCTTCTACAATCAGAAAGAGATTGCACAAATTTGACCTGCATAGGAGGCATGCCAGGAAAAAGCCTTTACTGTCTAAAAAGAACATTAGAGCAAGATTAGTTTGCCAAAGACCAGGCCTTTTGGAATGATGTGCTCTGGACAGACGAATCAAAGATAGAGTTGTTTGGCCACAGTAACAGCAGACATGTTGGCGCAGACCAAAGACAGCTTTTCAGGGGAAGCACCTTATACCAACTGTGAAGCATGTGGTGGAAATGGTATGTTTGGGATTGCTTCACTACCTCAGGGAATGGACAGCTTGCATTCATTTATTCAACTATGAATTCTACATCATATCAAAGAGTGCTTGAAGATAATGTGAGGTCATCTGTCTGAAAGTTGAAGTTGAACCGAAAGTGGAACTTTCAATAGGATAACAATCCTAAACACACTAGCAAATCCACCAAGAAATGTCTCAAAAAGAAGAAAGGGTTATGGAATGGCCTAGTCAAAACCCCAATTTTAATCCCATTGAAATGGTGTGGGGCGGATTTGAAATGGGCAGTACATGCAAGAAAACCCTCAAACATCTTGCAACTGAAATAATATTGCATGGAACAGTGGTCAAAAATTCCAGCAAGCTGATATGAGAGACTGGTGGACAATTATGTAAAACACCTACAAGAAGTTATTTCTGCTGTGAACAATACTAGCTTCTGAGGCAAAGGGTGTACTTATTTTTCCCCCCAAAAGAATATCACATCTATTAATATTTCTGTTTAATAAATTATTTAAAAGGTATTTTTCTTTGTGGTTTTGTTCGAGTATATCAACTTTATTAATAGCAACAGCTTCAAAGACAAACAAAAAGCCAACAATTTCCATGGGGTGGAAATACTTATTTTTTCACATGACCGTATTTGTTATATTCTATGTTGGATTTACAGTTTAGAGTATCGTTTTCCACTAAGTTTAAGAGATGTTACACTTGTTGTCTGTTAACTGTAAGGCATGATGAGTCAGATATTGTTTTGCATTCTAATTGCATTGGGGAATGAAGAATAAGAAGTTACACTCCAGCTAACTGAGTTTGCTAAGATAATATGATGGTATGAATATATCAAAAACTTGATATCTTGATATTATGTTCATTTAATTAAATTTTTCAGAAAAAAATGTAAATCTCTTTATAAAAGGTTTCTTATGTCCTGACAGTAGCTAGGTGCTTTGTCTAGTGTATGAGGCTAAATTTCTGTCAGTCTGAGAGGACTCAATATCCATCCATCCATCCATCTTCTACCGCTTAGTCCTTCTTCAGGGTCGCGGGAAACCTGGAGCCTATCCCAGGAAACATCAGGCACATCAGGCACAAGACACCCTGGACAGGGTGCCAGTCCATTGCAGGGCAAGGACTCAATATATTAACCCAAAAAACATAATGACGTTGAGAACAGCAAGTGGATAGAAAAAGTCTACACACCCTTAAAATCACATTAAAAAATGAAACCAAGATAAAT
Organism: Ameiurus melas; assembly: GCA_012411365.1. Lineage (NCBI taxonomy): Eukaryota > Metazoa > Chordata > Actinopteri > Siluriformes > Ictaluridae > Ameiurus > Ameiurus melas. Next base: position 6,928,960 of record CM022773.1, on the reverse strand, counting down.
AATGTCAGAACATTTCCCACTCTTAATGTGATATAACAATGAACACAATTCAAGTGAAAAACAAATACAAATGTTTCCAAAACATTTGATGTATCATGGAACACTATGAAGACCATCATTAACCATTGGAATAAAAAATAGGGCACCACAGTGAGATACCAATAAATTGACAAAATGTATGAGGAAGGCTGCCAAGAGCTACAAGAGTTACATACAGCAACATTAGAGAAGCTACCGGAATATCTGGCTAATACTGGTCACTCCCTGCATGTGACAACAGTCTATCATAATCTTCACATCTGGGCTATCGGGTAGGGTGGCTAGATGAAAGCTTTTTCTCATGAAAAAAAAAATCCAAATCCACCTACAGGTTGCTCTAACCATGTAACAAAATGTGTTACGCCTTGTTGTGGATATTATACTCAAAAGTAAGTTTGGCAAAAAAACAAGACATCTTATCAACCAAAGAACACCATACCCATGTTGAGGCCTCTGTTAGACAGCCGTAGATGGAAAAAATCACCTTCTAGCACAACAACGACCCATTGCACAAATCAACAAAGGAATGTCTTCAGAAGATCAAAATTTTGCAATGGCCCATTCAGAGCCTAGATCTAAATCCTATCTAAAACCTGTGGAATTACTTGAAGAGTTGAAGAGGGCTGTGCACAGTGTGATAGATGTGGAGCATTTTCCAAAAGGAAGATTGAAATAAAATCGCCAAATCATGTGCTAAGTTGGTAGACTCTTACCCAATAGGACTGAGTGCTATCTTACAAGCAAAAGGTATTTAAACAAACTATTAGTGCATACTTGTGTAACCAGTGTATTGTCATCCTAAAATGTGTTTAGTTTTTTTCCCTAAAATTAGTTTTTTTGCCTTGAATTTTGTTGGTTGCTTTATCACACTAATGGTGGAAAATGATCTGAAATGATTTATCTTGGTTTTTTTAAATCACAACAACCTGCCATTTTACCAGGGGTGTATAGACTTTTTATATCCACTGTAGATTTAGGTTTGCAGTGACACTAAACTGTCCTGAAAACGATATACTTCCAAGTTGTTTTCATCTTGCATAGTCCAGCAAGATCTGTAAAAAACAATAAATGGTAAATGCAATAATAATGGAGAAGAATGCGTTTTAAATATGAATGTTTCTGCTTTACATTGTTTTTGTATATATTTGGTATCTTTATTACAGTAGACTGATACTGCCTAAATTACTGTATATCTTGATGAGGTTGTGGTATAATGTGCTTCTTGTGCACTGTATGTGTTCATATTTAGACAGCTTTGTATATTCTGTTTGGAAAGTTTAAAATCATGACACTAGTGGTAGCTTAAATAGTTCAGGCTAGACTTTACATTTCTAATCCAAGAGTAGTGTTTATCTGGGTCCAAGAAACCAGGCCAGAGAATCTCTGCACTCGAAGATTGTTTGCTCACACCCTGTTTCAGATCCATGAGGAATTTCGAACCTGTTATTTGCCACTATACTGTAGCCTTCTGAGCTAGAAGCATCACACAAACGCTAATCATTTTTGTAGCGTTGATTATTATTATTGTTTTGTTGTTGTTGATTTGTTACTTTGCAACATTCAATTTCAATTACATTCAACTTCAACTTACAAGTGGTTAAAATAATTTTCTTTATTGGTCAGTATGTACTGGTAATATAAATAAGTTACAGTTCTGACTAGGTTTGTTTACAAAGCCATGTACACAGTTATCAAGCAAAATGTGCTCTGAAAAGGCAGATAAACTTATTTCTTTACAAAAATCATTTTTTTAAGTTCCACAAAAGGGAAAAAACAATATTAAATCAACAATTAGGAAATTAAAACCTCTACAAAAAAAAAATCAATAAATAACATCACAATCACAATCTTATGTTTATCCATTTACTTACATCAGTACACAGTTGCCATTACATTAATCTTGAATAAAGTCCTAGGATATGCATTTGTACAAACTTTGAAGAGAGGTTTTCATGTGCATCTCATACTTTAACACATAGTATTTGACACAATAAAAAAAAGTATACTTTATATGAATCTGATAGTGTACTAATGAACATTTCCTGACATAATAAATTTAGATACAGATATGATTTTTTTTAACCATTTACATGTGCAATATAAATTCCCCTTATAAACATAGCTTTTTCCAAAAAGATTTTGATGAGGAATTCTGTTATTTAACTTTAAGAGCCACGTCTCTCCAATCATCTGACAGACTGGCTTATAATGTTTAGAATTTTAGCAAATTTTACAATGTGTAAAATGTGCTACTCTCAGGTTTACAAATTCTAAGCACACTATATATGAGCTTATGATCGTCCTGTCTTAACTCAAATTATAATCGTGTTGATCAGTGTCCCTGTCAAACACTCCCTCAAACCATGAGAGAAAAGCTACATTTTCACCCCTCACCTTCATTTTAATGAGGCATGAATAAAAGAACAGTCCATCTTCAACAAATTACTTCCTCTGCTTTCATCTGAACCACTGAGATGCCCCTAATTCATCTCTGCCAGTCTCCACCAACCCAAGATTTCAGTTGACTTGCTGAAAAAGGGGACAGATTCCTCATCAAAGCTAGCTTGCTTAAAAGGCACAAAGTCTGTAGCTGAGCAAAAACAGACCAACCCTTTTTTTCATGAAGCCTTATGAGCAGCTCTCCTTAATTAATACAACTTTCCTGAGTTTACAAAAGTCAAAAACAAGAGACATTTACAAGAAAAAAACACTACAGTATGTCTTGAAAATTTTCAGGAATCCAGGGGTGGTGTTTATTGAGTCTTTGGACATATCTGATACACACCTTCCCCAGCACTTCCTTTTGTCTGTTTACGTGGCAGAACCTATGCTGCTGAGAAGTTGGATCTGATGGAGTCCTCTCGTAACTGACGATGTTTTCCATCACACTGTTCCCGCCGTGCCCTCCTTTCAATGGTTATCCTGTAATTCTTTCTAAAGAACATATAAATTATTCTTCATTTTGAGTAGAAAAGTGGTATACTCATCTTTTATTATGGGCTGTTTTGAGGTTTGTGTATAATATTCATCAATAGACGGGTGATTTATTTCCCCCTATTATTAGACTTGTGTTTTAGTTATTTGTTTATTTATTTTTAAAGATTTTTCACAGATTTGACAGATTCTATATAAAGCTTTTTGAACATGAGTTGTTAATGTATCTAGATCACCCTTTCTTTAAAAAAACAAAAAAACAAATTCTTTTCAAGTCTGAAAAAAATGTGATGATAGAAAGATAGATAAAGCAAATCTAGTTGCACTTAATAAGCAAGATATGTAATGCAATGTAGTATGAAAGAAAATAAATACACTTGATCTCCAAGTGAGAAGTAGGCAAGCAAATAAACATCTAACTGTATGCAATAATATTAACATCTACTGAGTATGATTGGCATGAATATCCTATTCATGATCACCACTGTAATTTGTTATATTTGCTAATTTGTCTCTATTTAGCAAAATATCTGTATTTCATCATGTAAAATATAGCAAGTGCTGAATCAAGTGCTATTTTATAAGCTGACAAATAATGAGGTGGAAGCCGTGTTGTGGTGTTACATTAATTATATTGGCCACATAAAAAAACAATCTCTTTCAGCCTATCTGGCTCTGGTTTCACATGAACCAGGACAAACTATAAATACAACATTTCCTTTTATCAGTACACAGACAATACACAGCTCCTAAACAAGTCCCTAGCTCCTAAACAACATATTTCATTTTCTTTTCTTTTTTTCTTTCTTTCTTTCTTTTTTTTTGACTGTTTTGACTGTTTAAAGGACATCAAGTTCTGGATGCAGCACAATTTACTGCAGCTACATAATGATAAAATAAACATCCTTGTTAAGAGATCAGATAAAAGATGTGTTGGATTATCTACAGTCCGCGTTTGTGACGCTAAAAACTACTTCTCGTTATTTTCAGCACTAACGTCAACTTTACGAAATACATCCAAGGTCCGTGACATTCTCTCAGTTACTCATAGTGAGAAACGTATACACGTCAGCTTGTCTGGGGTACTATAATTCTGTTTTATCTGCTTTACCAAAGAGCACAATTACTCGTTTAAAGAGTGTGCAAATGCTGCAGCATGAATCTTGACATGCACCAGAATGAGGGAATGCATTACACCTGTTCTCAGCTATGCCCTGGGCTCAGGTCTCAGATTCTCTAGTGTAAATACTAAGGTGTGCAATATTGGTATCCTCTCTATGTGCACTATTTACTCAGCTCTCAAAACCAAAAATGTAAATACATTTAGTGTGTAACTTATTATAAATGCCATATTTAGACAAATCCTCATATTATAATGGTCTTATTAGCAAAACTACACTACCTAACAATTACTTATATGTTAGAAATGGTTTGGGGTTAGTCCTAGACAATATTTATTTTATTTTGTACCTAAAAAAGTAGAATGCCATGAGTAGTGCTGTTCCAAGAAGTCCACCGACTATGATTCCAGTCACTGCTGATAAGCCTAGTCCACCTGCTTAGGAGAGAAAATGAAGTTATTAGTAAGAAGTACTACACATGTAGCTTAATAATGGTACTATTATATGTGTGAAGGCATCAGAGGTAATTTACATGATTGGTCAGCGTGTTCTGGGAGGGGAGGCCTTGGTACTCCTCGCAGAGTGAACCGCTCACTGTTAAATCCAGGCAGAAGCTGAAAACTTCCATTAGTGCCAAAGTAGTTCATGAGAGTCTAATCAAACAAAGACACAACGATTCAGACAAAAGAGTCCAAGTGCCATGGCACATGATAGAAACTAAAAAAGAAGGGTGGTGTTTAAACTTACAAACACTTTGGGCCGTAGTCAGAGTTGGCAACTTAAGTTTAAAAGATATGTACATTTTTATGCCAGGACAGTTCTTTGTACTCATAGTTGGCTTACACAGTTACGCATTATTAAAATGACCTGCTGGTAGCGCACAGCTCTGAGGTTGCAAGATTTTGCTTGAGTAGAGGTGTCTGAGCTGGGATTTTTCAATAGCATATAGACCAGCAGTTTCATTTAACAATATGCCTTCCATCTTTATTATATGAAGTTTATAAAATAGCACTTGATCTAGCACATTGATCTAGAAGTCCAGCAGCAGAAAGTGTGAAGCTTAGGCAGGAGTGAAAACAACTGTTTCTACTGTTGGGGAGTTAGAGCAAATGACTTGGAATGCCGTAAAAGTATTATTATTATTTTTTTAATATATTGTGTGGCTGACGTGGCCATTAGATACTAAATCAAGGACATGATGTTGTAATGTGTGCATGGGAAGTAACTTGCTATATCATGCTTTTAATTTGCTATTTTGACTTGTCAAATTAATAAAATATTGCCAGTATTTTTGTCAATTTGATGCAGTCTTCTGTACAGAAAACATGTCTATGGTTTAAAGGATAGGTAGGTATAACCCCTACGACAATGTCTGAGTAGCACGCAAGTCCAGAGTTACGTCTGAGGTCTGATTACCAATGGGTGGAATTTTGGTATTAACTCCTCACTATTCGTATGGAACTCAACTCTGAATACAGCCCTTGGTTTGTAGAATATATTGATGGTTACAGTAGGCATGGTAAAGCTTTTGCATATTTAGAGTATGCTGCAGTCAGACTCATTTCCACGTCGTAACAATTCCCTTTTTCAGGTGTTTTTTTTTTTGTTTTTTTTTTATTCTTCAGGTGACTAATTTAACACAACCTAATGACTTGGGGATGTTTTCAACAAATTGTACCCTCTTAAACTACAAGGAACAAGGAAGTTTCATGAAGTTATTGCACTTTAACAACTACATTTAGTAGTAGATTTACTGTAGTTACTGAATAATATGATTTTAAGATGAATATCTGAACAATACTCAAGGAGTTTAAGGGATTAAAATAGGCATATGAAATGCATAATAACTTGTAATTTATTATAATAGGGTATTAGTTTTCAGTGTCCACATACCCTACAGGCATAATCAGGCAGTCCTCTTACCTCATATGTTCCAGCTTCATGGTTTGTCATGCTTATAACAGAGAAATCTCCATTTCTGTCACCATTGGCATCTATAGACACCTGGCCAGCAATCCCTGTGCAATAGAATGCAAGGAATGTGAAAATTAATTAGCCAAAATAGTCAGACATTCCAAAGAAAACACCGGCAATAGTCAAGAAAATTCCAGGCGGCCAATACAACAGGAAATCTCATCTGCCTCCCGTCGGTTTTGTTGGCACAGTCTGCAGAAATGGTAATTTTATCCCTGCGTCTGTGTTCCCAAATTCTTGACATTTTTTAAATATTATTTAATTTAACAAGAAAACGACCCTGTTCCTGATGATTCCCTCAGAACAAAACATTATTTCATGTTATTGGTTTTGGTTTTGCGGTTGATGGAAACAGCTTGGGCAGCAGACAGGACTGAGCACCTATGTTGTAAGTGAAGCTTATGAATGAAAGAATATTTGACAACTCTGTTTACTACTAAAGTGAATTTAAAAAGAGTTGCAATGAGAATTCTGTAGCCTTAAATATTTTTATCACAGTTTGGATATTGTGGTTATTAATTCACATTAAGATCTAAGATTAAAACAAGAACTGTAAAATGTGCCACTGTTTACTTTTTCCCATCTGGTTCCATCACAGATCTGTTTTCCTGAACGGTCACATATTTCAGGAAACACTTAGGAATATAAATAAGTGCTTGTCAGTTTACACTAAAAAAGGTCACACTTAGGCCAACTGCATACATAACAAGCATATGAAATAAATAACAAAAGGAAAAAGGGATTGATTGCACAATGTGTTAGATTGCATTTGTTTCCCTTTACCTTCAAATGTTCTGTTCCACATCCGGCGTGTGATTTCCAATCCATTCTTCTTACTATTACCACTATGGATTGTCTCATTTAAGGCGAGCGCATATAGTAGTAAAGCATCATGGAAACCCTCCATAAACATGTTTATCTGCAAGAAAAATAAATAAATAAATAAATACTTATAATAAGGACTAAAGGCAAATCTTACAATCTCCACATTTTACAGATGAACTTCTTAGACTAGAACCATGTTTCAGAAATTGCACATGAAGCAAAAAATATTTTGGTATCAATTTATTTTACAGTACATACTAACTAGTATTTAATAGTTAAGTATATTGTAAATACAAGTCATTTTACAGAAGAGTACACAATTGTTTTACAGTGGATTTTAACGTGTGAAATCTTAATAATGTAAAAATTTAGATATTTTAATTGTCATAAAATAGTCCTTAAATAATAATTCTTGCATCTTGGATATGTATATACATCTTTGTATGTATGTATGTGTATATATATATATATATATATATATATATATATATATATATATATATATATATATATATATATATTATTATTATTATTATTATTTTTTTTAATCAGATATACTTCAGTGTTAGGTAATTAGAACTAAGGGTACATATTGGCAAACAGCTTTAGTAAATACAAGCAAATAGGAGGTAGACCTAAGTTCAAGTATAAAGTTTAATGATAGAATTATTAAAAACCTGCTTGAAAGTAAAAGTTATAGATAATGTCATGTTTATATTTGGATGTTAGCATTGCATACTATCGTGTGTATTGTAATTTATTCCTATTAAATGTCATTATATTTGCCTTTCAAACTTGCAAAGTACGTTCTCAGAAAATCTTTTGTACCTTTAATATGCATCTTTTACCTCAAAATGTGCACGACGTGTACCTTTACAGTCCAATTATACTATTTAATCATTTTAAAAAGTACATTATATCTACATTTCAAGGTGAAAGATGGATGTTAAAGGTGCAAAAGATACGGGTACCACTTTTTGTGAACTTGTAGGTTGTACAATTTGAAGCCCTATCATGGACAACCAGTACCTTTCACACAAGTTTCTGCTAAAATTATCCACTGATCATTTGAGGAATGCACCAAAAATGACATGTAATCATAACAGAATAGTGGTTTGCTGATAACATAAAATTCTGTAACTGCTGCTAATAAATGCCTGAATGAAACATACACAAGAGATTCAAATTACAAAGGAATAACGTTAATAGTTGCATGTGTTATGATAGGGACTATTGGTCCATTCCTGTGTTACACTATGTTGTGTGTGGGCGTCCCAAGGCAAACAATACTAAAACCCAGGGCTTAGTGGGACTGCTGCTTCAGGATTCGGTGACTGGTGGGGATCACCGTGTATTTACGTTCACCGTCGACTGTTTAACACGAGTGGAACAGCAGGAAAAGCTGATATAGTTATAGGACTGTTTATATACATGTTCTTTTCTGGACGTGTGAGCCACACAGACGTCTCTGTGCACTCAGATAATGAAGCCCACAATGTTTTTACAGGAAGCGCAGTTTGCAATTCAGCAACACAATCTATTTGTATGGACATTCCACATCTGAAATATGTCGTTGTGAAACATAAACCCTGCTGGCATTTGAGATCAGGCGCTGTTGGTAACAGCTTTAGTAGCACCACATATGTGAACGGCCTCTGTCTCAGTCCTCAGATTTGGGACTAATTTATAGATTGTACTCAAAAAATATGGAGAAAAACGCTCCCTCTTAATGGCCTGCCTTGTGGTAGGAAGAATGGAACCAGTCAGCCGGGTCAGATTCGCTCCCTCCTCTATTTGGACCAGACAATATCGTAGCCAAGTTTTGGGGGAAAACAATTCCACAAAAGCCTGGGAATCCTCACTGAATTGATAGTCAGTTTGCTGAGGAAAAGCCAACCATAGAGACCACCCAGAGCTTCAGCTTGACGTGTCATAAGAAAGAGATGTTAAACGGAGCGGTGACATCTTCTCTGGAAAGAGACCACTGTTGCGGGTCTTGATTTATGCTCTGCTCGCTCACAGACTGCAGCCTGTTTAAATGAAGCAATCCCCCTGGAGAAATTATTTTTGAAAAGGAAACACTTTATGCCTCTTATGGCTGTCTTTTTTGTTTTAGGTCATATTCTGGCAAGATTTGTTTGTAAATGACAGCTTCACTGTTAGTATTGAAGTTTCATTCGTATCCATGTGTTCATTCATAATAAACATAAGGCAGGCTTCTCAAACTTTACATCTTTACTGGATGGATCATTAGTCAAACCAAATCTATGCTTTAAACTCATTAGCCTCAGCGTTTCTGCCTGTAGCCCTTTCCTTTGAGACAAGCACCAACATGAGCAACCACATGTCAGCTTCCTTGCTCTGGTGCAGAATTGTCCAGTGTCGGCTTACTGTTACTACCGTATAACACAGCCTTGAGTTAAACGTAGCTAATAAACTACGAAGAAAAACAACGATCAGTTTCATTGGTTCAGACAACGTTGTGTAACTGAGTGTCCTGAACATGGTGACACCCTGTTTAGCTCAAGATGTATGAGACCGAATTAACTATATATAATACGTGTTGGGTGTGTGACTTCCCTTCAATTCTTGCAAATCTGTCACAGCCATTTTAGGTCTCAAGAGACTTCTGATTTCCTTAACACCCCATAAAAAAGTCATCTGTTCATGCCTTGAGCAAAAAGCTAATCAAGGATGGTATTATCTTTATGTGCAGTCTAGTAAGGGGAATGGAAGTGTAGAGTTGAATTCAGCATTGAACATGTCTCCAGAGACAAGCTCAGTCAACCATTATCAGGCAGACCTGTCCTATAAATTACAGCATTTGTTCACACATTGTTTCATTTTGTGAAGTCTAGTCAAACATTGATTTATAGTTTAGAATGTTGCCACCATATGACTCCAGTTCATTTACGCAGCCTCTCAGAAAAACTCTCAGAAAAGTCTAACTACTCAGGACTAATCTCACTGCCAATCTTGAATTTGACAGACTGCAAGTGACGCACGCTCAAGGGCTGAGATAATGCTAAGAAGAAATCACCGCCCTTTTGACACACTCATGCCAAGCCTTGTCAGTCCAGTGCTAATTTGTGCAATAATGTTCCACTGGTTATAAATGTAAAAAGACATAACACATTTTGGCTTTTCCTTTAAAAAAACAACAAAAAAAAAACTTTACATACACACATACATAACTGTTGCTAAACATCAAAACGGTTGCTTAGTCTTTTCCCTAAGACTTTATGCATTTTATTTCTTGAAAACACTCCTGTAATCATAAAATATATTACACTTGTCCAATAACTGTGTTGTAATCCAACAGACCCACCTACTGGTCATCGGTGCATACAAATATTTGACATGTACTCTGGAAATTAAATACTTCTTTCGAAGATGTTAGGTCTGCTAGGGATTGACTCGGTGTACGGTGTTCCAGCGGGTTGCTCAGTTTGTTGTAAAAGCTTCCTATATAATGATGCGTGGGCAGAGAGCTAAAGAGCTTTGTTGAAGCTGGAACATGAGTGCCTTTGTCTCTTATCTACATCTCTTGCAATACAAGTATCTTATAGATAATGCAGACAGAGACACAGTTATAAGCCAGACGTCCTCTGAGAGGGAACATTCCTGACAATTGCAGATTGGTTCTTTCTCAGTGTTAAGCTTTTGTCCTTCGTCTTTGTGTGTCTGGTGATTGTGGATATTTCGAAAAATGCATTTTGAATCTAGTAAAGCAGTTCATTTCAAATATAGATTCAAGTGCCAATTTTCTTATATGATATTTGTTCATATTAGCTCACCTTGATCACCTCTGTAAATACATAGAGCATGCACAGATTTGTTTTAGACAGGCAAGCATTCATTAAAATTTCTCCTGCAGCTTTATATATGTGCCGAGCACTTTGCATATGCAGCATGCATGAATTGCTGAAAACAGTCTTGGCTCGCTCAAAGAACACGACCCGACTGTAAGGCGATCCAAAAAAAGTTATCACCTCCCTTAATGAATAAAGCGGTTATTCTCCAGCATGGTGAGTAATTTAGTATGCATCGACACAACACCAGACTCGGCATAAACGGACAGATGTTACAAGCCTCCACTACAAGCAAACCAGCTCCTGTCACATTTGTGATCTGGCAAATCAAACTTCGATTTCTGGCCTCTGAGGGCATATTTTCAAAAGAGAGGTGTAAAGTGAAGGGCTCGTACAATAAAGTAATTGTGCTTAGCCTGCTGAAGGCTTGACATTTGTTTGGGGAATAAGAATGCTCTTTTTTTATGGGCAGTTGGTTTTTGACAGCACTACACCAGCCAGTGGTCCCTAACCAAAGGCCACCTCAGGCACTCTGAGGCTCCTGCTGATTTGGCAAGTAAGCCGGTTGAAAGTAGCAGGGACCCTGCTGAGCTTATTAACCTCAGCAAGCCAATTCATCAAAGATGTTTTGTTTCTACATGGCAGCTCCAATTGCCCACCCTGGTAAATCACTGATGGCTCAATCAGTGATGACCTCAATTCAGACTCTCACAACACTGACAAAGTGGAGGTACTGGATTCTGCTATTGTCTTTGTATTAAATATTAATTTTCCACTATCTAAGAGTGTAAATTTTATATTAAAGGATGCTATGTATATTGTTCCAGCTTGAAAATGAAAAGATCCTCATCAGGAAACAACGGGCTTTTAGTCACTTTAATTGATTGGAATACCTCTAGGTGGTGCTAGTGTACTGACAAAAAAAACCCACAACATTTTCCCCCTATTGTCTCATTTTTTTCTGTTTCATTGTGTCCATATTTTTGTCATGACAAACAACCTTTTAAATGAGTCTCAAACATTCTACTGCAATTGAGTTGAAAATATGTAAAAAATAAATAAATAAATAAATAAATAATAAATAAAAATACTGAGAACGCTCTTGAGAAAAAGATGGAATAGACTATTATAATTATTTTTATTATTATTATTATTATTATTATTATTATTGTTGTTGTTGTTGTTGTAAATATTCTATTTAATAGTTACTTCACTGATTTTCGTGACATGTTGTGATCATTTTAGTGGCATATTAGTGCTATTTGTAAAGTTGTTTGGGTAAGTGTAGATGGCCTTAAAACACTGATAAATAACAGGATACAGGCTCCCGAGTGGCCAAGAGCCAAGGGAGAAAAAATTGTCTGGGTTCTCTGGGAGGGAGCGATGGCAAGAGCATAGATAGCGCTTTCCTCCAAATGTGTAATGCAAGAGCAGGAGTTGGAGATTGAGTTGCTGGCTTCATGTGTCTCTCCCCCAAACAGGTTGGTAACTGTCGAATGATAGGAGAGAGCTGGCTGGTTGGCCAAATTAAGGTGAAAATGGAGAAAAAACAGGATACATGCGCCAACCTTTCTTGAAATCTGCTATTAAAAAAAAAAAAAAAACCTGACTAAAATAGTATAGGAATATAAGAGAAAAGTAGAATACACACTATTAAAAAGTGGCCTTTTAAATCAAATTTCAGTTGATTCTAATTTACTGTTTTTGGCATTGTGATATTGAGATATGAGGAATTAAATTTGTTCTGTGATAAAGCCTTGTCTTAAAGGTCTTAAATGAGGCTTTTAAGACAATAAAGCACTAATCTCTCCTAACAGGTGCTTCATATATGTATTGTATTGAATACATCCATCAACTGAAATTGTAAAGAGTAATTTTCTAATACGAACAATGTGTGGCCTATGTAAAATTTATTGTACTATTCTATTTGAAAGACTTACGTACATTATTGCAGCTTTCACAAACGTCGACGCCCATTCTCTGGTAGGACTTCTTTATTTCCAGTGAGAAATTCTCAAACTCGGGCTTGGTTGACCTCAGTAGTGTCACCGTGTTCAGAGAAGCGTAGGCAGCCTTGGCCTCATTGTCATATTTGTCTCCTCTTCTCCAAGATCCATCACCTATGAAATAATGTTTTGGGGTTGTTGTTGTTTTTTTTTGTTTTTTTGTTTTTTATTTAAAAATTCACAAAACGTAAGGACAAACTGATCAGGATTTTCCTTGGATTCATTTGGAAGGAATTATTACACAGATAATTGTGTTTCATTTTACATCATTTTGGGAGCATGTTTGTGTTAAAATATATAAACTAATTCATAAGTAAGTAAATACATAAAATCAAGAGACTAAAATATTTCATTTGAATGACCAAATGAACAATTATGGCTTCTGTTTAGATAGCCCTTGTCCTGAACTACAAAAAAAAAACAATTAATACATGCACTCAATAAGTTTAGAACCTCCTAAACTTCCTGAATGTAATCTCTATCCAACAGAAGAGCTGGAGGTCTTAGCCATTAATTTTTAGGGCCATAGTGGGAACATAGCATGTGGATCTTTGTGACTATGCAGATAAGCTATCTATCTCTATCACCACATAGTATAAGACAATGTGTGTCAGAGCTTTACCATAGGAGGAGGAGTTGAATAGCTCAATGTTGAAGAAGAGTCTGTTACTGGTGGTCAGTCTCTGTCTGTGGGCCATCAACATGATCTCCCGTACCACATCTGTATGCGTGCACATGATTATCACTGCAAAATAAAGAAAAAAAGCGTATTAGCAATATGTAAGTAAACTTGCGGAAGCCTTTATATGTGATGATGATGATGATAATGATGTCACTGTGTTTTCCTGCAGTTTTGGCAGGATCATGTTTGTGCATTTCCGTTTTTTTACAACCTTACTTATTAAGATTAATTGGTTACATGTGCTTTTCTGATTATGTTCATGAAATAAATGGGAGGACAATAAAGCACAACATTCTCGTAAACGATTTATAGGCCATGAATCAAAACCGCACATTAAGGGGCTCGTTTTTGACACAGTGCTCAGTGCCGATTTTGTTGAACAGTTAAACTGGCTTTTATTCAAAGCTTACCAAAGCAATTAATGTGCCAGGAACAGATGTATATCAACCTGATGTGTACATGGTAACTCAGCATGTACAAATAATTATTCAAAGCATATGCCATGTAAATGTTGCAAAATAGCTTCATTTTCCACAGATGACCATATTAAACTTAAAACTTTGGTGTATGAAATATTTTCCCATGGAGCAAAGAGGTCAAAAATAAATAAACAAACAAACAAGTATGCAAACAGATATATATATTTTTTTAATCATTAAGTGTCCCATAAATAGGAAGATTCAGAGCTCTGGAACACTCCCCACAACTCTGTCAGTGTAGCGTGCCGCCTGAAATATCCTCCGATGAGTGGGACAAACTTCACCTCAGTACTCGTGCTCTATGGCACCCTTTAATTACAGAGTGCGTACAACACTACAGGCCCTGTGTTGACTCGAAGCTGATTCCATGGGGTACAACCCCAGCCAGCAATATATCAAAAATCTGGATTTCCCCCACTGACATTAGTTACAAATGAGCTGCGGAATGTCAGCTGTGCCACATTTCATAGGCCTGAGGGTCCGTAGTGCCGTAAGTGCATGATGCTGCTGTACAAACCTATGGCATGCATATAATAACCATGCTCAGGAATAATATTACTGCTCAGTAAATTCCCTCGTCTACGCCCCCAAGGACCACTCAGCAGGCCTGTACTGGGCCAGCTAATGCACTGTCAAAACATTGCAACACTGTATTCCATCCTTATCAAGTACACTTGATTCAATGTAGCTGAAAATTATCATGTTACATAACAGATGAACATTTTAACTGTTTAAAGTGAAAGCATATCAGAGAGTGAAAGCATATCAGAGAGTCATCAGAGAGTACCCCAAAATCTCACAGGATCATAAGACTAGACTAAAAAAATTGGGCAAACTGAATATTTGCAGAATCACAAATGTCCAAAACTATTTGTCCTATACCTTACATACAGTAGTGAGTTAATCATAAAATATATTTGCTTAGCACTTTAAAATATGAAACAATCTTTCCAATAATATTTAATCGTCAGCAGTATGCACACACTGTGTAACAATCCCAAGGTTATTGTCACATATGCTGCTCTATTTATATAAAAATGTAACTATAGAAGGAATATATTTTTCTATGACAACAGTTCAGACAGTAGTGCAGGCTATAACTGAAGTCACTTATCTTGTGGATGTTCCACAACATTAAATGTAACGATAAAATAAATGTAAAAATTGTAATCATTGGCGAATTGCTGTGGTACGAGAGGAATAACATACTTTACTTTAAATGCTGTTATTGGAAAATAAACAACTTTGGAGGGGTAACAGTAAATTACTACTGTGATGCTATGAATGAGCTACGGTACTGCTGCAGGCAGCTAAACATGATTTAGTACCTGCCAATTTACTAACACTGAATTAGCCACTGAAATTGGCATGAAATAATCCATTTTTATCATCCATCACTCCTCATATACCAACACAGACTCCAAGAGATGCACTTAACATCAAGAAAAGCACCTTCATATTATAAGAATTAAGGACTTCTTATGAACTGTGCTGGCACACTTTGTCGACAATGGAAAGGTTAGAAGAAAGAGATGAGCTGTAATCTCTAACTGTTTTTAAATAGGATTAGCTGAGTAGGTATTTCTAATAATTTGGCCTCTATGTCTGCACGCTTTAAATCTCCCCAGTAACACTGCTGTACATGATACACTCATATCACTAAAACACACAGTACCAAGTCAGTCTTACTGCTGTGCTGAGAACGATCCCCCATCCAAATCCCTCTAACCTATAACTGTATGTATATTTATTGAATTCTCAATTCTGTTTGATCAGAATTATTGTCGAGTAGCTCAAACAGTACTTTGGCTGTAGTTCAAATCGCCGGTTTATATGAATGCACTTATCGTTTCTATAGTAACATCTTACACAAGAACTTCAGAAGTAAAGAAACAGAATTAAAAGAACATGTGTAATTATATATGGTTAGATTTTCAGTGATGAGATGTTTATTTCGCATATATGGATTTTTTCCAGGAAAGAAAGAAACAAAAGAGAGGCTGGGGAGGGAACGACTCTTTATAGCTAATATAATATATGTAATAAAAGGAAATAACTTTGTGGTTTGTGGATGTTATTCATTAAACCTGACTATAAATGGATTAAAAGTATGACATTACACTTTAATACATCACACCATGGGCCGCATGTGACAACCCTTTGAAAAAGTTTTCCTGTAACGTGTTCTGTTCCGTTTTTGTACAAAATAAAAGTCATTTCATATATGTCAAAACATACACCTTTCTTTAACTGGATATGCAATATCATATCGTTAAATGGATAGATTTGCTTGAGCACAGTGTTCACAAGTTATTTTTATTCACGGCAACAGATTTTAGACGGTATATTGTGCTATTGTAGATAATATTACTGCCATTTCCACGGATAAAAGGAGGCATCGATATTCCCAATGATGCCTTCTACCTTGTTCCTGAAAGGTCTAAAACAAAGATGACTCCAGGAGAGAAAAAAATCTATTTGGTGACATGCATAGATTTGTAACTCGAAAACAAAAGGTTATATTGGGTTGCTTATAAACTGTGCATTGCACTCAAGTGTCTTCATGAGGAATAGATTTCAGCCTGAAAAAATAAGTGTTAGGAACGCAACTGGGTGATATTTGTGAATTAATTTGTTAGAAATACTTTTGTATATGGATAATGTCATTCACTGTCTACACTGAAAATATCTCAAACTCACATGCACTGGAATATTTGTAAAACAAACATGATTTACACTTAATTAAGTAATGCGGTGAATATGCATAACACTCTCTGTCCTTTTTTTTTTAAAACTTCAAATCACCCATATGCTTTCTGATCCTTTTCTCCTATGTTTTCTGATAAAACCACCAATATATATATATATATATATATATATATATATATATATATATATATGAAAAGTGCATGAGATATTGTTCATGTGATCTTATTTTGCGTATCTTGCTGCTATGAAATATTCACAGTACCTTCCCTGCTGCTAGCTAGCTGTCCTCCTGTTAAACACTGATAACCCTGATAGCTGCTAATGTTTGCAGGTCCATATCAGGAGGAGTGGAAAAAGAGAAAGACCAGTTGCTTTCAGGCTGGGTAAACAGAAGCAGGCATTAGCTTGAACAAGTAGATCACTAACATCACACAACAGCACTGGCTATCCAAGCAGTTGTAAATATTTATCCCCAAAATATGCTAACTACATAATAATTCTTGGATGTGATCTATCCCACTTATTAAATGATTAGTGGGAGAACAGTGATCTCTCTTTATGAGAACGTCACCTTTATTTATTTATTTATTTTGTTAAAAATGGGTCCACTATGTCCATTGCGATTGTAGCAGGCACAGCAAACAGATGGTACTGCTGATATTGTCAGTCTCAAAATAGCGCCACCTACACTATATGTCTTACCTGGAAACAAAAATTTCTCAAGTCAGTCAGGATGAACTACTGTTGGCTGGTCCACTTGATAAGACCAGCAACATCATCATGATTTTCAGACTACTATAACATTTTTGGTTTTTCCGTTTCAATTGAAGCATATTTAACTACATTTTGATAGACATCACCAGGCTGTTTTTTTCCTTCACTCCTTCCTCGGTCATCATTCTGCAACACAGCTTGTGACTGTATGAGAAACACTAGGAGTAGTGAAATCAAGAGAGGTTAGCTGGGTGTCATCATGCTCAAGTTACCAGTAGCAATCCAGAGCAAAATGATATAGACAATCATGCTGTGGTAAATGTCCTGATATGTCCATTTACATTTGGAATGGAAAGGCTTCTGTGGAAATTAGGCCTCTAAGAAGACAATGTCAATCGTGATGTCTAGGTAGTTTTGCTAGGTGTGATCATCGTCAAACCACCAAACGCAACCCAGAGCAAAACCCAAATGATATGGGACAGTGACGAGATATCTGGAGCTGGGCTTGCACAAGTATTGGTATCTGTAAATGGGTATTGCACAAGTATGGAGATCTGCAGCATCGCTACAGACAGAAAATTATGGTGCATTCACATATACAACGATTTTATTGCTGCAAGTTACCAGTAGGTGTTCCTACTACTGGTTGCCATAGTAATATGGGTGGCGCAACTAACGTTTCACTTTTGACAACAAACCAGTTTTCTTACTGCTAAAATGAAACACTCTGGAGCGATCTTATATCAAATTCACCAGTGTACATATACATATCCTACTAGATGAAGGAGAAGCACTGTGTACTCTTTGCCATTGCGACCATCTATCTCCAACGAAAGCTAAAGTGCCAATTAGCTTAACTTAGCTTATGGCCATGGCTTCTGTGTTTCCTTGATGAAGTGTATGGCTTGGTGCTGCTCGTTCCCAGGTGCCGAAGCAGGGACAGGAGGACACTTCACCCAAGCTAGGAGCTACACTGGGATTTTGCGCGATTGCAACAAAAATTGGCCACTGCCGCAATTGCTGCACCAAGTTGCTCCAAATTTACATACCGTTAAACTTTTCTCAACTTTCAAAGTTGCTGGACACGCCTACATCTAGTCGCCAATGGTCGCTGTCGCTCATGTCGCCGAAAGTCGCCAGCTCTCATTGAAAATTAATGGTCTCCGATCGCTTTGTCGTTGCGAGTCGCTGTATGTATGAATGCACCTTTAGACAATAATGGATGGAAAGTATTGCCAGGACGTGCAGAAAATGAGAACCTAGTCTTGTGTAAATAAAGGTGATTCTTAAGCACAAGATTCGGTGACCAATGACTGTGTGCTGCCAATGTGTGTCCACAACAACTGTGGTTATGTCATTTGAATCCTGTCACCTCAGGCCTGTGCAGATACATCAAGTATACAGATTTAATTATACCTAAAGCTGGATAAAAAATACTTTGTTTGGTCTGATTTACAGACAGGCAACAAATTAAAAGAAAGAACCACATAAAGTGTCTTAATAAGGTGTTGAGCCACTACAATTCACCAAAACAGCTTCAGTGTGACGTGGCTTTGTTTCTAGTAGTCTCTGGAACTTTACTTGTGTGATGAACACTATTGTACCAAATGATATTCTCTCAGGTGGTGTTTTGATGATAGTGCTTTCTAATATGTTGCTCCAAGATCTCCGGTAGGTGTTCAACTGGGTTGAGATGTAGTGATTGTGGAGGCCATAGCATGTGATTTACATCATTTTCACACTTTCGATCCATTCAAATCTCTTAATGGGATATTAAGAAATTTGCTTTGATGTAATTACATATTTAATCATTGCACAGAAAGGTGCAATTGTGTCTTTATAGGTCCTGTTTTTGATAACAGTTGTTGTTGATCAGGATTTTAAGCATCCAATATTTTCTCATACCAATGAAATCAATCACATGTGGTCAAAGATTTATAGGGTACAAGTTGACTACTTTCAGCTACAGTCTATCACTTAATTGCTAAAAGAAACCAGTGATGAAAGCAGATGCCAGAACAGACGGTGGTCAGTAAAACTGAGAAGTTGCACAGAAATGTGAAATTTCAGCAAGTAATTAATAGTGATGTGTAGAACTGTACAGTGATCTGATGTTTATTCTCTCTCTGACTGTTCTTAAGTCTTATTCTGCTCTAGTAAGACATGTAGTGGGGGCGGCGGATCATGGTAAAGCAGATGATATTCCTGGTCTGTGTGGGCGGTTCTCAGAGTAAACCCTGGGATGATAACTTATGAGTGGTTTGTTTTTATATTGTAGTTTTGAATTGTGTTCAAGCACCAAAAGGCAGGGATAAAATATTAATTATTTTCATATTTGTCAATTAAAATCTTATAGATCTGATGTAAAATTATTATAGAGTATTATTATGTTATTCTAGTGTAGAATTATTGGCACCGTTCATGAATATGAGCAAAAAAAATTGTTAGAATACTTACGTATGTCAGTTTAAACATTTGGGGCTGTCAGTTTATTTATTATTGGTGAAGCCCTCCCTGGAGAGAATAACAGGATTGAGCCTCCTGCAACATGTAACAGGTTTGAAGAAAGAGCTAGCTCTTTAGCTTTCTTAGATTTTCTTTCTTGCGCATGTGGACTGCCATCTACAATTTAGACCACAGTTCTTCAATAGGGGTTTAATCTGGAGACTGAAACTGTCATTGCAATACACTGATTTTCTATGTGGATGCATCTCTGGGTTTGTTATTAATGTGCTGAAAGGTTGAAAGGGGGGAGGTATCCGGTTTCTTTTGTGTCACTAAGCATGTTGATGATGTGCACAACCAAAATTTTGGTCTTATCTGATGCCAACACAGTTTTCTTTTATGGATATCAGGAGCTGTCTTCATTTATGGATATCAGGAGCCATCTTCTGTGGTGCTTTTTGGGAATAGCTTCATTCCTGCAACTCTTGTTGCCATGGAGGTGGCATCCAATAGTTAATTGTAACACTTGACTCCCAGAATCAACTGTGCAATTCTGAAACCATGATGTTTTGCCACCCTGTTCATCCTGATACAAATGAAATATCTTTACTCTGAAATAGTTGAGATGTGCTTAGTGATTCTAATGCTGATTTCTTGGTTGGTGCTGTATTTCCGTTATGCCCACGAGAAGTTTGCAGTTGTGTACCACGCTGATGTCTCAGGAGGACATTGCTGTTACAGTGATGTTACACATCATTTACAATGATGTTCAAATGATCTCAACCATAAGAGATAGTGGTCAGGCTTTAGTGATAGTTTCTAAAAAAACACTCAGAATTTTTGAGAAACATTGTGTTAATGAGAAATCCAGTGTAGACGTAGTGTACACATTGGACTCAAACATTGGTCCAAACATGGGACTCAGAGATCCAGAATGCAATGCAGCTATAAGACGCTGTTGCGCTGAGTGATGCTGGTTACAGATCTATGAAACGATGGGACTGATAACGTTGATGGCAGTATTAGCATGAAAATTGAAGCTTTGGAAGATGATCTGTTTGAGCTGAGTGTACAGATTAGGAGATGAGAGAGCTGGCCAGTCTAAAGGACTAAAGCACCGCTGCATCTTTCTCTCTCTTTATGAAGTGATAACGCAAGGCCTAAATCCCACTGGGTCCCACAATCACCAGCTTTATTTTGAATTGTGGGTAACCAAACATACATACAAATAGATCAACAGGTCAAAGAAAGAAATTTAAACAAAAACGAAATTACTTATTAGATGGCATATCAACAACCTTCTGTATCTTATGTGTTGAAAACTCTTTTTTTTCTCATGGTGATGAATGACAAACACATTTTACATGTGCACAACCTGGTGTGGTGTTTTATGGTGTGCAAACTGACCCACGCTATAGACCTAGCTATAGCTGTGTACTGCAGTACTCTGAACTCGGGTACAGAATTACGTGTAAACTCTCCGGGCATGTGCAGGTGCACATATGCATTCCACACATTGAAAATGACAAATATTCTATGAGAAACAAGCTCCCGGCTATACATAGACATCCCTTTCTTATTAGTTTTATTATAGTTACTGAATTTATAGTAGTTATAGGCTGCTACAACTGAAGAATGCTGATGCAGAAAAGAAATACAAAAATGAGTGTTCGTAATTCGTTCATAGCTCAATCTTTCTGAAAGCAGGACAGTCTCTTATTCCTCTTAACAGCACTGGCAGCATATTAAATATCTGCACTTCTTGTACTCTGTAAAACTTTGAGGGGAGGAAAAAATGTCTGTGCATGCTCAGGGGACTGTTCAATCCTACAGCTGGTACTGAACATTCCTAAACTTTTGCTCTGACAAAATTCTGATCATTCCCCCCCCACGTGTCCGACTCAGATGACCTCTTACCCATCTGAACAGAAGTTGTGGTGTTGTGAAGCAATGCAGACTTGATATCAAGAAACTATTTGGCTATAAACTGAAGACAAATGCGCATTTAAAGTTAGATGTAATAATAATAATAATAATAATAATAATAATAATAATAATAATAATAATAATAAGATACAGTGGTTATGTACCTTCATGCTTGGATATGGACTTGACAATCTCGTCCACGTACGCCAGCGGCTCTTTGGAGTCCATCATCAAAACGGAGATGTCGTGATGGCCTTCCAGGAGCGCGTGGACCCCCTCGACGGTGAAGTAGCAGTTGCGTTCCTCCTTGTCGTCGAGATAGATCAGGTACACGCTCTTCCAGCCGAAGTGCTGCGACATTGTAGCGAACGTCTCGGCCATCTTAAGGTAACTCGGCGCGGTGCGCGTGAGCAGCGCGTACTCGGAGGTCTTGTCGCTGAAGCCGTACGCCAGGGCACCTGCTGAGATGACGGGGATTTGCCAGTGCGACGCTACCCGGATCACGGACGCGGCGGCGTACTCGCACACGGGACCGAGGATCAGGTCGGGGCGCTCGTTGCGCGCGCTGTCCACGAGCTCGTACAGCGCATCCACGCTGCACTTGGAGTTCACATAGTGCACGCTGAAATTGAGCCCGGACAAGGGCCCTCGCGCCAGCTGCTGCTTTGCGTACTCGACGGCGGGTTTGACTCTGTCGATCGAGAACATGTACGAGTTGTTTTGAGGCAGAAACACGAGCACGTCCACGTCCTCTTTCACTTGATTCGAGCTCGTCTCGAGCGCCCAAATGAGAAGACAGAGGCACGAGAAGCGCAACATGGTGCAGGTTCTTGGAAATGTTCGAACTGCACGAGACTATCAAAGTGGCACTTTTTCAGCTCAAGGATTGAAAGGAATTGATCATTCCATTAAAAAAAAACAAAAACAACAACAACAAAAAATCACTAAGAGAAGCTTTCTCTCCAGCAAATTTGACTTGTCAAAAGTACTCCACTCTTCTCTCTCTCTCTCTCTCTCTCTCTCTCTCTCTCTCTCTTTACATGAATGAATCAAATGCTCTGCAAGGTTAACTTGAGCTCTCCAGCACACAGCCCTATTTAACTTGGTCAAAGTCTCTACATCTGCATCTAAACACAGCGCTCTGTGTGATTCCTCTTGTTTGGGTGTATTAACTGGACTACTTGTTAACCACACACGCTGCAGTCGGTGTGTGGAATTTTGAAGCATCCTTTTCATTATTATTCCTGCGTCATTTCTGCGCAGCCCACCTCTCTCTTAAAGTTACAGTATCACTCAGTCTCTTACCTTCGGCACGAGATCTCTGACTGAGTGACTCATGTACCTCCAAAAAAAAACCTTGACCCTGTATATTGCAATTGTGTTTATTTCCTTAGCTTTTATGCACTTTTCTTTCCGATTCATGCTTATAGTAGCCAACATATTTGGGCAAGTGTGTGTGTGTGTGTGGGGGGGGGGGGTGTAACTAAGCTTCAGTGTAATTAAGCATGTACTATTTAGTTGTATGATCAGTAGGAGTATTGAATGGAATGTTTATTGTTTGTTATCCATCCATCTTCTATACTGCTTAATCCGTTTCGGGGTCATGGGGAAACCTGGAGCCTATCCCAGGGAGCATTGGGCACGAGGCGGGGTACACCTTGGACAGGGTGCCAATCAGGGCACATAATCACATAAACCCATTCATACACTACAGACACTTTAGACACACCAATCAGCCTACCATGCATCTCTGAAGGAAACCAGAGTACCCGGAGGAAACCCCGCAGCACAGGGAGAGCACGATAACTCCACACAACCATAGTCATTGTGGGAATCGAACCCCCGACCCTGGAGGTGTGAGGTGAACGTGAGGCGAACCACTAACCCACCATGCACCCCTATTATTTATTACTTAATTAAAAAATGTTGGGGTTTTTTTTGTTGTTGTTGTTGTTGTTATTTAGACTTAACCATGGTTAAATGGTTTGACCAAGCCAGTTAAAAACCTTCCCATGCAGCTGAAAAGTCCTGCGAGAATAATCAAAAGAAATGTAATTACACATCTGCTGTCATCTTTCATTATGCTAATACAACACATCAAACTATTACTCGTTTAGTGGCCACTGTTATCATTTAAGTGTCTCCCTTCACACTGAGAAAAGGTTTGCTTTCTATAAGAAAAGCATCAAAATGAAAAGCTCTTACACAGTGGCATCTAGTGGAAGATACACTACAGTACAGCAGGCTTGGTTAAAATGATAAGATTGAAGAAAAAAAAATCTGAAATAAAATCCTCAAAAATAATTTTAAAAAGCACGTTTCAACTTCAAATGACTGCTTGGAAAATATGTTTACATGCAAGTTGGTGATATGGTGGCAGCATGCAACATTTCAATGTAGATCGAAAACATGGAAAGATTTAGTACGCCTCATTAAGGTGGCAAGCTGAAAATGACTCACCCACACTTTCCAGGCAAGGCACAATATTTCATTCAGGTCTCTTCTAAACTGTGTACCAAGTTTGTGGCAAATAAGCAATTTATCTGCATATAGATTACCCAGGACACTTGTTGAGCATTAAGCTATTAGGTAATTATGGGTACGTAGACACAAAATGCATACACACAGCTTATTGAACAGCCCTTTAATAAGTGTTATCTTTAGTCTGTTAACGTCATTCAACCAAAATTATTCCCATGGGGCCATTAAAAGTGTTTTGGAATCCAGCACGGTCTTGAATATTAAGTACCTTATTACACAAGATTCTGTAAACTGTGAGTGTATTTTTTTTCTCTGTTAGTAGGTGTAGTCCGTCATTTAGATAGTATAGTCAACTTTTAACATTTAAATGTTTACTCAGGTAAGATAGATTGACTGGAGCAAGTTGGCATGGGTGGTGGGATGCTTTTTTTTTATTCAGTTATTTATCATATGGGCTTATTCAGTATCTGCAGTGAAACTAATAGGAAAGGCATGTAGCTCTGAGGGAAGAATGTACTCACAGATGAGTCATGGGGTTAAGTAGTGTGATTCCTAGTGAAGAATTATCCTAACATGGCTATTTGTACCAGTGCTGTTCTGATGAAACACAACCACTTTTTCTCTCCTTTCCTTCCAAATATCAGCATATCTGTTGGACATTTCATCACTTTGTGAAATTTGGGACAACTGACTATTTCTGCTCCCATGGCTAAGCTTAGTTATTCAGAAGGTTTCCCTATGTACTCTATCAGATCCCTGTAGCTGATCCAGAATCCAACTGAATTTAAAATTGAGTGTAGACAGTTTCTTATAGCTGCCCACACTAGACTTAAACTCAGTTCAATTGTTTAGTGGGTTTAACATTGTCTGAAAGCACCTTTACAGAAATCTGCTTGTAGATTTATATCTCTAATGAGCACACCAGAGGTAACAGTGGCAAGGGAAAACTCCCTGAGATGTCATGAGGAAGAAACCTTGAGAGGAACCAGACTCAAAAGTGAACATATTCTCTACTGGGTGACACTGGATAGTGGAATTATAAACCATTAACATACACAGGTGTAGAAGAGTAAAGGCAAGCAGTACTAAGTGTGCTGAAATGATGGTCAGTATGAGCATATTGTGAGTTCTGGGCTGAGCAAAGGACTGTCTTTAGGATTAAAGCTTCAAATCTACAGTATCTAGATGAGATTATCTACTGAAGAAAGAGTGAGACTTTGGGATGAACTGTTTTTGGGAATTGAAGATCTTTAGAGTATCCATATGGGACCATCAGACAATAACAGAAAGTGAGTCAGAAACACAGAAGCTTCAAGCTGAAGTAGAGCATCAAGATGAATCACTGATGCTTGACTACAAAGCCAAAAACAGACCAGCAACATCCTACACGAAAACCCCATTCTGACCCACATTCCCTTCGAGTCACAATCATGGCTCAACTTGACCCATCATCACCAGTGGCCCAGTGAAAACATGCCTCAGACTCACGTCTCCACTAAGCGCTCAAGGACTAAGTTCAGACATTAAAAATCCTTGACTTGTATTTTGTTTTCTTTGCTGTACTAACTCCTACACTAACTCCTCTCTAGCCAGGCTTTAGCTTTATTGCATTCTCAGATCAGGGTCTATTTGTGTAATGGTGAGAGTAGGATTTTTGAGATAATACAAAACGTATCTGTAATTTGGTCTGGATAATGGTGTCTGCTATTCATTTGCTATTATAAACTCTGATATTAATTTAGAATTAATATGAATATTATGCAAATATACACTCACTGGTCACTTTATAAGGAACACACCTGGAACACAAGTACAGAGGTCAAAGGAGAATGATTTGAACTGATAAGACGACTACAGTAACTCAAATAACCAATCGTTAGAACCGTGGAGAAGAATGTAGAAAAGCATTTCAGAATGCACAATGCTTGAACCACATCGGGATCCAGGACACATTGGTCACAAAAACTGGACAGATGAAGATTGGAAAAATGTAACATGGTCTAATGAATCGCAATATTTGTGCTGTGACAAGCAGATCACAATTTGGCATAAACCACATGAATCCATGGATCCAATTAGTCTTGTTTCAGCAGTTCAACTGCTGTTGGTGGTGTAAATGTTAAGGGGAATATTTTCTTAGCACACAAAGAATTGCTGACTCCCCCAGAATTAGCATGGTGTTCCTAATAAAGTTGCCAGCGAGTGTATATTGATGTAATTTTTAATAAAAATACTGAAATTCTCTTTTGTTTTGATGACAGCACTGTATCTGCAGAGAAAATGGTTGCTCAAGTTCAAATGTGCTACCAGAGACATCTGCTGGCCATTTCCCTGAAACACAGACATAACTGTATATCATAGACCCAAAGCTATATTAGGAGGTCATCTGTACCACGTCATAGAGCAGCTTTGTGAACATCCAAGAATACCTTAACACACTATTTAAAATATGAAATCAAATGTGACTGCCTCCTGCTCCTCCTTATCTAATAACTTTGTACATTTTTCATGTAAACAGGTGTGAAAATATATAATCAAGAATATCCTATACTCTGATTATAACTGATTGAAAGTACCGTTCAGTTGTAAAACATATTTAACATTTTTTAACAAAAATTAACATATTTGAATACAAACTTGGATAAATTAAATGTCCTGTTTCTGACGTGTGTTATAGTGGCTAATACTCTCAAATTTAATATATTAATTATTAGTCTTCCAGACTTGAGTTCTTCCAGACTTGAAATAGAATTTATGTTTGATTTGATGTAAATTTTTTAATGCATAATTTACATTTCAGTTATTAATAGGAACAGCCCCTCTGACTCGTACTTAATCACAGGATGAACCATCCTTTTAATTATGAATGAACAGAAATCTTTACCATTACCATTTGAACACCTGTGCTGCAGTTTGAGAAAATGATCATATTCTAAACTCCTAAGCTACTGCAATTATTGTTGCATAAAAATCCGCAATTTCACTACAACAGCAACCCTAGAATAGCCCTGATTATCTTTTCACAAGTATATGACGGTTATAATTATATAAATTGAAACACACTATTGTAGCAGTGATGTTCTGCTTTTACAAAAAATAACGTATTCCCTTATATAATGTTAATGTAAACAATTCTACAAGGGATTACAAGGATATAAAGTAATGTACAGTAATTCCATCCATCCATTTCCCATACTGCTTATCCTATACAAGGTCACGGGGGAGCCTGGAGACTATCTCGAAGAACTTAGGGCACAAGACTGGGGACAACCTGGACAGGGTGCCAGCCCATCGCAGACCATAATCACACTCATTCACACCCCATGAACAATTTGGAAATGACAATCAGCCTACAACACATGTCTTTGGGCTGAGGAAACCAGAGTACCTGAAGGCACCTGAAGCATAGGGAGAACATGCAAACTCCATGCACACAGGGTGGAGGCGGGATTCCCAACCCGGAGGTGCGAGGCAAACGTGCTAACCAGTAAGTCATGTGCGTAACCCCCCCCACCCCCCCACCCCCCCTTAATTAATTATATACACTAATTACTAAATATAAGCAAAGCATTGTGTTAATTGCATTTGAACTTTGATGTACTAGTTTATTTCAATGTTTCTTTTCTTCTTGTACGTATTTCAGAAATTCATTTCAATAAAATATTATGAATAGCAGAATTTGTCTTATTTAGGGACCCATTTCTGTGATTGCATAGGCCATTGAAGAGATTTTAACTCAAATCATGATGTACCCTTCGTTCGGTCCTACATTAAATTTTGGGGCACATACTTGGAAAAAAGCAAAACACTATTTGGAAATTGGTATTTGGAAAAAGTCATCGAAGAGGATATACAGGGGCGCACGGTGGCTTAGTGGTTA
Source organism: Ameiurus melas (assembly GCA_012411365.1). Lineage (NCBI taxonomy): Eukaryota > Metazoa > Chordata > Actinopteri > Siluriformes > Ictaluridae > Ameiurus > Ameiurus melas. The sequence continues at coordinate 6,900,933 of CM022773.1, read as the reverse complement.
GCACGTTCACCTCACACCTCCGGGGTTCGAGTCCCACTGGAGCAGAGCTTGTATGTTCTCCCTGTCATGCGGGGGTTTCCTCCGGATACTCTGGTACACCCCCCCTGTCCAAAGACAGGTAGGCTATTAGTGTTATTAGTAGTATTAGTGTGTCCGTAGTGTATGAATGTGTGATTGTGCCCTGCAGTGGACTGAATCCCTGAAAAGAAGTAAGAGGTAGAAGATGGGTGGGATGGGATGGAGGATCCACACACTAGGTTTAATGATTATGCAAGCGAAGTGAGAGCCTATAATGCAGCTAAATTGGGCATTTAAAAAAAAATTTATGTTGATATATATTGAGATATATTGACATATAAATTGTACTGTCTGCTTTGATTCAGAATGCATGTTTTGCTAGTTTGCCTAACCTTTCTTGATTTTGTTTCTAAGGGAAAATTAATTCCAGATGATTATTCTGTTTTTATTATTGATAATGTTTTTTTATGGAAAACGATCACCAGAGCAGCTTACAGATGCTATATATGAGTGAAGAAAATTCAAGCTATTCTCACAAATGTGCTAAAAGTGATACTCGATTAATGATGAATTATATCACTGCTAGAATTTCATTCTCTTGATTTTTGGTATTAGCATACATCATTAAGTATAATGCATACAAAGTTCATAATGTGGCTCATTTATTATCATGTGCTTGATTCGTCCCATAGTACGCTGAGTTGATAAATGTCCTTCGACAAACCTGTTTCCATTTCCACATGGTGATCAATATCCCTGATCAGTATGGATTTCCCCATCTGCTGTCCTTTTACTTTCCGCCATCAATTGTTCTTTCCTTAGCTGAGCACTTTATCTCATGCTCAGAGTGGATATGCTGATATCCTGTGTCAAAAACATGCACAATTGATGTATTCTGCATGGAGGATTGTAATCCATTCTTCTATAAATAAAGGGCTCTGTCAAACACTACAGAGTTGTATGCTGTCAGGATTTGCCAGTGGATATATGTACACTATTTGGGTTATAAAATTTGTTCACATGCTGTAAAAATAAATAAATTAATAAATTAATTAAATAATAATAAATAATAATAATAATAATAATAATAATAATAATAATATCATGCCGTTTCACTGCACTTGTTACTTTTGTCATAACATTTGTCAGACAATCTTGGTTTCTCATAATTAATTAATTAAGCTGCTTATATTTTGTTTTTCAATCATTCCTGGTTTTTGGGACTGTATAATAATTTTCAAGGGCGATTTGGCACAACAGCTGTGATGCTGGTTTATAATTCCTGAGGGTTCAAATCCCACCTCTGGGGATTGGCACCCCCTGCTTTGTGCCCTCAGTTAACTGAAATAGGCTCCAGGCTTCCCTGTGACACTGTGTAGGATAAGCAGTATGGAAAATGGAAATGGAATTCTACTTGAATATCATTTCATTTTATGTCGAAGACTTTTTTTTCCCTCCCTTACAAAATCCTCACAAAACCATAACATTGAATAAATAACCCAAGTAATAGAGTGTGAATAATAATTACGAACACTAGAGGACACTCTTGGGTAACATTAACGATTGCACTCTTCACACATTACTTGCGCTCCCTGAGATTGGCTCCAGGTTCCCCGCGACCCTGAAGAAGGAGTAAGCGTTAGAAGATGGATGGATGGATGGATGGATGGACGGATGGATGGACACATTACTTGCTCTGTGGTTTTAGAGTTGACTATCATTGTGGCAGCTCTCACCAAAAGCTGTTTCTTTTTATGTGTTCACATATATAGTTTAACGCCAGAATTACATGCCAACATTCCCCTAAACACAAACATCACAATATGTATATAATTCATGCTGATCCCACAGCTTTATGCTCCACAGATTAATAAACTTATACTCAGTCACATCATCTGTGACAGCAACAGAGGGCTGGGTTTTTATTAGTGTGAAATTTGGTCAAATAAAAGTGATTTTAGAAGCTTAAACGATAGGAGCGTCATGCAGATACAAGTCCACAGCAACATTTGCTATTGAAATGTAACATTTTCCTCAGAAACATTATTCCTTTTTCCCTTCATTACTTTAATTGTACTTTAATTGTAAGTTTCAGCAAGGTGCTTATATTTTGTTTTTCAATCCTTCATGGTTATTGTGATATTAAAAAAAATCAATAATGGAGCTGCAGATGTGATGGTTCACAAATGCATCATAGAAACCTCACTTATCATTTGTGCGAACATATGTGGATCCATTTGTGTTGAACTAATTTAATTTATATTAATTAATAACACAGGGGGGTTATTATTAATCATCATGGTTTTAGAAAGTTATCAAATGCAAACTTGATCTGTCTATCATCATAAATCTGAAGTACATGGTTAACAGTAGCCTATATTGACATTACATTTCATTACATTTAATCATTGTTGGGTGGAGGGTTCAACCATTGTTGTTGTTTTTATTCATCACATTGAGACAATTGGGTCCTGGTCAAGAAGGCACACGGCATATAATAGGGCTTATAATAGCACTACGAACCCATTTAAAATAGGAGCAATCATACTGAAACAATTCCTAACAAATGACTTAATCCCTATGAGTGAGATTTATTGTACAAGGTTTAGCGGTGTACTTTCTATAAGTCGTTCCATGGTGATAGAGAGCTATAAACAAAAGCCAAACAAATATAGGAAAATTGCTGATTGAATTACAGATAGAGTTGAAAATTGAGGTCTATGAATCATTTGATAGACATCGCAGTGATGACTACAGCTTCTGGCATTTGTTACGAACTTTAAAACAGAATCCTGTGTGTGTGGGGGGTTGTGTTTGTGAGTCTGTTCAAAGCTGTGTTTGAAGCATAAATGTACAAAATATTTTTTTTAAAAACAACAACAACTACATTCATACAGGGTCATGGGGGAGCCTGGAGTCTATCCCAGGGAGTTCAAGGCACAAGGCAGGGGACACCCTGGACGGGGTGCCAACCCATCACAGGGCACAATTGCACACACATTCACACACTATAATCTGGAAATGCCAATCAGCCTACAATGCATGTCTTTGGACTGGCAGAGCTCTACGCATGCAGGACAGATTCGAACCTCCAGCTCCGGAGGTGCTAGCTAATCACTAATAGTCAGAAGAGTAGACCAAGAGCCAATTACCAGTCGGAAAGAGCTCCAGAAACACTTGTAGGCCGCAGGTGCCATTGTCACGGAGAAAACAATAGGCAATGCACTCCACCGCCATGGCTTCTATGCAGGCTCACCCCGCAAGGCTCCTAAAGAATGTCAAAAGAGGCACGTCGAAGCTCGTTTAAAGTTTGCTACAACTCATTTGGGCAAGCCTATGAAACACTGGGAGAGTGTAGTCTGGTCAGACGAGAGCAAAATTAAACTTTTTGGCTGTATACTACACACCATGTTTGGAGAAGAAATTGCACTGCACATCACCCTTAAAACACTTATACCAACTTATACCAACAGTGAAGTGTGGAGGTGGAAGCATCAAGGTGTGGGGCTGTTTTTCATCGCATGGTACTGGCAGACTTCATATAATTGAAGGAACGATGAATGGAACCCTTTACCGGGAGATTCTTGAGAAGAGTCTGATGCCATCCACGAGGATGATGAAGATGAGACGTGGGTGGACCTTCCAGCAGGAGAACGATGCAAAGCATACAGCAAAGGAAACTCTCAGTTGCTTTCAGATAATAAAAATCAAGGCATTAGAACGGCCCAGTCCATCACCTGACTTGAATCCAATTGAACAAGATTTAAAGACAATATGTTTAGAAGAACGGACCAAATTCACACCTGAATACTGCGGCCCATTCATTTCTTCACACAGGAAGTGTCATGAAGGTGTCATTACAAACAAAGGCTTCTCCACTAAGTACTTAATACATTTCAGTTAGCGTATTCAATACTTTTTTCCCGTGTCATTCCACTTTGTTACACATAACTTCATTTATGGGCTTTAATGTTTGGATTTTTTTATTTATGCCTATGGATTTCTTGAGTTAATACAAAAGTCTGGTAAAAAAAAATTCATGTGAATTGCCTCATTGGGAATATATTTACTGAAAAAAAATGTTGATGCATTCAATACTTATTTCCCCCATTGTATATACTGCTCCTAAGTGTATCAGAAAATAATGACGTGTATACATTAACAGCGCCTGAGTCATATACGAATGTCCATTAGTAATGATAAAAGTTAAGTGTTGTTTGGTTAACTCATACTGCTGTAACACATTAAGCTATTAAACTATTTTTAGGGGACAATTCACAACATGCAGTGCAGAGCCAACACCATGAACAAGTTGCTTTGAGATCACATGATCCAAATTAAACTACTTTATAGGTGTGCTGATAAATATAGGTATGATGATCTAACAGGAAGGTGATCTATTCAAACACACAAGACTGTGGCATGTGCAAATAAAAGTAGTTATTAAGGCTTAACGTAGTTTCATGGGTAGTGGTGATTTGAGAACACTGAATTACAAATAATTTGTTTCCTAGCACAGGTGAAAATCTAATTTGCATTTAAAAAAATATATTTTTACTTATCATATACAGTATCATACATTAGGGTTTAGTTTAGAATTGGGTGTGCAGTTAAGGATTGTCATTTCTTGATGCTAGAAGGATGAGTGCATGTATTAATGAATCATTGTGAAAGCATTGTTCTGTCACTCATTTTCAGTAACACCCTCTTTCCCCCCAAAAAGGATTTTTTATAACACCCAGCGCAAAAAAAAAAAAGTCTACTGCTATTTCGGGCAAAGTGGATGTAGGACCCCCAACCCAAAAAAAGAAAAAACTCCCTTTTTCACACCTATGGGTAACTTCCATCCATCCATCTTCAACCGCTTATTCCTTCTTCAGGGTCGCGGGGAACCTGGAGCCTATCCCAGGAATCATCGGGCACAAGGCAGGGTACACCCTGGACAGAGTGCCAGTTCATTGCAGGGCACAATCACATACACACTCACACACCCTATGGGTAACTTAGCATAACCAATCCATCTACCTGCATGTAGGAGGAAACCAGAGAACCCAGAGGAAACCTGCACGAACGCCGAGAGAACCTGTAAGACTAAACACAGACGCCAACTTAAGCCAGGGGCCTTGGTGCTGTGAGGTGGTAATGCTACCCTTCTTCTATGAAAGCGTTAGTTAATTAGTGATATATTACATATTTGTTGAACTTATAAAAGTGTTAGCACTATTCCTAAAAGTTTCTGATCATTTGTGTACAGATGAAGTAAATGTGTGAGTCAAGTGTCTCATCAGTAAACCAAGGAGAAATCATATGTGTGTGTGTGTGTGTGTGTGTGTGTGTGTGTGTGTGTGTGTGTGTGTGTGTGTGTGTGTGTGTGTGTCCTGGGTTAGTGGTATTAGAGCCTGCCCTCAGTGCTTTATCACTCATTGACGTGTAGGAAGGCGCTCGGCAGCGGGAGCTGCTCATCTCTCTCGCCTCAAGAGGTCATTCTACCTACAGTTTGCCACTTGTTGCCGAAAGCTTCTCGTCCTGCCGACCCAAAACCGATATACTGTATGTATATATAGAAAGAGAGTTATCCCCCCACCCCACCCCCCACCCCCACAACTAATTTCCTCGCGATCGCAGCAGCTCGATGTTGAAGCAGGACTACAAGGACGTCTGACTTGCAGCTGAAGAGGGACAGATTTGAGCCAGTTCGTTGCCTTAGACGGGGGAAGAAGCATGGTTGACAACACGAGCATAGCAACTAAATCTGCCTTGGTGAGCATCCCGATATGATCTTTTATTTTGAAACAAACAAACAAACAACCTAAATGTAAGATCTGCGCGCGCGATGTAGTTTGTATCTTTCCTGTATCTTGAATGAGACTTTGTTGCCAGTTTGTTGCCAGATTGTTCAGTAGACTGATAGATTACAGTCACATTGCTGGGAAGTCCACAGCAGTCTAATGTATAGCCTAGCAGACCTTTGGGAGACTTTTAATCATGTGTAATAGTTTGAATCGTGTTGTATATCTGGGGTCTTTCTTATAGAGATCTCTTTTGCCTCAGCAGCGAAACAAACATAGATTTACAGATTTTCACAACTTTTTGCCCCCTTGTTTTTCCTATAAAGAGACCGAGTGTTCCTGTTTACAGTGCTACCTTTGTTTACATACGAATTTTCAAAAAAAAAAAAGGCCACTATTTATTTATATTCGGTTTATTACGCACATTTTTAAGAAGCTTCGTAAACTTCGGTCATAACTTTGGTGGTTGCCTATGTCGAGGTTTGCGCGTGCATTTGGGAACGTTGTGTTTACCTACATTCGTTTCTAATGTTGTGGTTCGGACTTGTTCTTGATTTATCCCTGTTTATACAGCAAGCCGCCTTTACGTCTGCAACCCCGCTACCGCTGCTGGTGGCGCCTCCCGGTGCACACGGCCACATCTCGGGCGCGCACTCGCATCAACCCCCCGGCGTCGCGGGCATGAAGCTCGAGGCTGTCATGGAGAACCTGCAGAGGCAGCAGGCGGCCCGCTTGGCGCTGGAGGAGAAGCTGCGAAGCCAAGCCGAGAAGGACAAGGACATCAGGGCTGTTTTAGAGCAGCAGCAGCAGCAACAAGAGCTCGCTTTCCGCCACTACCAGGCTTCGGTGCGGGGAGCTCTGGCGGCGCACAGGATGGCGGCTGCACCGCGCGCGACCGATGACTCGGACGCGGACGACGAGCGCACCGCCCTGGACGACGACGAAGACGAGAGAGACATGGAGGAAGACAGCGCGAATGATGGCGAGGACTTCGAAGGACCTCTGGCGCACTACGCGCCTCACCTGGCCGCGCGCACCGGGGAAACCGAGTCGCCGAAAAACGCGCATGCGCTCTCCAGAGTTCAGGCTCCGTACACGGTGGCGCGGCAGCCCGAGTCTCCGCACGCGCAGCCCCAGCACCACGAGTGGACATACGAGGAGCAGTTTAAACAGGTAAAACCGCATCAACAACAACAAGCACCAGTTATGAATTTAAATAGTTTGGACACAACACACTAAAGAGAGTTAAATTAACACTGTATCAATAGTGTAAAATAAAATAAGTGCCATTTGTGCTGATTCAGCATTATTCTGGGAATTATACTAGGAAGTTGCTGTGCCTCCTGCATACTTCACATTTCAGAAGAGCTTAGGTTTTTACAAGCAACTCATTATAAGTGATTACAAGCAACTCATTACTTTTCCTTCTCAAAACCATTTGCATTTTTCTGTTCAAAAAGTTTTTATTGTATTTGATCTCTGTTAATGATTAGGCAGTTTCTGCTGATAATTATTCTGCAAATGATAAGAGAAGGCTGGGGGTGCTTACAGACATGTAGTTTAATACGTGTATGCGTTATGCCAAGAAATCATGCTGGTGTAGTGCTCCTCTAATCTTCCCCAGAAGATAGCTCAAGTGTGTTCCCTGAGGATAATTTAGATTGATACAACAAGGGCCAAGCTCTTAAGCTAACTCAGATCTATACGGAGTGGGCCTGGATGGACTTTTCATTCTTTATTTATGATAGATCATCCACAGCCAGGGCTAAATGAGAAATGTACATTAGGGGCTGCATTAGTGTATGCACCGGTGTAATCTAAGCGTAGAAATGAAATTCAAATAAGAGTATTAGCCTTAATTGAGGGTCATATAATGGAACACGAGGCTATAGGATCCCTTCACCTCTTCTTCTTCTTCTTCTTCTTCTTCTTCTTCCACTTTATCTTCTTCTTCTTCTTCTTCCACTTTATCTTCTTCTTCTTCTCATGTGAAATCAGCTCTTCTTGGAAAACAAATGGTGTAAGCTATGGTATAAAGTATTGTATTGCTTTGAGTAATATGTTAAAACATATTCAAATACACAATACACAATCCAAGGTTTATACTTTGAATTTAACATGAAAAATATGAAGGAAGGCTTGTAATGTTTTTATATATTAAACAAATAGCAAGCATTTGATCAAACATCTTAATTATAGCTGTTTGAAATGAAAACTGTTTCCAAATGTGCTAACTTTAAAAGCACTGTGCAGCCTCTCCTAACACGTAATTAATTTAACAGAAGTTTAACAGATGCAATTTGTGATCGGTTTTAAGATATTGTCACAAATCAGAAACAATGACAGGATGCTTGTGGCATTTGGCAGACTCAGTGGAGCCGGTATACTGCCTGTTTTTGACATTGCACAAGAAAACCAAATTTAAAGGCAATAAATGACACTCTGAAATAAGAACAAGATGTGGCTTGAAGGCAAGCGGGGCATTTCATTGCACACAGTAACCACGTTTCTTATCTTTACATTTATGACAGGGACTAAAGCCAGCTTGTCTGTTTTGCTTTGTGAGATTAAGCACGGTTTGACTTTTGAGCAGGAAAGAAAATTTCTAAAAAAAAATAAAATAAAATAAATAAATAAAAAGTATATATATTTATATCTTACTAATCATTCATTATTCATTTTTCTACATGCAATAATTAATATATTTTAAATTTACAATAAATAATTAATGACTAATAATATTTATTTTGTTTCCTAGTATATATGCTGCAGTTTATTTATGGTTTTTATGGTTTGACATTAGTAGGCTATATAAAACTGCTTAAATAAAAACCTCAAACCATGGGAGAATCAAAGGACAAAGCACACACTCAGGGGAAAAAAAGCTGCAAAAGTAAAAGTGGAAGTGCCTTCCATATCATCATCTGTTGTTTAAAAGAAAGAGTGAGGTGAGTAATGAAAAAATAGAGGTGAGAAGTTGTGTGGAGGTTTTGGCAGGCGTACAGAAAACAAGAGCTGGTGACATTCCAGTTTGGCTCTTGACCAAAAACATTGGAATCTCCATCTCTTGCAGTGTGCATGTGTGTCGGCTCGCGGCCAAACCATTACGAAACGAGAGCAAACTGCATACTTCAACACAATCCAGCCATACAAATGTGCACGTTGTGTGTGTGTGTGTGTGTGTGTGTGTGTGCGTGCGTGTGTGTGTGTCCACAAAGAGGAACACCTACTGCAGATGTTCACATTTACTCACCCGAATGGCTCTCATAAGCCTATAAGTCCATTGTGATTGCCTGATTTATTTATTTGTTTGGCTTTGTATTTATATTTTTCTACTCTAAAGAGCATTGTGAGCATGTGGCTAAAATAGAATACTGGTAAGCATTGTGTTTCTTTTTTCAATATGGTACAGTTAGTTATATCCTCCCTTTAACTTGGTAATGAAGGTTAATCTGTCAACCTTTAAATCCCCTTATAATCATTCTGCATATAACAAGTGCTCCAATTAAACAGAATGTGCATCTTCCATGAACAGGAAACTATTTGATTGCTTGGTTTAACCTGACCTTTGCATTTAGGGCTCAGGGTAGTTCTCCCCACTGTTCTTGTCGTCCTGATGCTATGTTTTGCAAACACTAAAAACTCATGGAATTGCCTTTTCCCCATAACAAGGCTTTAGAGGGGGCTGGGAATTGATGAAGGGGTGATGGGAAGGTAGCATCGGTGTATGATTTCACTACAGAAGCCTGCAGAGAGGTTTGTGTTTCCCTCTTTTGTTTGCTTTGGCAGATCTGGGCTAATGGTTGGCTTCTTAACTCTGAAAGTGTTAACTCTAATGTATTATTTGCTGTGAGAGTAATGTGGTTTTATGCATTATTACAGGTATACAGTCATTGTAGCGTGAATGAATGTTAACAGATTTTCATTAGCGTCTTATAAAATGGTCTAAACTATCAACCTGAACATTCCCAAAACATCTGCTGTAGCTTTCAATGAACACCTTCCTGACATGTGAAACAGATTACTCAGTATAAAAGCAGCTGTCAGTGATCTAATTCACACTCAGAGGAACTGAAGATAGTAGTTGAACATTTCTTGGACAAAAAAAAGGGAAATGAGGCAATTGTGAAATCACTGAAAGGAAGGAGAAGTTCCTTCTTAGACAGGAAGCCAAAATAGACTTTGTGATTAAATAAACATTGATAACACGCAAAGGTTTCATAATACCTATTCTTTATTTTTCAGTACAATTAAAAGGGGGGGGAATGTACCCATTTGTCCATGTGCACCAGAGGTTGATCGGTGGAAGAAGGAATCTGGCTAGACTGGTCATCCAGTCTCAGGATCCTCTGTATTGTGATATTTTTTAAATAAGCAGTCCAAACATAAAGGGATTTAAACCCATTAATGTTTGGCTATTTTTGAAATATGCATGCACAGACACACATTACAGAAACTCACAAGACATTTTTTTATGGAGTCCACTCCAACCCTGTGGCAACCCCTTCTGTTTGATTGTAGAGCTTTGGCCATGTCATGGTGTTCAGAAAGTCATTAAGCTGCACAGCATGTGATCTGAAACATATGCATGGAACAAAAGGCTTTATATGACAAGGAGGTCATGATTTTTTTAAAACCTAGCAGCAGTAGTGCTAATGTCTTGTGGAGTGTCAGTCGGCCATCCTGACTGTAAACAGTGGTCACTCACTTGGACTAGGTGTCATCAGTGGAAAAATGTAACAGCATTCCTGCCATTTTAGGAAAAGTATCTGCAAGCTTGTTATAAAACAAAAAACCTCAATATCTATACTCAGAGTACATTTGAGCCAGCTTTTTAAAACTCAGATCAGCAGCTCATCCATAAACACACAGAAAAACTTGGTTGTTGCTGGGTAACTCTCCTGTTGTGAGAAAACTTGATTCTAAAGCTGTGTTTGTCAAAGCTCTGCTCTTCATTCAAGCTCTGTGAGTGAAAGTATGCGTGGAACTTTTTCACCATAACTCAAGCAAGGAGTGCCAATAAAACGCCTTTAGGGACACAATGTGCCATTGAAGCGCTTGTGTTTTGTCAGCAAAGGTCTCCTTATTCATTAAAAACCCAGCCTGACTGGCTTGTTTGAATAGCATTCCTTTATGCAAGTGTTAGATTTTATTTGTGTTAGCCCAGTATTGCTGAAATTGGATGAAGTCACTGGGCCGGTCTGGTCAGTTTTATCCAATTCGTTGTTCATGATTTTAGAAACTGGCTTACAGCTAATCATGTTTTTGTGTTCTGTTTTTAGTCGTTTTACTCGTCGTTTTTGCTGATAATACATACGAGTTTTAGTCATGTTTAACTGAGTTGGTTATTGTTAGTTTTAGTTTGGTTTGACAAAAAACTATAATGAAAAATTGCCTCATTTTTTACATTGTAATTTCCCCTAAATGACTAAAATGACTTTCTTTAAAAAACTAGTCTTTTTTTATTGTCCAAAGAACAAATGTATAAACTTTCAATTTAAAAAAATCCCAACCTTGCAGACATTGACTTCCCAGACCATTTCTTCCGTTTTAATATGCAATGGCTGAAAAAAGGCTCTGCGTCAGCTAAAGCATGCTATCCTACATCTACGTTTGTGTTCATAACATTCATCAGCTCCTTCAGAAGGAAGTGAACACACTTACTTAACGTTACTCTTTTCACTCTTGTTAGTCGTACATATTATGTTCCATTTACCTGGAACAAGTATGTGAAATGCACCAACTGTAACTAGCTAATGTTAGGCTAACAGGCAACGGCAAAATAAAAAAAAATTAAAAAGGGGATAAAACATTTTGTGATATAAAAACACCAGATTGTTAGCAAACGAGTCAGGAGTATGAAAGTATGTTTATTACTCATTAACATTAGTATAGCTAATTTTAGTATAGCTTTAGTATAGACAGCTTACCTAAGGTATACTAATATTGTAATATTTTACTTTTTTATTTGATTTTTGTTGATTTTTGTTGATTTTTGATTTTTGTCTATATGTTTCATCATAGATTTTGATTACTGGGCCAAAATTTTGTTCGTCATTGTTTTATATGAAAAACAAAAAGATTTGATGAATTCAGTTTACACCAACAAAATTACTCCAAAAATTAACTCCAACTCAGAAGACCTTTCTAACACACTAATCTATACATTTGATCTTCATTCCCATTGCTTCAGAATATGTCTGCACGATCTGAAGGGCACTATTATGTTTTGAGTCTTCTCTGAAACTTTTACTGCCAGTCCCTGGTCCCTAGTTAATGGTCTGGAGTGCTTTTTTAACATATGTCCAGTTCCCTACCCCAGATTCTGAGAACGAGGTGTGATACTGAGCAATGCGAAGGCCACATGGCATCGTTAGCCAGAGCTTAACAGTAGCTGCATAGTTCTCTCTAACCTGGTGTCAAGGGATTGAAAAGCTGTTGCTTTGAATTAAGGGTTGTGGCGTTGGATTGCGCATTGGTCCTGAAGGCATGTCATTAAGCACGCAACTATTTAGAGTTTTGGCCACCAGCACTTTTGGCCACCAACAGTCAAAGTCATACACAAATGCAGGGGAGGTCATGTGATACAGTGCTTTAACTTTAGTAAGCAAATGAATGTCTTTTACATAAAGTCAGCGTGCTGTGGACATTATGGGTTTGTCTTGGTTAGTTTTGAAAGTTACCATGCTCAGTTGCCTGATAGTCTGCAAATATTATATTTTGGGCCACATACACATACAGGCCCAACAACTTAATAGTTTGCTTTGAAATACTTGAGATGTACTGGAATGACAATCGCAAACTATAGGTCAACATTTTTCAACCCCTGAAGAAGATTTTATGTCCTCCTTGTATTACATGTATTACTACAGTCTTACCCATACTGCCTGCTAATGCCATGTATTTATGATGGCTAAAGTATGTGGCCTTCAATTGCACATACAATACAATGTGCACATATAACCTGTCTCTGCCAACTACTGCAGGGAAAGCTCTGTGATAATCCCAGTATTACTGTTCGGGAAGACAATCAATATCTGAATTTGCATGAGAAGGTCTGTAAATCCCTATAGTCTTTTCTTTATTAGGGTTAGTACTACCAAGAATGGCCTTACCATTGCTTCACAAATAGTGTGGTACAATCCAAGACTATCCATGTCGAGTATGTGTGCCCATTTCCCATTGAATAACAAGTAAAAGTAGGAAGACTTATTTGATATAATGGGTTGTTGATTATTGATATGTACAAATAGCTACAATTTAGCTGTTAGTAGTGGTATACTAATTAAGCAAAGGATTGAAAACAAATCTGACAGATTTTTCATAAAATCTTTCACATAGTTTTCAGTCATTCTTAGTTTATAAACACTAATAAGCTACCCAACTGTACATCAAATTGGTTGATTTCCATATTATATAAATAAAAACATTCCTATGCCTACAGTAGCGATACAGAAGGGAACTCAGGTCGCATGTCATCAGTCTCGCTCCATATGGCCCTGTATGTCAGCGTTAATTACAGGAAGGACTGGTAACATAAGATAGGCAGGAATCAAGCATGGAGTATCCAGGCTGAGGGGCAACATCAGATATTCACATCTCCAGGATTAGCTTCCTCAACCACCCCCACACAAACACACCAATTTATTGAGTTACAGCAGCCTGATTGGTTTGGGTGGGCTGTATACACCGGAAGAATGTCAAGAGTGGGAGGGTGGGATGTTGGGGCGAATGGGTTCACGTTGACCATAATTAACAAATATTTGTTCTCAGTTGCCAAAATCATAATCTTAATTAACAGCCACTAAAACTTGGACATACTGGACATATTTTTTATGGAACTGCAGCTCTTATGCAGCTTGTATAATTGAATAAATTAGAAACACGTGCAGTGGATTGTCTGTGACAGATTAGAATTTCTCATAAATGTTCAAATTTGCACTGGTCCATCCTCCTGATAGTAAAAACTAAATGGTGACGCCATTATGTGTCCCTTAATACGAGTAAAAACGTTTTTATTATACTTACTACTCTTTTATTTTTGGATTTTACTAATCTGCATTTTGCCAAAACACTCATACCTAACGGAATGGAAGTTATCTGACTGGTCAGAAGGTTAACATTGCTTGCTAGCATTTTCACAGCCTGGAACATCCGGGGCATGAATATAGTTAAATAGCAGCATTAAGTAGCATAATCGATTGTGAATTGTGTGGATTTTAACCTTGAATGCAAATCTACCAGAGCATTGACTGTGGTGCAGAGGGGCCGTCCGGTGTAACATAAGTGAATTACCTCGCTGCTAATGTCACTAACAGAGGAGGTCTGTTTGTTTTGATGATTGAGTGGCCTGCTAATTCAGTTTAGCAACTGATCCCTTTGCAACTGGAGGAGAGAGAGATGAGAGGGGAAAAAAGGAGCTGAGGGGAAGAGGAAAAACGAATATCTTTTTTTTTTCATCAGAATGCAGAATTATGACACAATTAGACACCTTGTAACCATATAAACGTATATAAAATGCATTTTTCATCACTTTTACGTTGAGATTTTACTTTTCATTTGCTCTTTAATGGACTTTCTGTGATGTTACACAGAAATGATTGTATATATTGTGTGTAAGGATGAAATGTGGATGCTCTGTGAGTAAACGCCACTTGCCTTGATTTGAACTGTGCCCTTGACATGTGTTCAGTCAGGAAAAGACAGCCAGCCTGGGAGCGAGGCGGGTAATTCAAGTGTTCCTTTCCGTGGTGGTGGTGGTGGTGGTGGTGGCTCCTCGTCTCTGATTCAGGAGGTTAGTAAAATCCCCCATTATGCTCACCGTTTCTGTCACTCGAGTCTCACTCTCACCCCACCCCCTGCTTTACAATGAGAAACGTTTTCCTAATCTTACTAGTTTTTGTAGCTATCTAACATAGTGACAGTCAACAAAACTAACAACAGCCTTAAATAAACAGGCCATAATTACTCTCTGCATGATGATATTGTTAAAGCTGTTTTAATGAAAAACAAATGATGAAAGATATTCTGCTGATAGCATGTATTTATTTCAAAGCCCATTGTTACAAAGACACATCACGTGCTCAGATGTCATCCATCAGAGACCATCCAAGTCCAGGATCCAGACATCATGAATTACTGTAACTCATCTGCCACAAGCATGTCTTATTTATTTAGTTCTCAGCCCGCATGAAGGTGAGAGGGCCCGCTTTGTTTTTAATGGCCTCCGATGAATTCAGGGGTCAATTAGAGTCTGGATTCCACAGCCATGTGACACCACGCCCCCTACCTTGACAAAAGAATTCTCAATCCCAGTCTCCACTTTTGTCTCGCAGGCAATTGCCAGGCAAAGTTGTATCTCATTTCAGTTCTCCTTAAAACCCCTAGAACATTCTCTTGCCATGGAACTAATTGACTTTTGTTTAGCTGAAAACGGGGATACACTAACACCCACGTGCTAAAAGAGTTGTGTGTCAGGGGGAAGGCAGCGCTATTTCCCAGCAGAGAAACAGGCCACGGTTAATAGGCTATACTGGAAGGTGGAGGCTGTTTGTTTAACAGATTTTCACCCCTGCACCCCATTCATCTCCCACAGCTGTACAAATGATTTATCAGGCCTGATGGGAACAATGAAGCATTTTGAATGAAAACTAGAGTTACCTTCTGGTGGTTGAAAATTATTGTTGTATAATTATTTACACACTTGAATAAACCTAATAAAGTGGTCACTGAATGCTAAAAGCTATAATGTTCAAATTCTGGCAGAGGTTAACAAGACTAGGTAACTACTGAAAATAAATAGCTAAAGATTCTACCCACTCTGTGTAAACGATACTCTCCAGTATCTGATTTAGTTAAAATAATAGTAATAGCAATTATCTGCAAGTTATATGGTTGTTTATCTAATGATAACTTCTCTTATCTGATGTCTTCAACCGTTGCAACGAACGTTTCTCTCATTTAAAATAACTTGTACCCTAAGCTAGTTGTCTGTGAGCAAGAAATCTATGACCCAATGATAGCAAACACTTGGATTAATTGGGTTAGAGCCCATATCTGTGGACATCTTTGTGGTAAAACAGTCACTTCTAGTTGCCACCAACCTGGAACATGGGCAAGGAAGTAATTAGTAAATTTAGATTGAAGTCCACACAAAAATCAGTACAAACCAGATACAGCTCCTAATCTGGTACATCCTTGGCCAGAGTCCAGAGTCATGACAGTTGCTCACTTTATTTTGTCCATCTGTCTGCTTAAAAGCAGGAAAATCCACTTGAGAAAAGGTAACAAGGTCTGTTTGTTCTTCTGTAAATGACTTCAGTCCCAATTAAAAGAAGTCTACTAGAATTTGACTATTGTCCAGGATAAATATTTTAAACATTTCAGTTAAGAATGATTAACTATGTTTCTAAAAAGCAGCCAGTCCTAACCACAGAGGAAATCTCCTCGAATGAAGCCTAATGATGTTAAATAGAATTTTGACAAGGTAATGGATTTGTTTTCCTTCCTCATTTCCACTCTTATACCCTCAGTGCCTGTGACAAACCTTTAGCAGGAAAAGGATTACAAGGGAGATGAAAGATCAATATTGACCCTTTTTGGAAGGGGGAAAAACAGAAACGCGAGTAAAAGCCAATGGAGCCCTATATAGTTTGAGAGCAAGTCAGCACTTCCACACAGGATTGGGTTTGCTTGTGCCATCAGATGGAGCATAAGGCTAGTTCAGTCAAGCTGGCCCCTCTTTAAGGGGTGATCACAGACCAATAAAACTTTATAACAGATAGCAGAGAGGAAGTCATTTGTAGAGGAACCCCACTGAACAATTAAGAGCTCCGGTACTTTTAGGTATGGGCAAGAATGTATATTTTTACGTGGCTTGAGGTGAGACTCGGTCACATTAATGGTTTGATTAAAAGACGGGTATAAAGTATGTGTAAGACAGCTGAACAATACTACACAACTGCAGCTACCACTAATGCAAAAAAAAAACCAAACAAACAAAAAAAACCCTTCCTGCACCTTTAAGATGGCAGAGTAACATGATCCTTTTTAATCAGCATTTGCTTCTGTGAAATCTAACATGGGCTTGCTGACACTTTGTTTCTGTTTAGCATTAGCAAAATCTGATGCCCTTTGACCTACTTGAAGTCCCCTCCCCCGCTTCCACTTCACCATAAAACAGCGTTCGCAGCTCATAGATTCCATACTAGGTCAGAGATCATTAAAAGATCAAAGGGGGGGGGGGGTATGGCTGGCAAAAAAGGCTCACTGGTGGTGCACGGAAGTCATTGGTTGAGTGCAGGGGATCTGCAATGATGATATAAGTTAAGATACATTTTAAAAAGAGATGTTAGCATTTTGCACATGTTTAGTGTTGTGAGTGGGCGGGTGGGGCACACTGTTAATGTTGTTTATAAATTGAGCTACCCGTATTTCCGTTTGGATAAAGCATGCATGTCAGCCAACAGCTTTATGGTTTGACAGTTGAAATGTTGTTGTGCTCTCAGAGAAACTGGACTCATGTTCCCATCTTTAATTATTCAACACCAGAGCAAAATACTTTTATTTAACGGCTTTATTAAGGGCTCAGCCAAATGTATATGTGAAAATACAATTTCCTCAAAAAAGGACTCAAATATGTTAGTTCAGTGCGTGTATGCTGTATTTTAGAGTGATCATTGGCTTTTGTGGTTACACAGAACACAACATTCATAATACATAACCACACATGTACTACTCAGTTTATAAATAATAGATATATCCTACAGATAGTGTGATATTAAGCTCGAAAGGTCAACGTGTAATGCCTTATATGGTTTCCACATCCACACATTATACTAACGAACTTTGCTGCTTTATTGCAGAGCAGCACTTTCATTGAATAGGTGTTACATACTCTGTGAAAGGGAAACCATGTACTTAAGTGAATTAAGCTTCTCCTTTTTGGTTAAACAAGCTGTGCTAGATCTAAAGCTGTGATAACACTGGCTTTTAGCGTTAATACAAAATTTGAAAAAACAACGATCATTCGTTTTTTGAGGTTTTTCTGTTACAGCTTGCCAAAACTAGTCTTGTTTATATAACACCTGATTTTTAATGCGCAGGAGTCTGTGCAATGTTTTAACCAACAACAAAGGGAAGTGCCTTCATTTTGGGTGTGGGCCCTGAGCGGATTAGATGACAATCATAGGGTTCTTCTTTTTTGATGGAACACGAATAGAGGCCCTGGTGGAGGTATACTTTGCTATGATATCTTCACCATCTGCTTACACAATACTGGTCAGACCCGTCCTCCTGCAGGAAGGAAATGCCACCCCCCAGCCCCCCAACCCCCATCCCCAACAATACCCCCCCACCCCCCCACCCCCATCTGATGATGTGGCAGTCTGAGTCATAAATTTAATAGCCTGCACTCCCCGCCTTTTTCCTCACCACTCCTTCCTCATTGCCTCATCCCTTCTTCACCCCCTCCCCAGGTTTGCTGACCTCCTTCCTTCAATTATTTGACGTCCTGATTTTTGTTCAGCACTCCAATTTGAGTAGTGCAGCAGAAAGTGGGCACAAGGGACACATTTGTCGACTGAGCCGCAGTCTGTCACATTTATGTTATGATATGTAGATTTTTCCTCCTTGTTGATTGTTTTTGTGATCGGCTACACAAGGAGAGAATTGATGAGATGGATCCACTGATTTCCTGTCATTTAATGCCTTGTCGCCATGGGCCTGCTGATTTATGGGTTGATTTATAATCATCTATTACATAAATTAGGTTATCATAATGAAGTTAGAACTTGTGCACTGGTGATGGGGGGCCATTACAGGAGAAATGGCCGTGTGTGTATTTGGAAAACTAGATTGCTATCCACATTGAATTTCAGATACCTAAAAAGGCATTTGACAAAAATAATAATGAAAACATGCACACACATGCTCAAACATGACATATGTTATACAGGCAAGAGATATTTACTATAGCCACTGGAAAAAAAAGCAGCTCTAGACATTGTGACAGAGATGCTGCTGAAACCAAGCAAACTGGTTTGGTGACAGATTAAGGTAAAAAATAATGAGGCTTTCTACTCTTAAGTTTGTTCTCCCAGTTAATGAACTTTAACCGTAACCAAATATCCACTGTAGATATGGCTTTTATTTAATTTTCTATTTTTATACCATTGCTATCTTGTTGCAGTGTTGTACAATAACGTGCACATTTAAAAGCGACAACAAACCATTGGCAACACATTATTTGTCGTTATGTATCCTTTATTTTCTACTGTAGCATCTGTGAGAATGTGCAACCTAAAATTTCATTGTACAATGACACTTGTGCATATGACATTAAAGTTCCTGAATCTTGAATTCAGTTGTTATAAGGATCTGGAGATTGACATAACAGTTTCAATAACTTAAACCTTTTCATCTTCTTTATTTTGTGTTAAGTGTGTGCAAACCTTCATACTTGATTGTGTAGATTAGCCAATGCAAAATGTCTATTAATATGCAGTATAATGTGCAGTTACTGTACATAAACAAGCGAGAACTGCATAAAATGACCTTGCCTAATAAGTGCTCATACAGGCATGGTAAGCATCTCGAGCCCTGCTGTCAAAGGCCATAAAAGGCGACTTCACATAGGAGCCAGATTGTTGATATGTCACAATCGCTCCTCCTCTGTATATGCACATCCTAACACATGGCTTACATCCAAGTCCTGTTTCTCCAGTCATTATTAACCTTCCATCAATAGCCTTACCCCAGACATCTGTGTACATGTTGTTGTTAGTAACATGGAACGTGACAAACGTGGCATTATTCTTCTTCTTTTTTTTCTTTCTTTTTTTAACTTAGCTGATTTAATAAATAATTCACACATCTTGGTAATACAGAGGTGGATCATCTGAAATCAATGCTTTAAAAATCCAATCAAATCGTTACGATCAGGCCAGTCGATGTTATCTACAGGATGGACATATTTGAATTAATCAACTGATTGAGGAAATCGTTATTGGCATATTGTACATTGCAGAGCTGAAGACCACAAGCTCTTGGTAAATCTTTTTGACAAAAATGTTCTGCGTCTTTGGTCTCCCTCTCGGATTGACCGTGTTCATACCCAAGAGACCAACATGAGAGAAAAGAGCAGCTAATGACTAATCCAGGCTCCTCCTGCATTTTCCACATTGAAGTTGTAAATTATTATGAAAACTCAAACCGACTGACAACATGCAGATGTGCAGACTTACGGGATCATTATTTATTGGGGAAAGTGCTAGGAATGTCACAGTCACGTATGACACTGGCTGAATTATATTATTATTATTATATTATTTTTAAATAGAGGGGGACTGGAATTAGAAAAGCTGAAGATATTTGTAGTATTTTGTACAATATGTTACATATTATTAACATTTTTGTCACTTATAGCTTAAGGCAGATTTTCTTTCCCGTAGACAAGAAGTTACATTCTTCTGCGTAAAACAGGCTGGAGACAAGTTCTGTCAAGTTAAGTGCAAATTGATCTATTAAGCAGATTAGAACAATATCTTAGAAAGGCCTATTCAATGTGCAGCTCTGTTTGCATACTCAGTAAGCTTGCGTTATCCCCCACCTTTAAAATCCCAGGCTTTTGCCAAGTTCTGCATCATGCTACACTTTGTTTGACCTCTCCCCCATCGTGTTTGCTCACACTTGTGGCCCTCTGACTTATCTGGCAGCGTTTCGTTGGCCTGACTCCAGCTGGCTGCTACCAGTGCTGCAGCATGTAGACGATCTGCTACAGATGCCTGAGAGCATAGAGTGAGATTTATGCTTTAAAGCAAAAGACAGCTGAGGCTGAAGAAATGAAATAGTGTAGTGCAAGCCAAGTGTTCACCTGATCCTGTGTTGAATCAGCTAACGTAGTCCATAACTTTTTTCCTGGTTTTGTTCTCTTATGTAATCTTGTCTTGTTAGCGAGCCTTCATAAACCTTTGAAGAGAAAAGAGGTGGGTTTTTGCTCTCGAGTCTGCTCATTGGCGTTTCTTTTTGCTTCACTGTGTATGCTGAGTAGGTGTGTAATGCAGTGCTACTATCTGTATCTGTATCAGTTTAGTGCTCCAAATATGCATATCCATATCTATATCTATATCTGTATCTGTATCTATATTTGGATTTAGACCCAAGATACGCATGGCATAAAGTACAGGTTTTTTAATGAACCATACCACTTTGGTCACAGAAACCCTGGAAAGCAGAAAAAAAATTTTTTATCCCATTCATACTTTTTTGTTGATACCTGATGATACATTTTTTATCCCATTGATCATTTTTGTTGATACCTGAGACTGATCATTCCCTAAGTTAACCCAATGCAACCCTGACCAGGATGAATGAAGGAACTGTGTACAGTAATTGCATCGCACAGCCCTGTGTGTCCATGGTCTTCACTTGTCCTGCAAACTCCATATCTGAATGCTTGCTAACAGCAGCATGAATGTAAAAACTGCCCGTGTGCATGACTTTTTCTGCTGCATCCTGCAGGAACCTCTAGTCTCCAGCAGACGCCCTGTGAACCTTTCAGTCACTTACAATTGTAAGACTGTATTAGTTTCTGTTTAAAATGCATTATCCTCCTGAATAATGTCTTCATATCCAGTTACATCCCTTATGAGGAAACATGAAATAAGCAGAAATATTCACACTTATGTGAAGAGCTGTGACACTGCATTTCCTCCAGCTTAAAGAGATGCCCTGATATACACCTCCATCATTTCTCATCATTCTCTACCTCTGTCTCCTTCTTTCTCCTCCTCCTGTCTCCATGAGGCTACTTAATGCCAAGGGGAGGGGTCCAGCTGACAGATTGAGCCGACCGGCCTGGGGTCAGAGGGGTTAAATTGAACAAATCTGTCCATTGACGTCCTGTCTCCTCCACCTTCCTCTAATGTCATTATTGCCAGGTGTCAGGGGGCCAGCGGGCATGTCGCCAACACTGACAACACAGAACCCTGAGTGGCTACTTACACAGTCAGGACCTCCCACCGTGACAGGTTCCTTTTGGCTCAGGATTTGTCAGCAGAGGTAGCAAAAGAAAACATTGAGTCCTCCCTGTTCATCCTGGCAGATATATTATTTTGTGCATACAGGCATCACGCGATTAACTGCTGGTCTTGACCGGCAGTGCATATCTAAATCATTTGTTAACAACCACTAGCAGGAACTAGCAGGACTTCAAAGTTTATGTTCATGTTTGAATTTTTTTTTTTTTAAACTTGAACATTTTACATTATAAGTTATAAGATACGAGTACTTCCTTGTGCAGGTCTGGAAAGTATGAACATTCAGAAGACATTTTTCTGTCATTTAATAAAGACACTAAATATGACAAGGTCCACCTTATTTTCTGCTCTAATGCAGCCACAACGCATACACTAAAGAAATAGTTCAATCTACAACCCCTAATGATCTTTGGTAGTTTATGTGTAAATAAAAAGTGTTTTCCTATTAGAAAACCATTTCAAGTCAAACCTCAAATCTCAAACCAAGAAATAAACTTTGAAATATATGCTGGTATATATATATATATCCCATATATATATGGGAATCATATATATATATATATATATGATTCCCATTTTCCAGTCTTGATTTCTCCCTGTGGATCTAAAAAAAATCTGTTTACATCCTGCTTTGACACAACATGATATCATCATGACAAAATGTGGTCATTTTAAGTTTTAGACAGCCTTCCATAATAGAAAAGATCTTTTGATATTCTGATTACCAGCAAAAGACAGATCGTATCTTATTGACTGTAGTGTAGTGTTTGCCAAGACATGGAAACACTGTAACCTGGGAAGCATTGAGTCTAAAGTGCCACACCCTGTTATGGCTGAGTTAAACAGAGGGTTTATCATTCTTCTTAGCTTTCCTCTGACCTCAAGAGTACCCTGCCAACATTTTTGGTTAGCAGTGAGCCAATAATTTGACTTCTTTGGCTGCGGTGGAGCATCAGATAGCAAGAACCAGTGTTGAGTGCTTTGTAAGGTGAGAGGAGGCCTCTGATCCCATTTTAGCCATTTATTGTGCTCTAATAAGGGGCAGTCGAATCGTGCTTGACAAAGTATAAAGTAAAGTGGTTGTCTTTAAGACTTTTTATATGGTGTTCAGGTATGTCTTCTATTTTGGGTTTGGAACTTTCCAAAAGTTTAAATAAAAAAGGGGTGATTTTTTTGCAAAATCTTGTGTATACATGCATATTTAGCTTAAACCACATTATTGAATACAAGTACAATTTAGTGTAAAAGCTTCACAAAATGAAGTAGACTTTACATTTTCTCCATTATGACAAGCAACAAAAACAAAGTAATCATACTTGTATGTAGATAAATTGTAAAACAGAGATACATTTGACTATTTTCCACTCCAAATCCATAGGGGATGCAAACCGTTGGCCATTAAGTAAAACTCATGCTATTTGGATGTTTGAATGAGTTCCACTTTATGTTGCTTAAAGCAGTACAAAGCTAAATACCAATATTTACACTGAGAACACACCAGGTATCTTCAAGTGGTATGAAATGAATGCCATCATCAGGAAGATTCCTGAAAAAAAGACAACCACTCTAAACTTAGAGACCTCTATTAGCATTGCTGGTGCAAGTGTTCATTGAGGAGCAGTCATGCATGTGGGATGAGTTTAGAGTTTATGCCTCTCTTCCACGCAGCATTTGACTTTTGTGTCAGGGTGTGGCTGGGAAGGGGGGATGGTGGAAACTGACCAAACTGCTTGTCTGGATTACAGCTTTGGAACTTTATAACAGTGCAGTTCACCATCATCCTGTTAGCTCCATTTAATGCCCTCCATTTGGCTTTTGGGCGGACATTTAATTTAAGCAAATTTTTGTTTGCCAGAAAATAATACTTTTGATTGTAAAATGTGCACCGCAAATTAGATATATTAAGTTTTTGTTCTGTGTCTGAAAACAAATTAATAGTTTATGTGGGTGTGAGTTACTGCACACATAATTAGACACATTTGTCTTTTTACTTTGGGCATTTAGGTCACTTCATTTTCATTATATTACTCATCTATGGTGCTTGACACTGTTCTCTCAGAAAAAAGGGGTTCTAAACAGTACATTTTCTAGTCGCTGGGGCGGTACTCGGTACATTATTTGGACCTTTAGTATGTATCATTAACCTAGAAAGGTGCAAATCATGTACCTTTAAACTTTCAACTTTCAAAGGTAATTATGTTTCAGTTTTGTACATTAAATCTTTGTTAAAGGTACATTTGCGGTTCGTCTTATTTATATTATACGTCAGTGGTGCTGGTCACTACAATCTCAGAACAAAAGGGTACCAAAGAGTACTTTGCTGGGCACTGAGGGGAGTACATTTTTGCACCTTTAATGTGTATCATTTAGTTAAAAAGGTGCATATAGTGTACCTTTAAAGCTTTACTCTAAACAGTAATCATGGACCAATTATGTGTCTTAAATCTTTGTCTAATGGTACCATATACATGTCTCCAGGTGAAAGACACATTTTAAAGGTCAAAAAGATGAGGGTATAACACCAGCAACAAGAAAAGGTATAGTTGAGTAAACTTTGAGTGTATGTTGTTATAAAATGAAATAAGCTTTGTAGAGATATTTTTACTCATACTCCCTTGGGTACCATTGGGTAGTGAAGTTCTAGGCGAAGTAGAACATGCGAAATAGGAGCTGCATAGTTAAAATGGCTTAAAGCTGCAGTACGGAACTTTTTTTGATTAAAAATGACCATTAGAAATCAGTGTTCAAAACTGTTCCATTACCTTCCCCAGATTTATAATGTTAAGCTTATAAAAATGATGTATAATTTGAGCTGTCATGGGATAGCTGTCATATAGATTTCATGGGAAATGTCCGTTTGACGCCATTTGTCTTTGCATGGCTATGTCACATCCATAAACAGAAAGAATACAAGCCAGCTACTATATCACGTGTGTGGGTGCTGAGGATGGTGGAGTGTTTGTAGCAATTTAAATTTGTCATCTAGATGGCTGCTTTTAATCTGGAGAGTTCTATCCACAAAAACTGTGGAGAGCCTTCAGTCAAAAAGGGAATGCGTCCAAGCCCGTGCTAAAGTGAGAATAAATCAGCATGAGCTTTGAAAGAGGTGGCAATGACTCCTAGATCTGAAGGGATTGAAGACTGACACAGAGATGGCTTTTTTCCCACTAATCAGGTAAGACGTTTCAGTGGTTCAGTAGGTAGCTAGCTAACATTAGCGCACTTGTTTGCTTGATTCAGTTAGGTATCAAGTTTCTTATGTTTTGGGGTGTTTTTTTGGAGCTAACATACAACCCGTAAGTATACTTCATCCGCGCAGAGGAGCAGTGCCGAGGCACGAACCATGTAAAAGAAAATTAATTATTAAAAATCCACAAGTAACTTGCAATTTTATGTTTCAAACAGAGATGGTGATAGGCAAAATTTCAGTACCGCAACTTTAATGGTAAATGGTAAATGTGCACTTATATAGCGCCTTTATCCAACGCGCTTTACACTGTGTGTCATTCACCCATTCACACACACACACTCACACACCAATGGTAGCAGAGCTGCCATGCAAGGCACTAGCTTGCCATCGGGAGCAACTTGGGGTTCAGTGTCTTGCCCAAGGACACTTGTGGAGTCAACCGCCAACCCTACGATTAATGGACAACCCATTCTACGAACTGCGCCACAGCCGCCCCATTAATATTGCTTATTGTATGGTAAAGACTTGAGATCTCACTTTGCAGAATTATTGATGTTACAAAAGTAATAAAATTTAATTTAATATCAGAAAGAGAAGTAAGGTCATTATGGTTCAAACTTTTAAATCTTAACTCAAAAAATTTTTTCTTTCCTGACATGGAAATTTATTAAAAGTAGACCATTGTGCCTGACGACACTAAGGAATTTCCCAGTGAGCACAAGTGACCATGTCCCAAGTCTTGAGTTACTGCCACTCACAGTTCAGCACTGACAGAGCCATGTTAACTGGTTTCCATCAAGTACACAGCAGCAGAAGACATTATCTGTGATGGGATTTGAATGTGCAGCTATCCTAGTATAAACACACATGTTCAAGTGTTTAAGAACATACAGCACCAAACAACGACCCCTTCAAAGTTCAAACATCTACACTTATTATCAAAATAAATGTAAAGAAGAGTTGGGTTTAATTCTACATCAAGGCAGACTGGGCTGGAACGCCCTCTAACAATTCAAAATGTAAAAGTGAATCACTATTAATTGCCTTCATTGTAGGATAAAGACCTGCTGACCTTTGGCTGATATATAATATTCAATTTTCAGTTTCTCTGTGCAGGTCATTTCCGTCGGTGCACTACACAGTGTGAGGGGGTAGGATAATATGGTTTTAGTTTCCTAAGTTTGCTACAACAGAATGTCTGCCTTTAAATAGCAATGACAATAGAAATCCGAATTGTGTAGAAATTCACATTAGAAAAGTCTATTTATAATTTAGATGGATGATCTAAATCAATTCTAAATCCATTTTCGTTTTCAAGGATTCATAATTCTACTCTGTTCCTGGTGGTGTGACATTTTGTTGGTTTTTTTTTTTCTTTTTTAGATATGCAGATTACTTAATGGACTGTATGATAACATGAACAGAAAATCCTCAAATTTACAGTTTGAATGCTTTATATAGGTCAACATTTGCAATATCCGTGCATTAATACGAATAACTTTGGCTTTGGAAATGGCCAAAGACACGCTGAGGAAATGCCCTTATGCTCAGAGGCTGCATTTTTCTCTGAGATCCTTTTTAAGCTAACCCATGATTTGTTACTCAAATGACTGGCTTGCAAATTAGGACAGGTTAGTTGTTATTTGAGGGAAACTTTACCACACATAAAACTAGCTGTGGCTTTGGACATGGCTTTTTTAATGCTACTTTACGGCACCTTTAACTCTTTTACACAAATGTGACTTATGGTTGATATTTTAATAAAGTTATGGAGGTCACTGTGTACTTCAAATTATTTGCATGTGGTTTTATGGTCTGTTTCTATTAATAAGCATATAAATGATTTCTTTAACACTGGACATTAAACCAGTCTCTCATTTGGAACAGTTACACATTAGACAAGGAAAAGGTGTGAGCATGCCAAGTGGTGCAATTTTAAACAGTTTGTAGCCGTGTGAGGAAGATAAAAACTTTTCAACCTTAACATTTTTAACTGTGTGTTTTATTTATTTATTTTTTGTCTAATCTTTATCTATGTACAGCTGATCATCTGCACATCCAGATGTATCATGTAACATATTTGGTTTGACTTACACAGTACAAGCTGATTAAATACCACTTCAGAATGCATGACATAGAGAGCCTTTTCTGTTACAGGCTGTGTGGATGGTGGGGTTGGTGTTCTTAATACTGGTGGGCATCTGTGTGCATTGGGACTCAAACACTTTATAAAAAAATACAGCTTTGATGTCATTACTTACCTTCTGTGTTGCCAAGTTTAAGCAGCAATGAATAACTTGATGTCAGGTTTTCAAAGGTAGAAAATTAATCAGATGTTTGAGCCTGAAAAACACCCACTCTGAACTTAGTGTTCTTAATATTCATGAAGGGTTGATAGGGTTTTATTTTGTGCAACTGAAAGATGGTGTCTTTGAAATCAGATTCTTGACACTGCATTGTTCATAAATGTATGGACTCATGCATGTTGAGTAGATCAAGCCTAAATAAACGGATCTTCATATATGCAAGAGTGCCTTCATTGGGCTCGGCAGACATTTGGACATTGTGCTTACTGGAGTGTTTGCTGTGGGTGAAGTTTCCTGTCTGAGACCACAAATAGTCCATTTGCATATACATAGAGTATATGAAAAGGATTTCTTTTGATATGTGTGTTTATCTGTGGCTGGTAGGCATTTTGTTGAAAATTAGTTAAGCAGCGAGCAGTATCATATAGCAATGAATAATATGATGATTTATAGTACTATATCGTTTTGATAGTAAAAGGGACACACAACTGGGAGACGCTCAGCACAAAAAGATTTATTTTTTTTAAATGTAAAAATGTAAAATATTTATGTAATTGTTGGTATTTTGAACCTTTCTGGTTAACTTTCCTGGTATATAGTAAATGTTTATTTAACATTTTTGGAAGGAGTCTCCAGTGTCAGTGCTTTGTCACAGTCATAGGTAAAGAGGTTTTCTGCTCTGGGGAAAGTCGGGACAGAGGGCTTTCTGGTTTCTTCGTAACACGAGAGAGAGAAAAGAGAGGCTGGTGAAGGAAATGCTTATAGCTGTGATAATACGAGCTAGTTTTCCCGACATTCCACACAACTAAATGTAAATACTGTATAATAACAGATTTAAAAAAATTGATGTGTAGTTCATTAATGAATACATTATTATAATAATTGGCAAATTACTGCAGTATAAAAGAAATAAAACACCAAAATGTGCTGTTATGGGAAAATAATCTTTTGAGTTAATGCTGCACCACTTTGTTCCGGATTATTTTCCCATAACAGCACACTGTCATCTTTAATTCTTAACATAATGTCAATATGGTGACATTTATGACACACAGGACACTTTTTTCTGAGATATCATCAGTACTTTTATAACACTGACCAGCTGCATTATTACACTAGCAAGCTGTTTAGCTGATGCTACACAAGTATTTTGCAGTTGCTAAACTGAAATGCTTTTACTTTTGCACTTGCTTGAAAATAAAGCCTACCATGCATTATACTATCATATATCTGCCAATGACTGACCACAAAAATGCCAATCTTTTAACACCATTCGAAACTTTGTGATGTGAAGACACTGTGATGACACTTCCCTTCCCACTTCTTCATTTCACAGCCATTATAGAAAGCTAATTACTGCTATCATGGTTTTACTTACTGTAGCTGAACTGCTTGTGATGTAGATGTTGGAAAATATAAGTGGTTTTTCAGTTTATCTTCACACTTCACGCACATAGTCTCCTGAGTAATCAGAAATACAGACCACAGATCGTTCTTTGCCATGTACCGTTTTTGGTAGTTATTTGGGTGTAGTGTTCCTATAGTTCATGACTTAAGTGCTGAAATTTACTAAACAAAAATCCAGTGCATAGGTTATGACGTCTGTGAACTTCAGCGTGACCCTGTGTCTGAAGTAAAGAACCTGGTCAGTTCCATTCATAGATTTAATGAAATGTATAAGTACTCATGATGAGGCTAACAATTCTTGATTTCTTGATTATACAAAATGCATAAATTTTGCCTGACATTTGCTGTTAATAATACATTGAATGGTAATATTCATATTGACTAGCTACATCAATCTTTACTTTGTCAGCGGGCATAAAATGTCTGGGTGTGTGTGTGTGTGTGTGTGTGTGTGTGTTTACTTGGTTGTTTGTTTGTTTGCTAAAAGTTTTTCTAATCATTTGAGTATATTCAGCTAAATGTAAGAACTTTAAAGGCCAAGGAAAAACAGAAATACTCTACCTATTATACTAAAAAGTTATAATAGCTTAGCTTTAGGTAACTTATTTTATCGTCCTCACCATTCTGGGAAGCCCATTAAGACGAACTGCACATTTTCCATACTTGACCAGACACCACATGCTTTTCATTTAGCTTTAACTCCTAAACATTAATCCAGGACAGGAAATAGTCTGTATGGACAACAGGACAATAAAGAAACACTGAGTACAGACAAGTGTTCTTTTACAACTGGCTTACATGGAGCAGCATCTTAATATCAAATGCGTAATGGTTTATTCCAGTTACTGATTAACATAAGTGTTCTTGGTAGTTAGTCATTTATATACTTTAAGAACAATAGCAATGCCAGTGGTCTAATGAAGCTTATTCAGTCAGAGAGGTAAGCTAGAGTCAGTAAGATGTGCTGTCATGTAACTACCTTGATTTAGTCTGTACACATAACCTCATTCAAATGAGATCCCATTGAGTTACACTAACATGTACACATTATAGAAACCTCATCTGAATTGACTAGATTCGGTCATGTGAAAATGAGCTGTACCAGTACTAAACCAGGAATGATAATGGCACCACCCTCAAATGAATTCTAATCAAACTTGTAATCGTCAGCAAAAGCAAATTATGGAGCAGTTTCCACAGTGGCGTGCACAAGCGCATTCATTGTTGTGGCCTTTTATCGCTCCTGCTGAGATTGCATTTGCACTGTTCTCTGACTGTGGCCCCACTCTGCTGACTGAGGGCCTTGTAATGTTTGTGCATTAAACATTTGTGTGCTTTGTTAGTCTCTGACACACATTGTAGAATCAACCTGGGCATGTTAGCTTGCCTTGCACATGTTCATCTGGAAAGGCAACGAACTGATTGATGTGCTACAATAGATTTCTTATCTTCTGTGAAATCTTTGTAGAACTGGTTAAAATTGTAGGTCTGTAACAATTTTGTGTCAAATTTTGGCTGAGGATTAATTGTCGAGCATATATATAATGATTAACATCTTTTGTTGACTTTATGGTCAACAGCAGTAGTGGAACAGCAGTGTAATAATGCACATACTGTGCATTTAACAAAACTGAACAATAGTCTCCTGTTTTCTTTTTATACTATAAAAATGTGTTATAATCATATTACTGAAATTCAATAATAGGTAACTGGAAAATAAGGTATATACTGTATCAAAAAAATAATAATAAATAAAAAAAACTATGAAGATTTGCTCTTGTCATCTGCCTGTAATATGTTTTGACACCTCAAGTTAAAATAAATAAATAAATATATTTCCCCAAAATTATGTTGATTTTTTAAATTAAAGTTTGTATTAACTTTCTAATATTATGTAGGTGTCTTGCAAAGATCAGCTGTAAAAAAAAATAATAATAAAAAATTTAAGACGGCTGTTAGCTATGAATTAAGGTGGTTAAAAAGATTTTCCATGCCTATATTTATTATTTGTATATTTTATTCATTACATGCTAAATTGAAATGAGATGAAATCATTATATTCGCTGTGTGTTGGTGCATTTCAGTGACATTGGGCAGAAATCTTTAGATGTAATTTTCTTCCTTTTCACTTTTGGGAGTTACCAGATTTTAAAATGCTCTAACTTTACATGTGGTTGAGATAAATGCAAAACAGAAATCAAGAGATTCCCAACTCAGGAAACTAGTAGAAAATTTAAAAATTTTACCATGTGGAAGGTTTTCCCAGGCTGCAACATGTATATTACTGTGTGGAATGACAAAAACATAGCTACAGATAGTTCATAATACATATAGCAAAGTAAGAAAAAGGCAATAGTGCATTGATTTCTAGTTATTTATCCAATTCTTATGGATATTTTTTATATGTAACAATTCATCTCGAATTTGTAATTATGTAATAAATTAATATAGATGTAAAGATAGCATAGGTGGTATTAGAAAAAAATTATATACTAGTGTGTACCAGATTCTAATAATTATAACACTGCACCACGAATTATTCACCATTTTTAGCAAGATTTAGAAAACTATCCCTTTTAGCCACTGACCCAAAAATAAACCATGAGAAAACATGAGGCTTGGGACATAACCAACACACCTGTTTACACTGTCGGCTGGGCATTGGACGTTAGCTTTTTTCTTAATGACAGTGCTGGACATTCCAGTTTTCATGTGGGGATAATTAGAGACACAGCCTTGGGCTGTGAGGGTAAACATCATACAATTACAGCAGGATGGGGGAAGGGGGTCCAGTCAGGCACCAGCTAAATGGAGAAGGTAGTAGAGAGAAAATAAAATAGCTTAATAATTAAATCGTGTATACTGTTGTTAAGAGAAATGTTCCACTGTCCAAAATGGTGTCAACAACATTTGGATGTGATACAATGATCACTTTGCCTATATTGTAGTATAGTATATGTAGATATATGAACTTACCAATGCCCTTACCAAAACCACTAGCCTAGAGCTAGTTTGGTCTGTTAGCTAAGCTAAATCTCCTTACCATATACGATATTTGATATATTTTTAGTGACACTTGTGTGGCTACTGCTCACACATTCACTGCTCACCCTCACATGCATCCCAGTGGTTAGCACACCGTAGCGTTGTTACCATGCTCCCTGGTTCACGGTCCGCTCTCGCTGCCTTTATTAGGGAGCTACCTTTTGGCCAGCAATGGTCAATTCCCCATTTAGTCCAGTTCAAAATAAATATATATATATATATATATATATATATATATATATATATATATATATATATATATATATATATGTTTGGGTAAATTGTCAGGTGTGTGTATGCATATAGACATATGTACATACACACACGCACACACCAGTTATCCATATCTGTGTATAGATAGCATATAAAATTCACTCCACCTTTTCACTGGCCTGGCTGGGGACTTTTTCCCGCCTTGTACCAAGCCACTCTTGTAAAAAGAAAAAAAAGTACAGATTATTTAAAAATGTACCCGCTCATTCCCACGCTCCTTAATACACACAGTAAGCACACAGTTTTGATTGTGAAATGTACACAAATACTTTGATGCTTGCTAGCAAATTTGTAATGTGACATTCTTCACATTTGTTTCTTGTGTTGTCACTGGAGACCGTTTATGGGTGTAAGGTCTGAGGTCTTTTATGGTAACATGCTCATACTTCTCATGTTTGCTGCTGGGCTACATTCTTATAAACCTGTGTATATTATTCAATTTGTACTACTGTGATTAGGCAATGTTCCTTGTCACTTGACTGTGATTCAATAACTGCTTATGAATAAAATGAATAATACAGTTTACATTAACAGATGGTAACAGTGTCTATTTTCTTTTTGTTGCTCTTGATATGCCCGCTCCATTGTGGAGTAACGACTGTAGAAGCAGCTTCCTCTTCTTTATTTGTGTGTTATCAAGACACACACAAACATTCACCACTACCACCACAACAAGAAACAGCAACCCATTTCCCACGAGGACCTTGAAATCTACATCAGGCCACATTATTATAAATACAGAACACTAGTTTTCTTCTAATAATTTCTGGTTAAGGAAAGCCCTCATCATTAACTTACTTGCTCATACTGCAGCCAAAAAATCATTTTAATCTCCACTGATAAATCTTCTGTTCCATAAATTAATGATGGACAACAGGGGGTAGTCAATATATCAACCCTGCCATCATGCCATATGTCCCAGTCCTCCCTTTGTGCTTTGAGCCTATTTAAGCCATCGTAAGGTGATTATTGATTGACATTTTAATGCGATACGCTGCATTTTCTTATAGGCCTGCCTTCTTCAACAACTCTGTTATTTTCCTCATATCTCTATACTTAAAAGCTAATCTAAGTGTAATTTTAAAACAGCAATCATAAAGTCGGTATGATCATTATCCCAGGATAGATCGTAAACACTGTTTTGTCTTGTTTTTTAAAAAGGTGAAGCAACTATTGTTTTAAATACTACTCTACAGTGTGCAAGGGCGGTCTATGTCTTTTTGGCGAAGGAAGTTTAGCAACCATTTTTGCATGTAGTCATTTTTCAAAAGGAATGACCCTTAACGCCCACAAGAACATCCTATGGAAGCCAAGTTTACTATCTATACATATGCAAATGTACATGTCCCTTTACATTATATTTACTTATGCAATTTTGTAGAATAATCTGACTATTACGATCACCTTGGGTTAATTTATAGCAAAGTACTTAGCTTGTACATATCGTGTCCATATTTTTTCAACTTTGCATCATCACCAAACCTTTCACTGTTTTTTTTTCCCCCAGTTTGTCTCCTACTGATATGACAAACCCCATACATTATAGATAGCTCCAAAGTCAATGTAATATTAATTGTTTTCAGGAGATGATCACTGGGCTGTCTAGGCTTCTTTTTTTAAATCAAATTAAGCAAAAGAGAGATGATATAGCTTGAAATAGGCCATCTTGTCTATTAAGAAGATAGATAGATTTCTCTATCTATAGGTAATTGAAGGCACGTGAGCTTGTATGTTGTAAGCTTAGTTTCACAAGAGCCTATGATAAATTTGGATGGTTAATTCTGAGGAAGGGGCAAGAGCTGACATGAGGCAAGGAATCCACCATGATAAAAGGCAAAAAGAGACAATAAGAAGAGAGATTTGGCAAAAAAAAAAAATGAATTGCTGTGGCGTTGAGTATGTACTATAAGGCCAGAGGGCACGTGGCTTTGAAGTGGTGAAGATTAAGGGAGCTGAGGCTGTACTGGAGAAGTTTGAAGGCTGGTAATAATTGTGTGTGTGTGTGTGTGTGTGTGTGAGGGGGATAATGATGCGTGGGAGAGCTTAGGTGTTTGCTAACCTTTAACCTTTCCAGACATAGTACATGATCTGTTCACATTAAAAATTTTAAAGATAAAGTTAGATTAAAATTTTATATCTGAGTGTGAGTTGATTTGCGTAGACCCACCCATATGCATGAATCTTTGCATTTAACATTTGACACCAATGAGTTGGGACAGTAAATGTGAGACAAAAACAGGACAGAAGTTGAGACAGGCATATTGTCCTTGATTTATTTAATTTTAGAGAATACTGATATCTCCAATTATTCTGAATTTTGATTACCAACAGTGTTTCCTAGGCTAAATTACATCATAATAAACAATACACCATTGTACTCTCTGCTTTTCAGGTTTTCTAGCCTCCCACAGGTTTCATTTTTAAATGTTTCGGTAGAGTTTATGTCTTTACGGTGTATGGATGCTTTTTTCTATTTTCCTTTAGTAAGAAGAAAGGATCATTAACCCTAATACTAGTGCTTGATAGACGTTTGCGTTTAGCACCTGTCTCTGCAGGTCTTATAGCCCCTTAAAGGGCAAAGTTGATAAGACCTATAATATAGTGTTTAAAGGTTAAAGTCCACACACTGTCTGTGGCATTTATGTGGATTAATTTATTGCATTAGTTGGTACAGACATTTAAACTGTAAGAGTGTAACTACAAGAATTATTAATCAAAGGTCAGATTTTCACCTACAACCATGTAGTGTGCTCTGAAATTCACAACTGTAGTTAAACATTAGCTGAGGTCAATATGGAAACTAGTACAAAAAAGCAGCTTTATTGCTTTAAGGAATACAGGAATGCATTGTAATGTACTGGATGCATCATTCCATGTTATAATGCGGAACTATGGCAAACATGAATGCAATACACAGTACTGCCTGAGTGGCCCTGACAGATTTGCTGGGTTTTTGTTTTCTAGCCTTAATTAAACAGCGAAATTAAAGCGCTGTGTAGTTTAAGGTCTAATCCTTAAATTATGCTACAGGGACATGCTATTAAAGTGTCTCGTTTTTGTCAAATTACCTACCCTTTCCCCTTTTTCTTTTTTTTTTTATCTTTTTTTTTTTTTTTTTTTAAAACTGGGTTTTTACGAATTCTGATTTACATTAAACTATTCTTAAAACACAAAAAAAAAAAAAGAAAAAAAAAAAAAAAAAAAAAAAAAAAAAAAAAGTTAAAAAATAAAAAGTACGTTTAACACTCGTGTAGAAACACAGTGTCTTCTATGTGACCGATACTGAAGAATACAACCATGAACACAAACAAACATGGTTAAAAAAAATTTATTAAGAAAAGTTCAGGTTGTTTTCAAAGTTTAGCAAACTAGGATTTTATACTGATCATTACAGGAACAGTTATACTTTACTTAAAGGCAGTGTTCATCAGGCTACATTAGACATGCCATGACAACTGATATAAACCTACGTAAACACTTATACAGGCTTATTCTAGTAGATCTCAGCTGTCATAAAGACCGTTTTGTCAGTGTTCATACCAAGCTGATGATGCCTGAGTTAAGTGACAGATTTTTGTTGACTTAAGGTTGTGTTTTGACACTTTCAGGCTCGTTTACATTAGAGCTCTGACAACTGACTTTGTAGATCAGTGCACATGTTAATGAAATACATTAAAATGGAAAATTTTGGATTTCAGTTTGTTTCGTTCTTACTAGCTCCCACTCATTTTTTATTGATTTTGGATTTAGACCATGACCATGATTGGTACTGTTTTGGGTAGGTTTACAAATGAAAGATAAACAATGGTTATAAACGTAGCCGTAAATCAGTGCTCTGTTTTATTCTGAAACACCATGCAGGGTTAAAGGAGATCAGTTTTCACCAGCAGACAGAACACAGTGTCTCTGTGCCAAGGGATGTTTAATGACATAAAGCACTACATTGGAGAAAACATATTTGTTGGTCATTTTAAAGTGATTCATGTTGGACATAAAGCATCAGCACTGTTAAAGACCTCCAGTTGACATTAATATGATAAACTTTTTTTGTTGCTGTTGTTGTCCAATGGTTATGTTGTGTTGCAATGTGATCTTACACATGTGTCTCGTGCCACATGGTTGAACCCATAACATTGGCAGGTATATCAATCTATTTTAGGACATGTACAAACCTGGGTCTGTGTCAAATTGTATACAATTATTTTACTTAAATGTAAAAAAAAACCAAAAAAAAACAACTTGTCAGTACACCACTGCAAAAATTACTAGCTGCTATATCTTTAACTGTAAAACTGTACTTAGCTTCACCTCACATCTAATTAATACTCAGATTTAAAACTAGCTCTAGCATACATTGTACCCTGGCTAATTTTTGAATTATGTAATGTTAGTCTATACACAACAATAGATCTGAAAATCAGAAATTCATCAACATTAACGGAAAATTATTATTATGAGGATGTGAACAAAAACCTGCCTAAAGGAAGCTGAGATATTTACAAGAAATAATTATTCTGCACTGTCATAATATGAATAACTGTGCATTAAATCATTTTCACTAGGCTAACTAGATAAAAGACTAAAAATGTGTAATTGTTTTTCCTTTCCTAGTGTCGAATCGGCAACATGTGTTGTTTAAAAAGGACCTATGTGTTGAGTTAATGTAGATGTCTGATGTAAATGTCTGATTTTGCTTTTGCGTTTTTGTTGTTGTTGTTTTTGTTGTCGTTGTTGTTTTGCAGGTTGGGGTATGTTGGGTGTTGTTTTTTGGTTTGTAAATGTGATTTGCACTTACAGGCCACCTAGTATCTCAGTAAAATGTCCAGCTCAGCATCAACACAAAAACACAAAAAGAAAACGAATTCCCGAATTAATGTCATTTATTGTAAATTTACAATATGGAATATTATTGTAAAATGTTGCTATATAAATTAAAGCTACTTGTTTACAGTATTTGTAAGTAAATATCCAGCCCCTCAAGTATGAAAATAAAAAAAATAAAAAACAGCAAATGGTGTAAAGCACCAGTAAAATAACACTTAGACATGCCAATACATGGTCAGCTCACTGCCACTTAATCCAGTCCATCAGCTGAAGTACATGGGCAAATCCTATGAGGAGGAGCTGAGACAAGCACTTCATATTTGTGTAGCTATCTCATTATGTCAGCACAGCGCTAGTAGCAAGGTGTGTGTGTGTGTGTGTGTGTGTGTGTGTGTGTGTGTCTGTGTGTAAATGTGTGTAAGAATTGGAGTAGAGCTGGCTTTCAGCCAGTTGGAGCAGTGCCAGCATGACCAGGCGTGTTGTTCTCTAATTAACTCTTGCCCCCTTACACCAGAGCTGCTCACACACTCACACATACACACACACACACACACACACACACACACACACACGCACGCCTAGCCCAGCAGTTTCCCAGAAGATCTAACTCAGTGAGACACACACCACACACATATACAGAGCGCCCCACACGAAGCGCATTCAGAAGGTATGGCTGCGATATTGATTCTGCTGTCACAGCTTTTTTCCTCTTGGCTGCTGTTCACAAATGATGCTTATTAGCAATCAGGCTGAAGAGGACTGACTGGAACGGTTTTGTAAAATTGCACTGGAGAAAAAAAATAACATTCTTTTTGTTTAGGAATGAGGAAACTATAATTACAGGTATTAAGCCATACAACCAGTAATACGGTACATCTTGTGCAGTGCAGTTATTAAATATAAGGTGATGTGCAGCATTTTTAATTAAAAAGGGTCTATGTGATACTAAGTTTCATCAGGTCACTTTTAGGAAGGTTAAAGGTGACAGTAATACATCTGATGTCATAAAAAGAAAAGGCGAGGGTCATTATTAAAAGATCTATTCTATCTATAATATGTCCAAATATATCCAGTAATGAATGGTTTGTCAGTTTGTCCCTCTCTAGGAAGGTAAACCAGAACAGAGAGATTCTGTTTCAATAAAGCTTTTTGACAAGAACATCTTTAGAAAGCTAGAAAAGTTAACCATCCAAACCCTTGAGAAACCCTATATGACGGAATCCCCCGTACAGAAAGAATGTAAGCTCTTGTGTTCGCAAATTCATAAATATTCACATATGAAATCCAGGGTCATCAATCTTACTCAATAGAAATCCCATGATAAGAGAGATCTTTTGTGACCTTTAATCTCATAGACCACCTTTGGAATGTTGTGGATCACAAAATCAGGAGTCGATGGCTGTTCACAGAAATATCAGGCATGGTTTTTTTAGGTTATTGCTGTTTTTGTCACTATACACATACTGATGAAATACAACTCAGTGGTCTTTTTTGTATAAGCTTTATGATAATATAATATATTAATCCCTTCAGATCCTGCATCCATTATAATATTAAAGAGAATGTGACTAGGAAAAAGACACAAAAGGAGAATTTTGATATCTAGAATAATTAGTTTTAAAGGTGTTAACATTATATGGCATTGAATTTTCTGACAGATTTCAGGTCCAGATTTAACACTTCAGAGTGTTTTTTCATGAAAAAGCCAATACCATTCAACCTGAAATACCAGTAATTATCTAATAGCGCACTGGACAGAATTATAAATGCTCATAGTTATATTACAGCCCAGAAGCATGCGGTGCAGATCACTTATTAGGCTACTTCAAAGAAAGTGATGTAGACAAAGATAAGAGCATTTATGTTTGAAAAACAAAATCATGGTTAGGAAGTTGCACTATTATGGGGCAATTACAGTAATGATGGTAGAAACGGTAAAAAAAAAAAATGAGTACAGAAAGTTTTTTTTTTTACATTTTGATTGATTGGGCAAAAGTAATGTTGTTATGATTAAGGTCAAGACATAAATTGTATAATTTTTGTGAAGTACTTTATTTAGATTAGATTAGATTAGATTATTCTGTTTTAATTAACTGTATATACAGTTACTAGGGAAGATCAAAAACGGTGATGGTAAATAATACTGAGTTAAACAGTATAGCTGTGACTTTGGAGATGTTTTGGACTTAAAAGTGCATAGGGATGAACATTTGGACAAGTCTGCGTGTTGCGACTTGTCCAAACTGGGGTGGTCGTTGGTGGAATTAAAGGCATTTCCAGGCATTTAGGTGAACAAGCCCGTCTGTGTTGAGTGACCAGGCTCCATTTTGATATGTTCCAGGATGGGCTCTGACCGCCTGAAGGTTTACTTGAACGTAGTTCAAAGTCATATCAGCTTTATGAGGTGATTTTGACAGGCAAATAAAAAAACTGGGCACAAGAATGATACGCAGATACTTTTCTCAGTCGCCTATATGTTTAAAAATATGAAGTCTGAACTACAGTATGAACTTGTGCAGGCCCCAAGATGTGGGAAATTATAAAGAATTTGTTCTACTCCTGATAGATATCTGGCTCCTGATAGTGTTGGCTGTACAGTATGAATCAGTTTTCCAAAAGAAACAAAATTGAATTGTAAAGAGCTCCCTCTACTGAAATCCTGCAGAGATTGAAACAAAACAGAAAAAAACCTCATATGAGCGTGTAGTGAGATTCAAATGAGCAATAAGAAAAATACAAATGTAAAAAAAAAATTACTCATACAGTATATTTCACATCACTGAAGGCAAACATTTAACAGATAATACACCCAAATTTGCTAGCACCTTCAAAACAGCAGAACACGCTCCATCTAAATCCTACTTAAGTTAACGTTTTACTACAAATAAATAACCTGTACATTCTGAATGCTCTAATTTCCTTTCCATGCACAGCAGCCATTCAAGGTCAAGTCTGAGCACGACCACATACTTTTGAGCTGGAGGAGACTGACTTAGTGAGCAACCCATGACAAAGACGATTGGGAGGAATAATTTAAAAGCCTTTTAGTTTCTAAATACACACATGCCGAGACACAATGGGGCTCACTATTCGGTCCAGATCAGCTCACACATCACGACCTGCTGCCCTCAAGCGTTACTTATACAAGCGCTCCTGGTGTGTTCTGTGTACATTTCAAATTTGACATCGGTGTTTATTGGTATTGTTAAGGCACTGACTCTAAAGTCGACCTTTTCTGAATTCTGGTATAAAGAACATACATCTCATTATTTTTTACTTTTCCTCAGTTTTTATCATTTCAGTGTAATATTAAAGGAGTATAATAATAAAAAAGTAGCATATCGTCGAAAAAAAAAAACATTTTTAATCATACTTACTGTTTGTGTGTGTATTTTTTTGCAGCTCATGCACACCTTTTGCTCTAAACAGGTTTTCATAAACGTGATGAGATACTGAAAAGGGGACGCAGAAGCCTAATGTACAATATTTTCCTCTGGTTAATATTTAAAGCAATGTTGTGGGTATTGCGGTCTAACATTATGACATATGGATTGAAATCTTGTTGCTTAATTACTTCATCTCTGGCCAACTGCTGTCCTCAAAAACACTGTAACATCACCTCCATATTTAATAATGTATAACTCACTATGTTGTCTCTAAGGTTCATACAGCTCATATGAGTAATGTCATGTAGGTATTTTTTTTCTTATTTACAAGATAAACAATAAGATGCTTGGAAACATCATTTGTACATTGCTTTTCTTTTGTTTTTAGTGCAGTGTGCAATTAAAAGCAATAACATTGTATGTGTTGTAAGTGTAGAAATCATTGTTACCAGACTTGTGTTTTAATCAGTATTTGCTCCAAAAATATTTTTTATTCACTGGCAACAAGACATGCAGGATTTTGAAGTTACCTTTATGTATCTTGCGCTTCACTGACTTTTGATTCTGCTTTTCAACAATTCGGGATGGTACACTGTGTACCAGAGACTTGTCAAGCACAGATTACTGGAAAACTCTTATTGTTTTCTACATGAAAGCTCGATGAATAGACAAAAGCTTGATGAATAGATATTTTTCTGCAAAGACGTATTGCACTTTGCTTACATATTCCAAAAAAGACCCATTCTTTGATTATTTCTCCTCACCTTTGAAAGGTATCTCTCGAAGACATTTTTTCTCCGAGGCATTGATTGCATTGGTCCTTTAAGATTGGTGACAGCTAATACACTTCAAAATGATCAGTTATTATCTCTGGGGCCTCATTCCATGTGCCCTGCTGTTTTCAAAGGTCATCCTTCTGTTTTCATCTATCGACCTGCACTCCCGGTAACATGGACTGGGACTTATTGAAAGCGAAGGTTGAGCAGTGTATTTCCATCAGGTTACAGTCCACTCTTTCAGGAAGCAGCTTTTAAAGAAATCCTTCGACTCGGCGACCGTTTGGTGAATAGGGCAGAATTGTGGGACATAATGGATATGCCAATACTGAAGGAAAGTCACGGAAAACGTCTTTAGTGTCATGGGGGTAGGATTTAGGAAGCTAAGCAATGTCTCACAATTTTGATAATCAGTGTTTTGTGCATATAATTTAATATGATATTAGATTATGACACAGTACATTGACAATCTGTTGCATTGTCAATTGACAATTTAATATCTAATTAAAAGCCATACATGCCGTATACAGTGTCTTACATAAGTATTGACCTGCCTTTCCCACATTTTCTAGCGATAGACCTGGAACTAAAAGTGTATTCAATTGTGATTTTTTTTTTTAATACATACATACATACATACATACATACATACAGTACATATATGAATAAATAAACAGTCCTGCTGACATTTTTGTTGAAACTCATTATAAACATTCCAGTACTTCTGGGAGCAGAGTATTAGGGTTCATATACATTTATTTAAAAGTTAGGCCACAGTCACAAACTCAAGTTTAAAGGGTTAGGCCACAGTCACGTTATATTTAAGTCTGTCATTGCGTCGTACCTCTAGTTCAAATGTTACAGGTATAGTCTTAGAAGAAAAACAAAAAACTTCAGTTTGTTCTTCCGGGAAGCTCTTGAAGGTTTCATGTAGAATCCTGCAATAGAAATGAAAGAGTTTCTCGTTCATAAAAAATCCCTGTACAAACTATTAACTCACGTGAATTAAATCACATGAAAAAATCTATATACATTTAACAAGTGTATCACATGCAAAAACAATACATCTGTACATTAAAAAAGCCTTATGTTGTTTTTCCTGTTTGTTACAGTTGTATGAGCTTGACGATGACATAAAAAGAAAAGAATTTCTTGATGATCTCTTCAGCTTCATGCAGAAAAGAGGTAAGACCTGTACCTATGTCTTTCTGAACACGAAAAAGTCTATATACATTCACACGGTACAAAACTCCCTGCTACAAACATGTTCAGACTAGTTTCAAACAGTGAAACATGACCTTTACTAATTGTGTCTCATCTCTGATGTGCATTAAAAAACTTTCTGTTGTTTTATCTGTTTGTTACAGTTGTTACTAAAATTCTGCCAACTTATATTATATAAGTGACCAAATATACTGTTCTATCTACTCTCAACTACCGTTCTGTATTTAAACAAAGAGTCGTAAAAGTGGTAACAGCACATCCTTGTAGCTAGAATGAACAATAGATACTCAAGGTTAATTGTTCCAATGAAAAACTAGCAGTGTGTTGTGATACCAAGTCTGTGTTTCCTGCTTAAGCTTAAGTCTGAGATCTATAAAACTATAAAATATGTTGCCATTACCATCTCACCGCTCGCTCATGATGCTATCAGACACAATGAGTTGCTACAGTTGCTTTTATAATTTACGGGAAAAAATTACGGAAAAATGACCCAGAAGG
The DNA here is from genome assembly GCA_012411365.1 of Ameiurus melas. Lineage (NCBI taxonomy): Eukaryota > Metazoa > Chordata > Actinopteri > Siluriformes > Ictaluridae > Ameiurus > Ameiurus melas. Next base: position 6,858,160 of record CM022773.1, on the reverse strand, counting down.
AAAGACCTTGCCAGACAGGGAGGATAACATCCTGCTATTACCTTGCTATAATAGCAATTAATTATTACATTGTCAGAATGTTTTTTTCCTTAGACAGTAGCTTCAGTGGGTATTAACGTCAAACAATTTATGGGGGAAATAGATGAAGTTAAAGGCATATTGTATAAGAAAGGTGGCAACGTGGGAGTGAAAAAAAACAATATAGTGGAAGGTTAATGTTCAGAAAACACAGAAGGAATCAAATGTGCAAGTATGCATTTATGTGCATTCATCCTAAATGTGCAAGTGCAAATGGTGTTTAAGTAATGAAGCTTAATTTTGCAGATATTAACGGTTGTGTTTTTTTTCTTTTGAATTCGTGAATCCTATTTGATAAGTAAGTTGTTGATTAATTGTCTATAACAGCAGCTCTGCCAGTAGTGTCAACTTTAATTCAAAGCACAGGTTTATATATTAATGTGCTCGTTCTAAAACATTATTGTTTCCATAGTAACAGCTCATACACAGGGGATTGTATGACAGGTGCTGCACATAATGAACAGATTTTAAATAAATCTTGTTATTTATCAAAAGTGAAGCTTTCTGTAAAAAGACAGTAAGTAATAACCAAAACTGGTGACACTTTACACTAACCTGAATTAGGGTGCACGGCGGCTTAGTGGTTAGCACTTTCGTCTCACACCTCCAGGGTCCGGGGTTCGATTCCCGTTGGGGTCATGTGTGTGCGGAGTTTGCATGTTCTCCCTGTGCTGCGGGGGTTTACTCCGGTACTCCTCCCCCAGTCCAAAGACATGCATGGTAGGTTGATTGGCGTGTCTAAAATTGTCCGTAGTGTATGAAGGTGTGTGTGATTGTGCCCTGTGATGGACTGGCACCCTGTCCAGGGTGGACCCCGCCATGCTTCCTGGGATAGGCTCCAGGTTCCCCGTGACCCTGAAGAAGTAGGAGTAAGCGGTTGAAGATGGATGGATGGATAATACCTGAATTAATACTTATTTGATTATGAACTAATGATAAGGTAAGGTATGTACTAATCACAGACTAATGAAAAGCCACCTTAAATATGATGTGAATAGTTTATAAATGTAAAAGTAAGAGTTACATAAAAGTCTAAAGTAATGTAAATTATGAAAATAATCCAGCACCATTAAATGTTTGATGGCAAATTATATAAACGTATAATTCACATTATTTCTTAGAGCACATGTTTAAATTAGTTTACCCCTATGTGTTAATTAATACATTAACTGACGGACATGTACTAACATGTACTTTTAGGTGGTCATTATCCATGCATGAATTCATAAAACTCACGTCATAGTTCTGGTTAGTTCTTCATTAGTTCGTGATTAGTACACGCCTTAACTCATCATTAGTTCATATTTTAAGTAAGTACTAATGCAAGTATTAGTGCGTGATTATTCATGTACGGTTATTATAGTGTTACCCCAAAACTAAATGTGAAAAAATGACATTCATTAATGAATTAAAAATTGCATTCGTTGACAAATTACTGCAATATAAGAGGAATAAAACACTTTGGGATGTTCTGCTTTTGGAAGATAATTAACTTTGGGATGGTAACAGTAACAGCTTTACTTCAGGATGCATCACACCGACGTATCGTGAATTATTTTAACATTAATCCCCATCGTATTTGCTTACATAAAGCATGTATCACTATTGTAAGATGTTTCCAGTTGTAATAAAACTGTAGCAGATGCAAAAAAAATAACTCAGTGACTGAATGAGTTCACTGTGATTTAATTACACAGGATTACCAGTCAAACTGGAATTCAGTGAACCCCTCCTCTTTACATCTCTCGTACACATAGAGTACACAACCTATGGACAGGCGTCATAAAAATTTAGATGGATACATGAATCAGTTGGGACATGCTCATCAGAAAGGTGCTTAGCACATGCTCGACATGGCTCGCTCACGGATCTGTGAGCATTTAGTAAGTGCCCTCAGACAAAGAGTCGTGCGAATTCCTTCAGGTGAACAGGTGGGGAGTGAGCAGTAAGAAGCCCAATACTTAATCCATTAATGACAGCTTTGTATTCCCGTCAATTTAAAGAGTTTTCCTCCGGTCTGAATCATTCCTACCGGTTCATGCTAATGACCTTCTTAGGCTGGATTAGAATACCTCTGGTGTAATTCATATCCAAAATTGCTTGCAAGATAAGATTTCGAAATGCATGCACTGCAACTGTGACATGATGTATGCTGAAATAATATCTATTAGTAAATTTTTTCTTGCAAATTAGTTATGAAACTTAAACAAATCCTAACTAGTTAATGCATAACAAGGTCAAGCTAATACATATGCAAGTGCTGGTACTAAATAACTAGACTCAAAAATCTGCTACTGTAGACTGCGCTTTACTTATTTTTTTGTAGCCATCATAATTGAATGATGTCTAATTTAAGTGCTGTATGAAAAACCATAGAATATGAAAGTTTCAAAGTGAGGATGAGAAACAAGTGCTTTGGTAAAATTTCTGATGACAGGAATGAGGGGCTCGGTTTTATTATGGCTTACGCTGTTTTTGTTTCACCACTAATCCGAGAGAGATAGGCAGTTAGGAGTCGCTCTGTCTAGTGATGCCATGCCATAAATATGTGGGAGTGGACCGGATCCTTTCATATCAGGTCATGCAGAAAGACAAAACGTGAGCCTCTGTGAGTCTCTACGAGTCTCTATGAAACTAGCTGTTACAATAACAACATAATTATAGAAAATGTTTATTCAGGTAGATTAGTGTTGCTCATAGAATTGAAAGTAAAAATATTTGATCAATACAACAGTGTGATAAACAATTCAATACGTTTAACGTCCAAAAATTACAAGATCTGGAACATTATGTAAAATTATTAATTGGTATCTAAAACATACAGTTAAACATACATGTGAACTTAACTCTTATACATAATCAACATACAAAGAACAGAAATACAAAATTGTGTAATCCATTTAAGGTGACAGATTTTATTTTCCATAAAATTAAATTAAGGTTTTTAGATAATATACTTGGTATCAGTTAAAATGTTAGTACCATGACAACTCTAGATTGTATTTGTACATTAGGGTTAATCCTGACTGACTTGGCAACTGTTTCCATTTTATTATTAACTCTTGCATGCATAGTGTCAAAATAGAAGCTCCAACTCACTTGAGTTGAGTTGGTAACACCATTAAAACCTTCATCTTGATTTCTGTTGCTCGTTCTTATTTGAATAGCAAAATAATAATATAATTCTCCTTTTTTTTTTAAATGTACTGAGTATATAAACCGTTCTCACTTCCAGGTTACTTCATCCTCATTTCTGCTTCAATTGCTGAATATCGTGGATTAAATATAAAAATATATGTCCATTACTATTATTGATTTTTGAGTCTCCATGGAAGAACATGGCTGAATGATTAATGTATGTGACTGAATCATGCTGAAACCCATTTACAGTAAGTTACTGCATTGTCGTTTGGTGTTAAACCGACTTATAAGTTATGGTTGACGTTGCTAAATCATATCTCTGGTCTTTTATTAAACAGGGGTAGATTTGTTTCCAAAGCCTAACAACTCCCAGTGAAGCAGGTTATACGTTGCTTTGTGTGTCATGTGATTGATGGGAGATGTGCGTGCTGTTTTTCAACTCGCTATCCTGTTTGAGTTACCTGCTTATCAAGGGAGCTTGGCGAGACCGAATGCAACTCCCTGGCCTTTTTCCTGAACGATGTTCGATATTGACGTGTAATTCCACATTCCCATGTCAAGTCCACCCCGTCCATGCTCTGTGGCTTGTCTGAAGGACTGTGTGTACTCTGGCAGTGACAGGTGGCAGGGAGATAAATGTTATATTGAAGGTGTGTCAACAGTACAAACATGCTCTACTGCAAGCAAAGCTTCTGAAATATGTGGTCTGGGGTGCTCTGCTTGACATTGTGGGTCCTATTCTCATGCTATCAGGTTTTCAGCAGAACATTTGACATAACGATGAGCAATCATGAAAGATTTTTTCTGTTCCAGAGAAGATATATCAAATTACAGCTTTTAATGGTATCACGTAGATATTTCTTCACTTATATGAACTCTACTTTAAATCCAACTATGATACCAGGAACCAACTTGTTTCATGAACGTTCTATTAAATGTAGCTATAAACGGATAAAAAAAAATATGATGCATCATTAATTAGTTAATTAGATAATCTAATTGCTGTGGTATAAAATATATAAAACACTTTGGGACATAATGTTATATAAAAATAATCAACTTTGGAGTGGTACCAGTAAGTCTCATTACGAGGCTGTATCCCACTACCTCATCATTGATTATTTTCCTCAAACTGCAACCTCCATTGTGTTTTATTTCTTGTTTATCCCATGTCACCTCTATATCTTTCATGTGAATTGTTGTGACTGCCTTGATTAAGCATTTCCTTGTGCATTGATAACATTGGAGGTTTCTGTAAATTTTCAGAAACGTTAATAGATATGGAGATAGCATACCACAGTGCACTGTTTTTTATTTATTAGAAATGTTATGCAATGACAACATTTCAGTGTAGCTAATTAGCATTTAAAGCCAAAGAGCGAACATTTAAAAAAGGGTTATTTTATTCATGGCGCGGCTGGTTAGGAAATATGTCTTTTACTTTACATGGGCTACGATTTCCTGCTACTCTTTGCAAAGGCAACAGCTAAATTCAGCTATACCTGACAGAACATGATTAGTTGCCGTATTCAAATTTATAACCACAGCCAGTGTTGCTTACACTGCAATTTGAGATTTGACCAAACATATAATTCTGAGTATAATTAACATATATAGTGTGTGCTAAGTGTTTGTTGACCTGCAATATATATTAGATTCATACATCTTTAAGTTTAACTTGATTTTGAATGAATTTTTATTGTATTTTTATAATCTGAAAATATATGGAACAAATCTGTTGTCTAATGCTACAAATTATTTAAAACTTTCTCAAACATAACGTTGAATGTACTCATTATTTAGAAAGTACTACCTAGGTATTAAATCATTCTTGGTCAAAATCATTATTATCCGTGACTATCTCTCTAAAGTCAAAAGTTTAAACTTAAGAAAATTAGATTGATGTAGTTTCAGCTCAGCTAACCTTACACAGGAAAACCCACAACTTTCTTAAGAACATCTCAGTGGAAACATAACCTGAAGCTGTATTTAGCCTCTTATTTAAAGGCCTTTATCAGGAATTTTCTATAATCAGTGATCTACTGAGCTCTGTTATCAGGTATAAGTTGGGTTTGTGTGGTGTTGTCACAACTATTATCTAGCCCCCTCTGGCTAAGGCTATTAATAGCTTTCCACACACACAGACCAGATGCAGGTCCTGTTACATACTCATGCCACCGTGGGAGTAAACTTTGGGATACAGCATCTCTGTTTATTAACCCGATAATCCTATGTAAGCAAAAACATCAACAATCCACGCAAATGGGCAGCCTTCTGAAAGCCAGAGATGCAAAAATAGAGACACACCCAGCACTCCGTAAAGCAAGAGTGTTGGTTTTGCGGCTTTAACAAAGATCAGTTTTAAGACAAAGTGTATAACACTTGAGACATTTAAATGGCAAACCAGATAATACTCTCTTAGTGACATACCAACACTGGATTCTTAGTAATTTGCAGAACACAAAACTGAAGGATTAACCCTTTTATATCAGGATGCATTTGCACGTCTGGAAAGTCTGGAAAAGTATGAAAATTCTGAAATTTTTTGGGATCAAGACACTACGCCCTAAAGCTGTTGTCTTTATGTTGACGTTTCCTTATTTTCTTTACTAATACATCATCCCAAAGGCATTTCATGAAACAGTTATGTATCTTTTAAAAAATAATGTAGAATAAAGAAAGCCTGGATATGTTAAAAATCTGAAGGAAAAGTACTGAAAAACTCTAGTAATGTTTCACAAGGAAAGAATAATAACTATATTTCCTCATCCTGTTTTCTGTTTGTGTTTTTGCTTGTTCTTTGGGTTGCAGATGATCGATAATTAGCATTAACCAAATTATCTGCAAGATGTAAGAGAGTTCAGGAGCAATTTGCATTTTCATTCAATGACATTTCCAGCATGGCGGATTTGTAAATGTGCTTATTTCAGAATAAAAAACACACGTGAAATAACTTTAAGCGATACTTTTACCACTTCAACAAACAACACTAATATATGCCACAGGAGTTGAATTATTTGGTTTACCAAATGTATTGTTCATGAAGGAATGAACTCTTTGAGCAGAGGAACATTAGTAGTTGACTCGTGTATCTCAAGATCTGTGGTTTTATTGTTTTAAAGGCAAGACAAACAAACTGATCTCTTGATGCATTAGTATTCTACAGACTTCATTTTAATCATCTTGAGAAAGTCTTGTGGAAATTTATCCCTTAATAACATTCAAAAAGGTGTTACTATGAATGCAGACTTTAATACACTGAAAAAGACACACTATTAGCATCACATAAATATATATATATATAAATAATATTGGTTTCACTCTGCCCACATTTTACATTTTTCCTACAATCTTTTGAATGTTCATGGAGTAAAATAAAATATCAGATACCACGAGTGTAACTTCTGCCATCATTTATACATTTAATTTGAAATGTAAAAATTACCTTATATGGCCGTGGGCATTGTTTTGACTCAGGACAGCTGTCATTTGCTGCTATTGTCAAGCAACTGTTTGACGCCGTACACAACAGCGCTTCTCCTTCGCACGTTTGTTTGGAGTAGGGTAACGTTTCAGAGGCAGAATTTGGCCAATGGTTGCTTCAAGTCTTTTATGATCGACCAATTGGTGTGTGAGAAGGCGGGAATTACAGAGTGGGGTTAAAGCAATGCAAACATGCGCACACTTGATTCAGTATTAGACCATAAGCACATCATAATGAAACTGAAGTAGAATATCGGACATTTTCTCAAATTTAGATGCTTTTGTTAGGTCCGAAAAAGAGGACATGTCTGGGAAAAAACAGCACGTATGGTCACCCTAACAACAACATTTCAGAGAACAATTTGTGTTCATTTCTACCAAATTAACTTTGCACAAAATATATTTGCGCATGAACCAGGAGGTTGCTCATGTGAGCCACGACTGGTGAGAGAGAGCCAGAACTATAATCAAGCAGCTGTCTATATTGTGTTATGTCAAAATATTCATTTCTTTTGTTTTAAATGAAAAAAATTGTAATCCTGATAGTGTTCCCATTTTTTAACAAAATGTACCTGTAAACTCATTACTTAGTTTTTTGACGTAACTAACAGATTACAGTTACCAGTTTTTTGAATCCTGATTACATAACACTGTCACATGTATTCCGTTACTCTCCAATCCTGTCAGTGTCTGACTTGTTCAGTGCAGCATAGCATGCCAGTGTATTGTGTAATCTAGGTAGCATAAGCTTTACGTTGTGATTGTATTGCAGGGGTTAAATGGTCATATAAGAGGTGGAGGAGCTTTTTTTCACGAGTGCTAATCATGTGGCAACTGTTCTGTTTAGTTCAGTATATGTGTATTATTCAAATATTGATGTAATGGACGTTAGATTATATCACATTTTTTTACCTTAATTTCTTAATTAATAAGGGCTTAATTTAACTAAATATCATTTGTTAGTACGTGTAAGATACAAGTGCAAAAATATTTATAATAATTACACCAAGGACTTACTGGCCATGCTCAAATGCCTGCATATACAAGTAGGTTATAAGACAAGATTTGATTTCTTAAATGGAAGTTTTCAGTTTGTTTTAGTGTATGCTATTTTTTGGCATCTGTATTACATAATGAATCATTATCATTATTATCACCATTATGTCATGTTATGATTTACATTTCCAGCAAATTATAGTACTGGAGCCAGTGCTGTTCCAACAAACCAAAGATGGAGGAGCTCAGCTCTCTTGAGTTAACCTTTAATTTAACCCCTAGTTGTATAGTGTTTTAAGGGAGCTGATTGTCTCAGGATAAATAGTCTACAATGCAGTAGATAAAGATTAGGTGGATTGAGATTAGATTGGAGATTAAGTTGAGTAGGAAGAAGCAGAGGGGAGTCTTCAATTCAGTGTAGTTTTTCTTTAATGACACTTAAAGCAGAGATTCAGAGATACAGTCTGTACTGCAGAAATAGCTATAACAAAGCGTACACTGTAAAGAATTTCTATAATTTCCATAACAATATACTAGGCAAATGACTTTTACAGGTTGACAGAGCAGGTATTATGAAATGTAACACCTTATACCTGTATATTAAAATTATTCACATTTATTTATTATTTGTTGTTATTAATTTTTTATTAACGTTAATGAGTTTTCTTTATATATTTTATAACATTTACAATAGAATAAATAAACAAGACTACTTTAATAAATACATTTCATTGACAAATTTAAGTAATAGAAAAGTAAATCAGTTAAAGGCCATAATATCACTTGACTGATTTTTATTTTATTTTTTTTTCAATGACATTCTGGCAAAGAATGAATATCCATTTGACAGCTAAATTTTAAAAAATGCATAGGTTTTTATTGTCGAGCTGATCAAATTATTCTCATTACAATCAGGCTTCTCAATACCAAAAAGAAAACTCATTACTTTTAGTCAAACGGGTTCTTGTTGAGGCTTTTTCGGTCGCTGTACAAATTCTTCGTATAAGTGCATTGTATATAAAATATTCAAAGGTCAAAACAAATTATTATGATAAAGCACTTTAAAGAACTAATGTACAATCATTTTAATTGATTATAAATGTATATAATACGTACTGTTGATCATGAAAAGTATAAGTAGAACTAAGAATAGGCCAAATGACAGAACTATGTTTCTGATGTAGATTTGAATGGTGCTAGGTGGAACCTTTTTTTAAACAATGTTAATATTCTATATGTGAAGAAAAAAAGAAAAATAATGTTTTATTCATATGTCACAAGTCTCAAGACAATGGTTCAGTCTAACTTAAAGGGTTCTTTATAGTTGCTCTCAGAGGGGTTTTTTTTCAGAATAGTTCCATGTAGAACCCTTTTAGAGAACTCAAATTATTGGCCATCTGAAGAACCCTTGAGTAACCATTCTTTCTAAGAGTGAACAATAAACTAGTTTGCTTCAAACGATGAACAACAAACTTAGTTTGCTTTAAATTCTAGCTCTAAAGGAAAACCTCTGTGTGAGATCTAGGCTTCTTCTTGGTTCAGATTTTTTTCATTAGTTTGGAATGATGGAGCTACGAAACTGCCAGGTTGCATATGAAAATGAAAACCTTTGGGGGGAAAAAATCTCCCCAGCTTCAGGTTGTCGGGTTCACATCAAAAATCAATGCCATTCGGAGGCTTCCCTGCTGTGTTCGGCTTGAAAGTGAACTTACTCTATCGGCCCCTATAGACCTGGCCCGAGCTCAAAGGTCACACGCCTTCCTAGTGTCTCTTAGCCCCTGCCATCATCAATCATAACCTGCCACACACGATTCGTTTGTCACACGGCCTCGTGTGGATTGAGATGGCCGTATCTGTTTTCAAATCAAAATGGCTGGCAGCCTAACACAAACAGATCTGTGTTTAAGTGATGATTTCAGGAAGCACACACACACACACTTATCCTCCAGAGAGGATTCTGGCAAACGTTTTAGCTTTAAAGGGAGCCTCCACTCTCATTGAAACACAATAAATATGTATCTATTGAAACATACAAACAAGTGCTAATTTGTTGGCTGTTGCTGTATTTTCCTTGTTTCTGTGAGACGTTATCGGTTGTGTGCTGTAGTGGCGTCACAAGTGGCCATTGCTAGCACAGTTACAGTAAACATTTTCAGTGATCTCAATCATCCCAAAAAAGCAAGAGTTTGTTTTCTTACTCACCAATTTCCAGCCACATTCAATGCCATATTAGTAAGAAAAGCATTGTAGAAGTAGTGGAGACAGCTAACATTGGATTAACAATGCAGAGATTCAGCATGGCTAGGTATTGTTGTATGAGCCAACGAGAATGATGTTGTTGACGGTGGTTTTAGCGTGAAAATGTAACTTTGGAAGATGACCTGTTTAGATGAGGAGATGACACAGCTGGACAGACTAAAGTGATATACTAAAGTGCTGTTGCATTGCTCTCTTTAGGCAAGGGCAAATTCTTCTGGCACCACCATCAGCAGGTAGGCGAATGGCCTTGTGGGAAATGTTGGATATGGACCAACTTGTCAATGAAAGAACTTTAAACTACAATCTAAAAAAAAAAAAAAAACTACAGTCAACTCATGATTTAATTATAAAATGAATCTTTCTAATTATTGACATGTGGGTTATTCTGGGTGGAATTTTCCATTAAACATCCCATGTACAAAGGGTGGGTGTAAAAAATACAGGTATTACGTGATAGTTTTTTTTGTTGTTGTTTTTTTTGTGTAATTATTGAGTTAATTATCTACTTAGAATAACACTCTGTCTTGATTACACTGACATTATGGAGAACAGTGGACGAATAAGGTATGTGAACAGCACATGTAAATCCTCACATTGTGTCCTTTCTTGAAGATATCTTAAGGATTTAACACAAAGAATGTACACGTCAGTCATGACACCAAAGCTAAGCGACGAACTCTTTTACGCCTCCTGATCTTTAAGCAATAGGAACAATGCAGGTGTTATATCCCATTGTATGCTGCTAAATACCCAAAGTGATTCATGATTTCTACCAGGCACAATAAATTGACCAGAGCCAGGGCCGCTTCCACACTTTATGTTGAGTCAAGGTTTTACACCTTTTGCATTACCTGAATGCCAACACAGGAGAATGAGAAGCTAGTTGAAAGCTGAGAGAGTGATTCCTCAAAGTGTGGCACAGGAAAATTCAGGAAAGTCCACAGTGTTCCTGTGTTTGTCAAAGTTCACCTCAAATTTCCTTCCTTCCTCTGAGTCTTTCTTAAGTTCAGGCTGTAGCATTTTCAAAATATACATTTAAATTGCTCAAGTGGAAATGCCATGCTGCTGGGAATTTAAATAAAAGATCTAAATTGTTTTGACAATAACTGGCAGTTGTTAGCAGGCAAGATCTACAACCATACTTATTTGATGCAAATAGCAATAAGAAGAACTTCCACAAAAAATAAGAAGAGTATATCACTTTATAGACTTATAGTATTTTTTCTTTACTCATATCAGAATGAGACGTAAACAGATAAATATATTACAGTTCTCCTTTAAAAGGTAAGGTATACTTGCTTGATCCAAAGGGAAATTTGTCTTGGGCTCAAGTAGAAGCAGCCACTGCATCACATAAATCATAACACAACTCACAACATTTAACACAAATGCATAAACACAATCATCAATTTGTCTTGAGCTCAAGAAAAAGCCACTGCATCACATAAATCACAACACAACTCACATCATTTAACACAAAGACATAATCACAAGCTTTAAAACCATAAAGAACCTTACATTATAGTCAGGTCTCTTAGTTAGTGCTATTTAATATCTTAGTTCATTCTTACACTGGTTCTGCATATTGGCATTCGTAACCATCTGCCTGATGGTAACATTGCACTGAAAAAACAGATTACACTACCATACACGTATTCCATATCGAATTACATTCTCCAGAACAGCTTGATAAAACAAAAACTTGCATGTGCCATTGTGCTATTGTGCATATCACAAAAATCCATTTAGAAAATCTATTTTGTTTTGTTTCGCTTCACTGTGAATCACCCTGTGCGCTTAGAATTTCACATAATGCACATTCTATGTGTACATTTGAGATATATATATATATATATATATATATATATATAAAGTACTTGAGATATTATGAAAAACCTCAGTCAAATTCAGGCCTTAAGTGTGTGACCTGAGAAGAGTGACTTTGACAGTTGGAAAAAGGTCATTTTAAAAAAACAGCCAGTAAACATTATGTCAGTAAGCAACAGAATCCCAGGAAACAATGAATCTTTTAGGGTGAATCATTACACCATGCTTATACATGGACTACATAACCTTCCTTTTTCGTTAGGGTTTATATATGTGTATATATATATATATATATATATATATATATATATATAGAGAGAGAGAGAGAGAGAGAGAGAGAGAGAGAGAGAGAGAGAATTTTATGGCTAAAATGTCACAAAGTCAAAATTCCTCAGGAGATGTTTACAAATTTATTCTGTTTTAGGAAATACCTTTTGTATAATATTCAATATTCAATATGGAATGGTTTAAAACTGCCTGTCGTTTCTACCGTAAAAATGAAAAATTCTACAAAATGAATGCAACATGTATATAATGGAAAGGAGATAAAGGTGTGATTATTAAGATGTGAAGTATTTATACCAATAATGGGCACTTGGAAGCCTTTTCCAATTTCCATTTTAAAATTGGTTCATGTGAAGCGTCTGCCATACAAGTCCTGGTTTAAGTTAGTATAGAAACAGTAACATATTAAAAGAAGCGCATTAATATAAACCTGTGATTTGAATTTCAGCCAGCACTACTGTCAGAGCTGCTGTTATAGAAACTTGATTTGAGAATTCAACAGAGCTGTGGTATAACTATACTGTATAAACATAAAACACATTAGTATGATTTTCTCTTCATACATTAGTTACTTAAATGAAAAAAAAATATGTAAAAATTTTTTCTATGTATTTAAAAGCAGCATATAATTGGATTATTTAGCATTATATGTAGCATTATAAGTATATGTATATGTGGCATTATAAGTTTTGACCATAACCAAAACTGTAACCTGTATATTTTCATACCAATTGAATCATCCAAAAGGTTAGAAATTCTAATATCTTCTGATTTCAGTGAAAGTAATGTATTTTTTATTTTTAATAATTCTCAAGTACATTAAAGTGTGAATGCTTGTCAACTTTTAATCATGTAAAATGGTGACACATTACCCATACATCACTTAATAATCATTATTATTGTAACTTAAATTTATGGACACCTGTTTTGCCCGTATACATGTTTATTCTTTTTGGGCTGTAAAAAAAAATTCAACCAGATGCCCGGACATGTCCTTCTTTCGAATTAAATTTGTCAGTAATACAACACACACGTTAGCTTTTAACCTTGTCTGACAGGACAAAGGACAGTGCGTGTCAAAGGTAAATGAATGTCGTTAGAGTCATGCCATAACTTCAGTACTGTGTTGTTTGTTTATTTGACAGCTTTTTGAAAATGAATTAAACATGAGTTAACTTAAGGATAATATTGTTTCAGTGTAGCATTCGTATAGCAACTTCTGACTAGCTGCCAAATCTTTGGCATGTGATTTCATTTTTATTTCAGCTGTACTATTCAGGATGTGGACAAACCTGTCTCTCTCTGTTTTTTCTAAGTCACATGGGACTTGTTCAGTTCATGAGCTCCTCTGGTTTCCTCAATTTCCTGTTTTATATACATGAATCAAGGTGGTTTCTCACGCTGTGTTTTTTGGGAGTGAGTGTAAGCATTGAAGCATCCCCCTCCATTCCATTACCTCATTGAAGTGTGTGAAGAAAATGCATTACAGATGAAGAAAGCTGAGGAGATGACCAACTCCCAGCTCCCACCACTATAGCTAAAACCCTTCACCGCTCCGTCAATTCCACATTTTTAGTGCAGGAGCAATTAACAGGAGGTCGTGGGGGATGGTGTTCAGGATGAACATGTTTTTTTTTTTTTCCATGTAATCATTCATTGTCATTATGATGCATAGCCACATCGGGTTGCTTGGCCTGACAAAAGCTCATTGCGGCTTTTATTCGCTGTATCTCTTTCAGGGAATCAGAGAGGCTGCATGCATCACCTTAGCCATCGAATGACCATAAATCTCATTGTAAAGGGGCTTGTCTGAGTTTAGATTTAGCCTGATGCTGGCTTTTGTCAAGCTCGTTTTTATTTATCGCCCTATACTCATTTACATTAGTCTTTTGTGTTTGTGGATAAATAATTGTTTTAACGATTATCTTTGGGTGCTGTGTATTAGGATGGAGTTGTAAGGACTGGATGAAGAAAAGAGAGTGAGCTTGAATTGTAAACTTACTCTTAAATTAGAGGCTGGATTAATCCTCAAATTATGCTCAGCTTTTAGACTAAATTAAAGCAGCTGAATAAGAATTAATACACTATAATTATAGTATATATTTCAGTATTAATGTAACTTTGAGGAAAGAACTCTCCATTAACACAGCACATATGCTTGGACTAATCTCTGACTTGTCATAACATTCACCTCTGTTTAATTTTGAATGAATAAAAAAGAAAGAAAGAAAAAAGGAAAATGCATGAACGTATAACACAGCAAAGTTGTTTGCACATGATGTATGGACAGTTCAGGGCGAAGTTAGAAATAGCAATTGATTGTTTTAGATGGTGCTACTACTTTAAATGTAATTCCATCATTGTTCAGTGCACAAGCGCAGATAAATCATTTACTTAAATAGTTTCTCTTAGTTCACATGCCAGAGAGGCAAAATGAAGCCGTAATTATAAGGCTTAATTGATGTTTTTTTAGCACCGTAGACCATCCCTCTACTCTCCACTGTCTTTTCATAGCCAAAGCTGTGCTTGCTGTTGTTTGCACTATATTTCTCAGAGTATTGATTGCTATTATGGTAAATCCGATGGGCACAATGGAACTCTATCAGCAAAATACAGGTTAATTATCTGGAGGTCAGCCGCTCTCCAATTCACACAAAGGACCACTCTTCTTCACTGTTTTATGACCTGGCATTAAATCGTGAGCGCAGATTATCACAGGGGATTTTTGTATTCGGGAAATCAGGAGGTAAAATGCATAGCTGTGTTAGACAGGCAAGATTTATAAAGCATTTTCTTTTTTTTCCCTCCGTTTGTTTTCTTGATTGAAGCAACATTATTCTTCTTTAGCCAACAGTAGGATTAGAGTTTGCTCCCCAGGTCGGTGATGTCAAAGTCACTGACCTGGTTTGATAAAAAGTCACAAAACACTGTTGAAATATACATTTAATTATTATTAGGCTGTACAGGATATCAATAACAGTATTACCATCTGTCACTTAGTCAACTCTGACTAAATTACATTTACCACTGCACTGATGAATGCTTCATTCTGATTGGTCAGAAGGTGCACTTGTTCGAATATGTTATTGTTTCTATAGTAATAAACAAACAAAAACATTTTCTGACATGGCAAAGTCTTCACGTTGGACGATTTTGTGGTTTCTCCTGAATTTTGTGTCTTACTAACTTCAAGAGAAAGCAAAAAAGGGGCTGGTGAGGGAATGACTGTTTATAGCTGTTATAACATAACTATAAATGGATACAATGTATGATGCACCATTTTGTATTTAACAAAAGATTTTTAAATTTGGCAAATTGCTGTAGTATAACAGTGATAAAACACTTTTGAAATCCTAAAAATAATAAACTTCAGGATGGAAGTAACTCCACTTTACACTGGGCTACATCGCACCACCCCATTGTTGATTATTTTTCTATAACAACACATCCCAAAGTCTTTTATTCCTTACTTAGGAATATATGTGTAATAAGTGATAAATACAGGTATATAAAGTAGTACATGTAATAGCTTGCGAAAGCTTGATTGATGTCTTGTCAATTCCTGAACATTTCTTTTTATCAGAAATGCATTGGCAGTACATTTCCACCAGACAGTGGAGACTTTTGATTGAGCGGTAAAAGTGATTTTTTTTTTTCAAGTAGGAGAACAAGGCTGTTGGACATTTTACTTATGCCAGACTGATTGGCCTCGTAAGCAGCAGAGAGACCCATCGATAAGCCAGAGTTAATGGCATTGATTGTGGATATTGTGTGTCTGTGTGTGTGTGTCCCACTCCTGTAGGGACTCCAGTGAATCGGATTCCTATCATGGCCAAGCAGGTGTTGGATCTCTACACTCTCTACAAGCTTGTCACCGAAAAAGGTGGCTTAGTGGAAGTCATCAATAAGAAAATATGGCGCGAGATTACCAGAGGTCTAAACCTTCCTACCTCGATTACCAGTGCAGCTTTCACTCTCCGGACTCAGTAAGTGTGTGATAACCTCCTACATCTTCAATGTACTGATTACCACGAGTCAATTCTTGAACATAGAGCCCAATTCAATTATCTGCCTTTAAAGTACAGAGAGGTGTATATTTGAAATGATTTGAGTGGATAAAAGAGATCAAATAACATACAGACAAAGATATCATGACCGAAGGTGCATACTTTTTCAGCATTATCCTTTTAAATTTGTATTAGAGCCCCACCTCATATTTAATTGATAATAATAATGCACAAATGATTATAGTTTTTATTAAAACGTGTGTTCAGGGTCATGTCTGAATTAATTTGCTATTTACCGTATGGACAGTTTGCTATATTAATCATGTAAATTCAGTATACAAAAATATTTACACGACTTCCTCACTAATGCCACAATAAGAAGTGATTTCACCTCAGAATTTATTTCAGAATTTTGTGCATAAATACAAGTAAAAAATGTTGTTTAATGACCACTAATGTCAACAGGCACTTATTGGTTGTATATTTAATACAGAAAATTTTACATTTTTAATACTTTAATACCTTTAATACCTTTAGTTCTTCTGGGGTTTTTTTTATTCGCCAGATAACTTTTAACATAATATTAAATAAATATGTTTATAAAGTGGTAGGTTAGAGTGATGTGTTTACATCAGCATCACATTAACAAATTTCCTTATATTCCAACACTGCCTAATGTAAACAAATGTTAGGTGTTTTCAAGAAACGCAGATGCCATTAGCTTTACCTGGTTATGAACTCACCTCATAGAAAAACAGCTGTCCTTATAAGTGATCTTTACATTTTAAATGATTTATTATACATTATTTCCTGTCACCGAGACTTCCAAAGCATTACTATTGCATCGTCCTTTTCTACTCAGGTATATGAAGTACCTCTATCCATATGAATGTGAAAAGCGTGGGCTGAGCTCACCCGGGGAGCTGCAGGCAGCCATCGACAGCAACCGGCGCGAGGGCCGCAGACAGAGTTACGGCTCTGCCCTTTTCAACTACTCGCCTGTGGGCACCCCTACCCTGCTGCCCTCACCCAAACTCCCGATCTCCCACATCAGCATAGGAACCCCCAACGGAGGCCAAATGGCCCACACACCTGTCATCAAGAAAGGTGAGAAGGGTTGCCTTTGTACTAAACAAATATGTTGCATGGGTTTTCTTGCAGAGAAAGAAAAAAATCATGAAATTTGAATTTACATAGCTGATGCAATAGAGAGTATTAGTTAAAAAGAAGAAGAAGAAGAAGAAGAATTAAATTCAAATTAAAGACAAAAATGAACTAAACATTAATACAAATGGTTAAATTATACACAAATAAAATTAACATTTCATGGCTTACTAAAAAAATTAAATGAGCACTATTGTACAAAGCATAAATTCACAGAAGAATCATTTGTACAAAAAAGGAAAGTCAAAGGTTCTCATGCAGTTCATTGCATATAGTTCTCAATGCAATTGAAGATTGTATAAACAGTTCGTACAAGGCGAAATACAGTGATTACATTAATTTAAAAAAAAATCTAATTAATGAAGATTATTTCATTTCAGTGGCAGCAAATGATGTCCCAGATGAATTTTGCAGCTCTAATCTATGTTTATACAGTATAACATAAGATGTGGTTTACATGCCACATAATTACAACAGTAAATTTTCACAATTAAACAGTGTAAATAAATTATTTAGACTCCAGATTTTCTTATGAAATGATTAAATTCATATAGTTCTGGCAGTTTATCAGCAGTACAAAGAAAAACAAATCTTGTAAACCCACGTGTCCAAGGTGTCTATTTCTGTACACATTTGAATAAAATGTCATTTGGTCCATGTTGCAATTGATGCCATGAAAAAATGTAAAGAATACTAATTTCTTTACAACAGAAGTGTCCTTCTTGTACTCACGCTCGTTGTGCCTTGTGGCCTGGGTGGTCATCAGTACAGACAGGAAACAGCTTGCAGTACTTCCTCTTGCCCAAGCTGCCAGTTTCCACATTGCACCGGTGGGAGCATTTGAAGGCAGAGAGATGTGATTCAGTAACGTGACCATGTGGAAAAAGACACAAACACGCACAAATTCCTCAAAGGATCAAAGGCTTTTTTTTTTAAAGCTCTGTCAGTATTTATAGGTTTGTCACCACACTGGTCAAAATAGAGCAGAGCATGATTTTTGGGTTTGCCTCCCATGACCACATGATACTTCTTTTTATAGAGCAAACACTTTTTTTTTTTAGTGCATGCTGCATCAAATACGTTTATATAGCAGACAATATATAATATTTTATACAGGGTAACATTCTACAAATACATATAATTAGCAATTACATTTAATAAGGCACATTTTAATGTTCTTGCATCTTCAAACATTTTTATTATCCTTCAATAAAGGAATCAAAATGCACATACTTCTTTTGTATGTGTGCAAGAAGCATGATTGTTTAACTTTTTTTTTATTTACTTGCCTGTAAAAATATAATAACCTCATCAAAGTATCAAAGTTGGCACTCTGAGATTTCTTATTGACCCTCAAGGCATTTCTTTCTTTATTTATATGAGTATTATGAAGTTATCCTTTTAGATATCTGTATTTCTGTCACTGATCTTTTCAATTCTTTAAACCCTGACTCAATGACACAATCAAGGGTCAAACCCAAGACTTCAGTAGATCTGAATATATCCTTTCGCTCTATTCCACAGAAGACTCCATACTCTCCAGCTGCCTGACTAACCGGATGGGCATCCCCATGCCCCTGGGCGGGCACCATGGCACAGCTGCAGCTGCACAGGCCGCCCAAGCTGCCCATGCCGCCCAGGCTGCAGCGGTCGTGCAGGCAGCTGCCCTTGAGCAGTTGAGAGAGAAGCTGGAGGCTGGAGAGCCCCCGGAGAAGAAGGTCATGCTGATGGCTGAGGAGCAGCAGAGGATCATGCAGCACGCACTTCAGCATAATCTCTTCGCCATGGCCAGCCAGCTGCCGATGAATATCAAGCTCAACAACATAGGTGTGTGTGTGTGTGTGTGTGTTTGTGTGTGTAAGGAATGCCTATTTTAGTATGGAACAAATTACATATTATACATACATATATACATATATACATACAGCCCGTGTGAACATGCAAGAAAATATTGAAATGGCTTGCAACGTTTTCCCAACATTTTCACACGGGAGCTGTATCACCTAGAAATCACATCTAGGAAGTTCAGCACTATCCATGCAACAAGTCGACAGCATAATTATCAAGACAATTAACATGCAAATAGTGTGTGTAGTACAACAGTGTCAATAAAACATGAGGGGACGGGGACAGTAGATGTTGTCATTTGTATTTGCAATACGGTTCACTTAAAAACCTGACAGAAGACAGTGGGATAGTAAATAAAATAAAACAACATATTTCTGTTTATTTTGATTATCCCTAATGATCCAAAGTATTATTATTATTATACACTTTATGGAATTAAATAGAGATAGATAGTAAAACAAACTAAACAGGTTGAGTGGATTCGGGTTTTAAAAGCGTCTCACGAAGCGCTTCTGGACTGAAACAGCTTTTAAAATGTGCTGTGTTTGACGAGTGTCGAAAAACGCTTCGAAGTTGTATGCGGCGTTAACGGCCTTTGATATAATGATTGACTCCAAATACCGACATGCATCACCTAGTGTGCTGATCTAGAAAAAGGGTGAAAAAAGGAAATAATGGAGAGTGAAGAGAAGACATGTGGGAGAGTGAGGGTGTGTATGTTCTTAGCAAAGATACCCCTGTGTAATTTCATCTTTACTGCTACAGTAAAGAAGCTGTGGGACCAGTTAATACAATTCATGTCATCATTATGAAACAAAAATAAATATGGTAACCTGACTCATGACCATAATTATACAGTAGGTACACTCATAATAATATGTTAAAAAGCATAGTCGCCTTAGTTTCTGCTCTTTTAACCACTTACAAAAATGCTGACGTGGCACTGGCTGAAATTTAATTTGACACCCCTGTGATGTAGCTTGAGATGGGTATTATCAGTTGACTTCAAGAAGGAAAAAGGGTGAAATGTGTATATATATATATATATATATATATATATATATATATATATATATATATATATATATATATATATATATATATATATATATATATATATATATATATATACATAGGTGTGTTTGTGTGTGTGTGTGTGTGTGTGTGTATACACACAGTGCCCTCCACTAATATTGGCACCCTTGGCAGAGCAAAAGAAGGCTGTGAAAAATTGTCTTTATTGTTTTTAGCCTTTTGATCTTTTGGTCAAAATATTCACAAAAATACTCTGCTGTCATGGATATCAAAAAATTGCAAACACACCACAGGTTTATCAAAAAAAAATCTTTGTTATATATAGGTATGCAACAATTATTGGCACCCCAATGAATTCAGAAAAATGTATTCCCATTGATATTTTACATTTGAATGGAACAGGAAACTGGAACAGGAACTTGTTCAGCCACGACTTCCTGTTTCACAAGGGTATAAATAGTAGGTAACACACAGTCTAAATTCCCTTAGTCATTCATAATAATGGGTAAAACCAAGGAATGGGAAGTGGCTATAAGAAAATAGAACAAGCATTGAAAATGCCCGTTTCCACCATCAGGGCAATAATTAAGAAGTTCCAGACAACTAGAAATTTTATGAATCAACCTGGAACTGAACGTGTGTCTATATCGTCTCAACACACATTGAAGAGGATGGTTCGAGTGGCCAAAAAATATCCATGGATCACAGCTAGAGAATTACAGAAGTTAGTTGCGTCTTAGGGTCTACAAACTACAATCCGAAGTCACATACATCACCACAAGCTGTTTGGAAGGGTTTCAAGAATAAGACTCTACTCTCATCCAAAAACAAACTCAAGTGTCTTCAATTTGCCAAATACTACTGGAACTTCAAATGGGATTAGGTTCTATGGTCAGATGAAACCAAAATAGAGCTTTTTGTTAATAAACACCAGAGGTGGTTTTGGCGCACACAGAGAGGTAGTTATATGGAAAAGAACCTCATGCCCACGATTAAATATGGTGGTGCCTCTTTAATGTTTTATGGCTGTTTTTCTGCCAGAGGACCTGGACATTTCTTTAGGATAAATGGTATCATGGACCCTATCAAATATCAACAGATATTAAATAAAAACCTCATTGTCTCTGGTTGTCATGGTTGAACAATTTCCTGTTCCTAGTCACCCAGTTGTACTAAACAAATGTAATATCAATGGGAATATACTTAAAATATATTTTTCTCATACGAATTCATAGGTGTGCCAATAATTATTGCACACCTATATTTAACAAAGATTTTTTTTATTCATTTTTTTTATAAACCTGTGTTTTGTTTGCAACTGTTTTGATATCCATGAGAGCAGAATATTTTTGTGAATTTATTGAACAAAAGATCAAAAGGTTCAACAAAAGACAGTTTTTCACAGCATTCTTTGCTCATATTTACCAAGGGTGCCAATATTAGTGGAGGGCAACTCCAGGGCAACTAATGTTACAGCACCCTTTCAATGAAAGAATAGCGTTTAAATATACTTTTGGAATGTAATCTCTTTAAGTCACATACTGTACATGGAGTGAATCATTAGCTGGAGGAGAACTAACAGAAACCATACGTATATAGGTTTACTGTAATAATATCCACCTAACACCTTCCTCTTCTGAGTCGCTGTGGTGCATGAATTACTTCTTCAACTTCACAAACTAAGATGTAATATTACAATGCATAATAATTCAAAATATATTTTCGACTTTACACAAAATCAGGTCAAACACTAACAGTTAAACAGCAAACAAAAACGCTGATGTCTAGCTACAAGGAAGATTCGACTCCACCTCAAGGCATGCATTTCATAATGACAGGGTATGTGAGAAGATTGCGGTATCTTTCTCTCTCTTATGAGTAATATGTTATTTCTGCAAAACTGTTTCTTTTGTATCAGTCATAATGACAGACTGCGCTTTATATACCATATGATGGAGAAAATAGAATGTAATGCTATAGCACAGTGTAGAGCTTGATGTAATACAGTCAAACACTCTGCAATTTAAAGATTATTGTTAAATGTTATTTGCTCAAACCATGTCTGAATATACATTTAGGAGTCCCCCGTAATGACATATGAGAGATAAATGATAGACATTAAAACCTACTTTAATGTAGCTGCAGCGTCCAAAAAAAATGATGGAAGCTTCGGTCAGGGTTGCAATCAGAAACATAATGGATGTTTTAATGTTGTTAATGAGTGGGCCAAGTAAGACAGTGTTCAAAAGGGTTTTATAATATAGACCCTGAGTGTAGTACCTTTTCCTGAGATAACTGAAAAGTTCAAATGGATGTGACATGCTTTTCAGTATTTTTTTTCCTCCCCCTTCTTCCGTCTGAACTCTTTTAATAAACTGCTCCTTATCCTGTCACTCATGAGTTATCGCCAATAGTTGGCGGCGCGCTCCTCTTGCTTCTTGTGTTCCTTTTATAAATGCTCATATTGAGTTTTTCTCACCCTTGCTCTCTCCAGCTCCTCTCTTGACAGATGACAGACAAGAGACTGCATTGAACCTGTCTACCAACGGCATTAGCAGCATCAACATGTCAATAGAAATAAATGGAGTTGTCTACACAGGTAAATAGAGCGGCCGTTTGCTGATGTAATTGCGGGCAGGAAATTCAATAAGTTATAGCAGCACCCCCGTGCGTTTAGTCCTCCACACAATTTGATGTCTTTGCTATAAAATCTATCGTAATGAAGTGGCAAGTCCAATAGAGTTAAAAAAGTTAAATATCTAGAAATTGGCGTCCAGCTGCCGCCAGGTCGATGGGACTTATTGTCTTTCGTGCCTGAAAGGAAGAAGCCCCTGCTTAAGGTGGATACAGTGCTTGTGCCTAGCAAACAAGTGACTGTAATTACCTGGAGATGGCCCATTGGAGTGCACTCTATAAGTGCTGGGAAACTTTTGCCAGAAAGGACATTGAGTTAAAGTGGGCTTTTTCAATTGAAGCAAAAGACCGTGGCTAAATGTTCTTTCTTTGTGAATCAATTACTGTTTCTTATCGAATGTCATGCTGTCCAATCCATTGTGGAAGTAATTGAAGGCAACATAGGCTACTCCAATATATTTTAAGATGCAAATAGTTTGTCTGATAACTTTTGGAAAGCGAAAGGTTTTGTCAAAATTAAAAAATTTGTCCGAAGGTTTTGAAAAATCCAAAAAAATTACACAGTGTCCAAACTTTACCCAATTAAAATTAGTCAAAATTATACTTATGTGCAAGCTAAAAAGAATCCAAAAAGTATTTTATTATTTTTTTTTTAAATAGATTAGACTTTTTATTTTAATTTAGTTTGCCAACACAGCTTCACACATGCAATTTCATAATTTGCTGAGTTCATATGAAAAGCTTAAACCTGGGGTTAGGGATTAGGATTAGCCATACTTTTTTTGCTGTTGTTGTTTAATGACTGTTCAAACAGTCAGCAACTTTACTTTTAAGTGTTTAGGGATGTCTGTGTAACATAAATTGAAGGCAAGTCTATTAGTCTTAAATTCATATTAACTTTACGAGTATTTAGAGGTCTGTTTAATGGCAGTTACATTTATTGTAGATTAGTCACAGATATCTACTTACATTGTATTTGTTTAATTATTTTGTACCAACCATTTTACTTGAAAATAACAGACAATAAAATTTAAAAAAATTTATTCTCATATTTATTAACTTCAGATCTGACACGTGGGCTGATGCTTACATGACTTACATATAACTTACATTAATTGCTGAAATACATTTATGACAATGAAAGTTATTGAAAAATATTATAATTAGATCTGGCAGTTAAGCTGAAGTTGAAAGCTATTTAATGATAATTTAACAGTTGTTTGGGGTCAAATAAATGTTAGAAATTTATGAAACACTGATATGTATAAATGTAAATTTGTAAATAAATGTGAATTTGAACGTTTTAAATGAATGCTGCTTTATCGCACTACCTCCAGGGATCCTGTTTGCCCGTAAGCCGGCCATCTCTGTGCTGCCAGCTAGCCAGCGAGCTCCTCTTCATGCCAGCTCTCAGGGAAAGAGCAGCAGCCCTGGTCTCATCAGCCACAGCAAGCCGTCCTCTTCGTCCTCCAATTCCTCCTCTTCCTCCTCGCACGGACCGGCTGCCTCGCCTTAAGCCACCAGACGTTACCACACCCTGCTCCCTTTCCCCAAAAGACGCAAGGCAGGCTGCTAAATTCTCCAGACTGTATGTTTTTGTATCTTCTGATGGTGACTTCCCACTCTTCTTGTCTTTCTTTTCTACACATCCTCCTCCGATCCATGCAAAGTCAATCTCCTAAGCAGTACTTCCACGAGAAAGAGAATCAAACGTGACCATGTCATTCTGCAGCATACATGAAGCATGTTCAGTATACATACATATGGTGCACGCTTTGAGGACTCACTTTTGAGTAACACTTCTTTGGAAGGCTCACCAGAAAACAGTGCCAAGAAGACAAGAAGCTATAAGATAAATGGAAGGACAAGGGAGATGATATTCCATGGATAGAACGCTTGAACGAAGTTTTATCTACTGTTAAACATGAAAATACACATTGTCCTTCTTTATCCTTCTTTTATCTTTCCATGTGAATCAGACTAGCTTTAATACCAAAATACCAAAGAGCATATGATTAACATTGTGATATTGTGCACATGCATATTCTCCCAGTATCATCATGTTTAGATGATGGCTGTGCAGAAGTAAAATATGCAATGGTAAGGATTATCAAACTAAAGTACAAATGAATATATCAGTGGTAGACAAAGCACATTCCGCTTAACATGGGGCGTCAAATAGTCAGGGAGATAAATGTACTTGCTGTGTCATATTCGAGCTTTAACTTCTTTTTTTGGAGATTAAAAATAAATAGATTAGACATGAATGGACATGAATATTCCCTTGAACACCACATATCCACAAATATTGGGACAATCATAAGAGTCAGTTATATCTGAAACAGATATAGTGATATTTGTTGATATTCTGTTACCTCAGTTGACAAACACTTTCACAGCTCCTCTGCCTCAGTTTAATAGTAAGGATCATAAGTGTTCATTAAATACAGTTTTATATCATAAAAGATGGTCATTCTTGTCAATATAGGTATCTCATAGCTACATTAGTCATCATGTCAAATGTGTCAGGATTTGTGTAGTTAGGAATTAATTATGAAAAATGGCTGAGCACTTCAATGCAACTCCCTGATATGAGGAAAATGTATACATATGTGGTTAGTAGGAGAAAAAAAAAAACTCACCCCAAACAGTAGTTGATGAGAATATATCTTTTGTTGTGAGTCTGATTTCTGATTTCTTTTCTCGTTCCTTTGCTTTTTGTTCCATTTTTATTTTTGTCTTTAAGGAGAATTTGAGGATATTCTTTTTTTTGTTATTCTTTTTCAAAGTTTGTAAAGCATATAATTTCAAATTCTATTTATTATTATAATAATTTTCATTTTTACTGTTTATTCTTTTTGTTTTTCTTTTTAATCCTGGATTGCATCGTTGCAGCAGCTCCATGGTTCAATCTTTTTCTTAAATAAAAAAAAATATATATTATTTTAAATGCAGCCAGATACCTCACAATTGTACCTGTACATACGTGTAATAGATATTGAATTACAAGGTATACCTCATTTTATTTCATTTCTAATTCTTGTGAAGCCACTTGAAAATCAAAGCTTTTATTTCAACAGATCACTGGATTTTTTTCCCTAGTTTGTATTATTATTATTATTATTATTATTATACCAAAGAAGGGAATTATATTAATGCATCTACCTCATTTGTTGTAGACTGTGCCAACAAACATGACCACAATCACCCGTTTTTTTAGTGTAACGTTTAAGGCTCTACATTAAACATGATACAGAACGATAGGTCTGCGGACAACGCAGGGCTTAGACAGAGTGTAATTTGCATTGCTTGTTAAATTCCGTCTGTGGCATTTTTACATGTGGAAAAAGAAATGCCAGAAGGATTTTATTATACGTACACAATCTATTCTGAGCTATTTAATAGTGACGGGTTTGTAAATAATATGAATGATCTGAATCATTGGTGTACCACAAATGGTTTTATTCTGCACCAAATGCTGTCGGTACAGCTTCTTAAGAAAAGCTACAACCAATAACAACCATGTAATTTGGATTTTAAGCGTATGTATATGCACAGTGGTTTTGGCAGAGTTCTTATAATTGTTTAATTCCACTGTTTACTTGAATCACTGTTTGCATACACAGCATTAGGTTGGCTTTAAAGATGACTAAAGATGTGGGTTCCAAATGCAGGTGGCATGATTAATCACATGACACAAAGTTAAATGATTCACCTGAGCTATGTTGTATGAAATCTTAAGATTAAGGTCTAGGTTAAGCCTAAATGCAAGGACAGCAATGGCTGCCTTACGTCTTCTTTCATATGAAATGAAACAACATTGGCCTTGATCTTTATATTTCCAACATACTTTGCATTAATTTGGTTGGCTTTTGCATTAACTTGGTTCTGTACGCTTGCAAAAGGCTGCATTAATCCTGGCCCCACGAAACCCAACTAAACCCACAAAAAGCTTTTCTCTTTGGAAAGACTTTTTGCGATTTTTGGGACTTCAAATCTGTATGCCTAAAGTGTTCTACAAACATTAAGATTTGACTTAAGATTTCAATGACATCTTCTGCAACTAAATCAAATTTTCACATTGATCCTCAATTAGTTTTGCCACCTTTAATTGAATACACATCTTGCTGTGAAAATAGCTCAGAAAATATTTTGAGTAAACATGTTTATATATTCGGTTCAGGCCTTGGTTGACAAATGATAACCGTAAGAATGTAAAAACGTGTCCTGAACTTAGCACAACATCACATTAGATCGTGACCATATTTTATAAAATCATTGTATAGATACAACTGAAGGAAATATGTTGAACACTGAATGGGGCACAGTCGACACATAGCTGTCACAGTGTGATGTGCTCTAACAGACATTCACTTGTTTTTATTCCCAGCAATGGCACAGTTTTAAATCTTTTCCTATAGCTGCCACTTCACATTTCATCTCTATACTGCAGAGATGTCTGTGCAACTCTGGAGTAATTGTCGACTGTGAAACGAGGACATGAGTGAGTGTGATTCTTGTAAAACCAAAGCTTTTTCTAAAGAAACTGTTCACCATCAGAAAGCTCGTTAACAACGATGAAATCATTTTGTTGAATGTTAAAAAGAACAAAAAAAGGTTCACTTGTGCTTACAAAACTATGTTTACTTTGTTAAATATGTACACAATGCTATGATGGTAGATTTTAGAGACTTTTCGCTGTGTATTAAGCTTCAAAGCTTTTCTTTTATTCCTCTTTTTATTTTATTTGGATAATCCAGTGCATTATGGGAAAGCTGGATTGTGGTGCTCAGGGGTTAAAAAAAAAAAAAGTACAAAAAAAAACAGGTGAAAGATTTTGTTTGTTTGTTTTGCCATTGACTTGTAGCATAATTAGAAATAAAGTACTACTTTCAACTTTACCAAGCAACTGAGTGTTATAGTCATTCTTGATAATAAAAAAAATGTAAGAATTTTTATAATGATTTAATTTATGAATAAAAACAGCCCTCTTTTGAAGTTAGTGAATTGCTATTCTCATTTTAAAACATTCTATTTAGCAACTACTATGAATTATTCAGTTATTACAGTGAGACTAATAATATATGTACTTAGGAATAAAAGGTGGTCAGGAACAGGAACTTTAAGGGATTTAGCTGAAGCAAAATAGTAATAAAATACTATTAATACCACTTTTTCAGGAGGGTTCAGGATTACTTTCTTTGAATATTGTCGGATTTGACAGTATTAGTAATTTAATCATATAAGCAATAAAACACTTCGGGGCATGGCTGTTAAAGAAATTATATTTCTTTTTATACAAGATTCAAAATTGAAAATGTCTGAACACTTGAAAAGTCTGAAAATAACGTCAGTGTTTCTATCATGTGAACATAATCTGAAAATCTCCACTCAAAATATAAGCTAAGTACTGGCAATTTTTTTAGCACATTGCCATGTTTAGCTGCCTACTTTAGCTGTTAGCTAGCATGCTACCAACCCTGGGTCGTGGTTTACCCAATAAGGATATCTAACTATTAGACTTGCTACTGGTTTATACAATAACCTAACCTAGTTTGCTTGTTAGGATGTATATTAATGACATTCTGTAATATCTATCAAACGTTCATTTGTTAGCAAACCTGTCTAGCGTTCTGTCAAGCTTCTGCTGGAGAGGAACACTAGCAAAACTAGACAGCTAAACACAGCAGTAGTAAGTAGTTAGCTTAGCTAATGTTGATTAAAAAAACAAACAGGTTTCTTTCTTTAGGGGTGGGGGGGGGGTCTGGGGAAGGAAGGGGGGTAAAACTTTTAAAACTGGGAAGTTTTTAAAGACTAATGGTGGAAATGATACATTTTTCTTATGTCACCCAGGTGCAAACAGCCTCATTTGTTTATTAAGCTTAATAAACCATAAAATCTTTTTTTTTTTTATCTCATTACATTCAAAATCACAATCTGATCATCCGGAAGTGCCAAATGGTCAAAACATAAGCACATGTGTTGAGCATTAAAGCAGGAAAATCAGCAATTACTACTGAAAAGGGAAAAGCAAAGGAGGGAAAGAGATGACTTGTCAGGACAAAGGTCAAAATCCTACTCTGCAAACACTGGTAATTAAACTAATGATGCCAGGCGTGTGTGCAGCATTAAGCAGCTAAAATGGAGTAAAGATTGGTTAATTAAGGGTTGAGAACCTGATGTAATTAGGAGCCGGGCCAAGATTAGTGGCTGTCAATGATCTTGCCTGAGTTTTGCAGGTAATAGAGTTATCATGGGGGAAGATGCGTGGAAGAGGAGGGCTCAAGCAGTGTTACATTACGTTTCGGAATAAACAAAAACAAATTAGCAGCATCGGCCCAATAATGGGTTATCTTGTCAGACCCTGACAGAAATCCATGCCCTATAACACAGTGTTAATTTTATGCACCACTGACGAGCACCGTCACAATCAATATAGCTACTATAAAGTAAGGAGGCCATCAATCCATGTTGAGGACAGGCAGAGGAGGAGATTTTTCTTGCTTTGGTGCTGTGTTTGTAGAGTTTACAATTAGCACATTATCTTCTGGTAGAGAGTTTTACTCCTAACTTAAGCAGCTATTTCAGAAAGATGGCAGTGATATCAATCTCTGCTCTGGCTGGCCATGAGAAATAGTCTATATATATATATATATATATATATATATATATATATATATATATATATATATATATATATATATATATATATATATATATATACAGTTTAGTTTATTTATTCAGCATCCAACAGTTCACATACTGCCCAGTAAATACATTGTAAAACAATATTCCTTGTAATATATTGTATCTTCCTGGAAGCAGGGTTACTGTAAATAATATTTACAACATTCCTTCATTAATGTTTTTTTTATTCTATAATGGCACATTGTACTGTATTTTTAAAAACATTATACTGTTGTTTTAACTCTTCTGGCAAAAGAAAGACAATCCTTACAAAATAATCTGAATCTTTCAATGTTTTAAAATGTACTAAAGCATTCATTTCATCCCAGTTCACAAAAACCGTTCTGTAAGAATGTATTAGAATGTTTACCTATTTATAATGTTTAAACTTAAATGTTAATAACAATAAATAATGAAATAAAAGTGAATTTTAAGAATATAACTTTTCAGGTATATATTTTTTTTAAATTACACAATGAGAATTTGTTAAAAAGAACAATGAGCCAGGAGCCAAGGGGAAAAAACTAACTGTGCCCTCATGGAAGGGATGGCGTACTCTCTCTCACCTGTTAGTCACAGAGACACTAGCCAATAGTGGATGTCTGTGAGCTCATGTATACAGAAGAAAGTGGATAGAACTTCCTCTGAGTGTGTTATATCCTGCCCTGGGATGCAGCATGAACAGCAGCTCAAAAAGATTATATGTTATATTGGCTTGAAGACAATAATTTTTATAATTAATTTAAAATCATTTCAGATGAATATTATCATTTAAATTCATACAGTGAGGGAAAAAAGTATTTGATCCCCTGCTGATTTTGTACGTTTGCCCACTAACAAAGAAATGATCAGTCTATAATTTTAATGGTAGATTTATTTGAACAGTGAGAAACAGAATAACAACAAAAAAATCCAGAAAAACGCATGTCAAAAATGTTATAAATTGATTTGCATTTTAATGAGGGAAATATGTATTTGACCCCTCTGCAAATCATGACTTAGTACTTGGTAATGACTTGGTAATTACTTTTAATTTTTAATGCCCTGGCTGAGGGAAGGAGGTTCTCACTCAAGGTTTGACGGTACATGGCCCCGTCCATCGTCCCTTTGATGCGGTGAAGTTGTCCTGTCCCCTTAGCAGAAAAACACCCCCAAAGCATAATGTTTCCACCTCCATGTTTGACGGTGGGGATGGTGTTCTTGGGGGCAGCATTGATGCCAAAGAGCTCCATTTTGGTCTCATCTGACCACCAGAGGACAACTAGGTGAAAGTGTTCTGGTCAGATGAGACCAAAATGGAGCTCTTTGGCATCAACTCAACTCGCCGTGTTTGGAGGAGGATGAATGCTGCCTATAACCCCAAGAACACTATATGTATGTATGTATTCCCATGGGGCTACGTTTGTCACAGAACTGGAAGCTCTTGTTATAACACATGTGTGTCAATACATCACCAGAAATTCAGCTGTGCCTCTTGACCTCTGTACATCTGGACCTAAGTTTAAAAAAAATAATAAAGACAAGGTGATTTGATTGACTAACCACTAACCGCTTGATAATGTATTACTGTAGTTCACCAAGTTACAGTCCACTCCGATGGTCATAAAAATACCAAGAATATATAATGCTGCAACCTTTTTCTGATTGCATCTTTATCATAAAACACAATTAAACTATCCACTACATATCAGCTACTCAGAGACAAGAGGAAAGTGAGACCATCAATATTCATTTATAGCTTTGTGTATATGATCTGATAGCTGAGTGACCTCAGGTTGTAGCTCACTACATCCATCATGCATCCCAAATAGACCTCCAGTGCATTAAAGTGGTCATGTGACCATAGGGTCAGATTACTCATGCTTGAGGTCATTTTAAAGCTGCTAATCCTAACAGACATTTACAAGTAAAACTGTGGATTTGTTAGATATAATAATTTCGCTAGACTTCCTTAAAACATAACCATGTAAAAATAATGTAATGTTATTTAATTTTATTTTTACTTTATTATTTAATGTATAGTCTTAATATATATATATATATATATATATATATATATATATATATATATATATATATATATATATATATATATATATATATATATATATATATATATATACTGCTCAAAAAAATAAAGGGAACACTTAAACAGCAGAATGTAACTCCAAGTGTGTGTATATATATATATATATATATATATATATATATATATATATATATATATAAAATTGTGTATACTTTGTAAACATATCTTTTTATTAATTAGTCAATGAACACAAATGTTCCTGTCTCCTCTCCCTGTTTTCTTATAGCCATCGATTAGACGATGAACTTTCACCCCAGGAGGAAAATTCTACGCCAAAATCACCTCATAGCTGTCAGGGGTGATTAGCTCAGCTGATCTGAAAAGACTGGATCATGTTCTGTCAATACCAATTAGCAACTTCAGCATATATCTGTGCTGCAATAAGCCAGCCATTGCAATTAATTGGCCTCTTACTTCATTATGGATGCAACATATAGCAGTCAACATTGTTTTGTTTACCTGGAACTTCTGTGATTGAGATCCAGGCAGTAATGAGAGGTAATATTGTAAGTGGTGATATATTAGTATCAGATTAATCAAATTCCTCATGAGTGATTTGGTATTTATGTTGCCTTCTGTGTTAGAGCAAGAAAATCAGAGAAAGGATTATTTATTTATATAGTGCTTTTAACAATGGACATTGTCACAAAGCAGCTTCACAGAAATATATACATTTTGTATGTAAATTTTACATTAATAAATTTATCCCTAATGCGCAAGACAGAAGTGACGGTGGCAAGGAAAAACTCCCTGAGATGATATAAGGAAGAAACCTTGAGAGGAACCAGACTCAAAAGGGAACCCTTTTTCATCTGGGTGACACCGGATAGTGTGATTATAAATCATTCCCTTCCATAACTGTGTGCTACATGATAAAACAAAAAGTGCAATTGTGTAATCAGGAAATTCATTATAGTTTTAACATGAAGTATATTTTGTTGAAGTTATGAACTGTTTACTGATGGAGACTTGGGTGCAAAGTCTGTTTGTGCAATTGTTTGTGGCAATTGCAGTCCTAAAACATCGTACCTGTTTGTATCAATTGCAGTGTAATGCCATTTTTATGGTTTCTAAGTGTGTCTTTAGACTGTCCAATCACTGTTCCAATGATGAGAACTACAACCAGAAGTAGGGCATCAGGATGGATCAGGCTGGTTCCGGAGAGCAGAACAGGTCAGGTTTGTTACGAGGGAACCTTTAAAGGTTCTATAATACAGCATCAGAATATTTCTCTATCAGAAAGGGTTCAGAGTAGAGTAATGCTTGGACACTAAGAACACTTAATTAACACTAAAACACTTAACAAACCCTTAAAAATCCCACAAAATAACCTATTTTTAATGTGTGTATTGCATCATGCCATTAGTCTATCATAGTATGGTGGCTTAGTGGTTAGCACATTTGCCTCCACCCTATGTGTGCGGAGCATGCCCTCCTCATGCTTCAGGGGTTTGGGTTTTCTCCAGGTACTGTGGTTTCCTCCCCCAGTCCAAGATATGCAGTGTAGGCTGATTGGCATTTCCAAAATGGTCAGTAGTTTGTGAATGTGTGTAGGATTGTGTGTTGGGTTGGCACCCCATACAGGGTGTCTCAAAGTCTCCTCTGTGAACCTGTGTAGGATACTCAGTATGGAAAATAGATGGATATAGCATTGCTTTAGTCAACATGTGTATCATATTTCATTATTTGTTTTCTTTCATCTAAGCCATTATTATTAATTAGATACTATGCTGAGAGTTTATTTATATACTATGCAGAGAGTGTAAATACCAGTGAAAATACCGGTACTCATCAATCCTCATTAAAGAATATTATTTGATGACAAAAGAAGAAACCTATGTCCCATTTTCCAAAATAACCATGTCAGAAAATGACCTTTGACTGTTGTGTTTCTTGCCTCTAAAATTCACAGGAATTTGTGAAGAATGTCTAGGCATTTAAATATTCTTCACACATGATCTGTGTCTGTAAAGTAGAGTTGAACAAAGAGGAAAAACGTGCCAGTGTCACCTGATGGGCCTAAACAAATTAGTCTGTGGACCACACACACATATCTCTTATATCCTAAACTTTTGTTCGTATGTCTACCATATACTGGGGAAACAAATTAAATAAATAAATAAATAAAATTCCTAAGAAAGGTAAGCCAGCCTGAATCATGTCGCTGTTATGTGCCATTGGCCCTGCCTTGGGCACACGGTCAGATGAAGTCACCAATGAGATTTATTGCGATGGCAAAAGGAAGCAGCACTTCAAAGGCAACCTGAGAGCACAATTCATCATGCTCTATACACTAAATTCTTTAGTTTACTACATTTACCATTTAAAGGTAAAAGACATGAGGGTATTTTGGCTTGTAAATGTTTTTTTCTTTTTATGGGTTAGCTAAAATGAGGCAGTTGGTTGTAAAATTGATGTACAAGAATGTACTAAGAACTTGCATTTTTAAGATGATAGAAAGTTGAAGTAAGTTTTTTGGGTTTTTTTAAATCTCTAATATAACCGTTGCTGTATAACCTCGTCCCTGGGGTACATGCCCGATCCTATAATGGCAACAAAAATCTATAAGCTAGATCGTTAACAAGTCTCTTTTCTTTATTAATTGAAACTCCTTTCATCTTTTTAATATTGGTGTTTAGTTCTGGACAATATAATTATTCTTTTCGCGTTTATTAATAGGTACAGTATATTGACCACTAGATGTCTGCGGCTCACAGATTGAAAACCATTAAACTACACTTTTTACATTTAATTCTAGGTGCTTCATCGGCACATTATTTCTTACATTTCTATATGTATGTGTTGTTTGTATACGTGTATGTATGTTGCATATTAGTTGATGTCTATGCTATGTCTGTGCTGATGGCAGTGTCTATAGGGGTGGCTGTGGCTCAGGTGGTAGAGCGGGTTGTCCACTAATCCTAGGGTTTGTGGTTCGATTCCAGGCCTCAACATGCCATAGTGTCCTTGGGCAAGACACTGAACCCCAAGTTACTCCAGATGGCAAGTTAGTGCCTTGCATGACAGCTCTGCTACGAGTGTGTGTGTGTGAGTGTTAAGTGCTTTGGATAAAAGTGTTATATAAGTGTAAAGACCATGTTTTTGGCCTGTTTTCAGATATACTGACATTTTTATGTCATGTGTCAGGGAAAATATATTTTAAAATATGTAAACATGGAGGACAAATGCTTTCACAATGACAGGAATAGTATATGACCGTTTTGACATTATTTGGCAGGACAACTTTAGTTTGAAAACTATCAGTGTTTCTTTTTAGCAAAAGTTTTCTGTTTGGTTTTCTTTTGGCTACTGAGGGCTGGTCAATCCATTAGCCACCGCCTCACCGAATCCGATTAACAGTACCAAGCCAAGTTTAATGTTCCTTTTATTACCTCAGAAAAGTACCTTTGTTCAAATTGGTTCGTTGGCGTCCCCTAGTGCCGATGTAAATATTCGGCAGTGTGCAAAGTGTAACAGGACAGTGTCAGTGATGATAATGATTCAGTTTTTTTTTCTGGCATTATGGAGGCCTAATTTTTATGCTAATGCTGCTGACGTATTACGGACGGTAGAAATCAAGATTGTTAGTTGAGATGGAAAATGAATGAGCGTCTCAGCGGTTTGCTTGGTGATTGCAATTAACCAGGACACTGCTGGTCAAATCTCATATGACGTCATTATTACTGATTTTGCAGCAAGGAAGAGCAGGAAGGTAAAACACTAAAAGCACATTACTTGAAACGAATGCAGGTACAGCACACTGTTTAAATTACAGTATAAACTAGATTGTTATTTTTTTTTATTGTTATATATGTTTATTATTTATTTATTTTATTTATTTACAAAATCTTAGCACTCGTTTTGTATTGAGCATATAATAAGGTAAATTTGTGTTTATATTCCTTTTTTTTGGTGGTGGTGGTTATGCCTATCCACAGTTGTTATTTTTATTTTACTTTTAATTTATTTTATAATTTTTTATTGAAGTAAATAAAATAAAAAGAACAAGAAATTAATGTTGTATACATTTTTTTGAGGGGGAGGGGTGGTAAGGGGGTCATTGAGGAATCTCGCCTAGGGCAGTAAATGGGCTAGGAACGACACTGACTGAGGTTAGGGTTAGGGTTAATAATTTGGACTCCAGACATTTAGCTATTAAGAAGTGATAACATCCACAGCTGTGGAACATTGTGATGTCAATATGTAAATATTTATTGTGAGGTGAAACCTGAGAGAAGTAAGTGCCTGCTTCTCAAAAGCCGATCATAAAGTCTCTCAGCACCCACTGTCTGCTATTTCTACAAGCCTATAAACATGTACCAAGCTTGAACAGAGTGACTCTATTTCTAAATTCTTTTTAGTCTGTTTAAAATAAAAAAATAAAAAAATAGAAATTAAAATTAATTGTTCAAAATTCTTTTTCCCTGTTTGAGATGATATGGGTTTCAGCTGATTCGATACTGAGCTGATATATCAGCAATACTGACATCCTTACATTGACAAATCTGACTAATCCTCAAATTGGTGACATGCTTTAAGTGTGTGTTCTGTTTTCATGTGCATGATATATTGACACAGTTAACTAACTGAATAACAAAGCAGAAATAAATCATACATATACAGATATATAGTTTATCGGATTGAAGGACCCAAACAATCATTGATGACTGCACCTCGTCCATTTGACTTGTTGGCACTGAGCATTAAAGATGTCTGAGTGGAGAAGGCGGAAGAAATTTCCTGTTATTAACTTGAAGTTACAGTAACATGAGGGAATTATTTGCTCAAAATAGTATATTCGTTATATCATGTATGGACAATGAATAATCTCCAGGATTTTCATTATAATGGATCAGAGTAATGGTTGTAATTGCTTGGGGGGGATGGGTTCTGGGAAACATGAAATCATCAGAAATTAGCAATTTGTCACTTCTGATATTACAATTCATGAAGAAAGAAAAAATCTTTTGATTTGTACAGTTTGTAATCCAGACTCCAATGTTCCAATATCTAATGTTCTTCGGTTTATGTGCTTATGCGTTATTAGGTTTATTGATCATTTAACCTCACTGGCAGGTCCAATATTACACACCTCATTCTCATAATTACCTCCCTTTCCTATAGTTTCACTGTATATATAATAATAATATATATATACACACACACACTATAGGGAGATTGGCCTATGTGTTACTTCATTCCTGTGAAACAGGAAGTCATGGTTAAACAATTTCCTGTTCCTAGTCAAGCAGGTGTACTAAAAAATGTAAATAAATATATTGTGAAAAAAAAATCTTTATAAATGGGAATATACTTCAAATATTTTTTTCTCATATGAATTCATAGTGGTGCCAATAATAGTTGCACACCTATATTTAACAAAGATGTTTTTGATAATTTTTTAACAAAAGATCAAAAGGTTAATTTATAAACTTTTGATAAACTATAAACTATATATATATATTGTTTTAATATGTGCATAATAAGGTTTCTTCTTTTGTTTTGTTTTTTCTTTACTCCATCACCATGATCATTTTCGATTGCTATGGTGACAAATACCATAGTAACAGAATATGGAGTCAAAGCCATTGATCTCTTCAGATTCATTACAAATTGTCTGTTGTTTCTTCATAGACCATTCATATATCAGATTTAACTCACTATAAGGGCTTCTGTCAGTATGGAATGTTAATAGTTAAGTCTTTTTACATGTGTTCTGCTTAAAAGCTTGTATGTTATGTAAAATAAAATGTTGCGTGTGAACGCTTCGGAAAGTACTCGTCATTATAAACAAAAATAAATCCTCCAATAATAGGCTGACAACTATCTATTAATCTGAAGCACTGAACAAATCAGCAAACCATTCACAATGTCCTTTTTGAAGTCAGTGTACTTTTCCAGACCAGGCATCCGAAACTCAGATTAAGTCAGTACTTGCTATTGTATGGATGGCATGAAAAATTTTAAATGCAAATACACCAAAGCACACAAAGTCAAACCATAGGTACGAACCTATAGGTGATGAATGCATTGATTCAAACATGCTGACATCCTAACAAACACAGCTGCCCCCATGTTAAGCTCTGTTTTGCCTTACAAATAGGGGCCAATGTTCATGGGCACTGCTTTTCCACATCACAAAGAGATGTGGTTCCACCACATAATACTGGTTTGATCAGCAAGCTACAGTCCACTTCTAACTAATCACGGTACAGCAAAACATGCTAAGACTCAACAACTGAAAAATATTAAAACACACAGTATGTACAGTAAGGTAGCATGGTCTCATACAAAAGCCCTTTATAGTAGGTACTGCAAAAAAAAAAAACACAATAAAAGACAAATTGCTGATATTATCTCAGTAATATTTATAGTATAGTTCTAATATTAGAGTACATAAAAAGCTGAAATGTTAGTATTAACTTATATAACATTTACTTTGATACTCTGTTACTTACATTTTGAAACAAAGGGTTTAGGAGGAAGAGGTAAATATTCGAATATGAAAACAAATGAGTTTAACAGAAAAACTGTTTAGCCAATCAAAGTAAAGTCAACTGTATCTGTCGGTAATTTAATTAGTGACTATGATAATGCCCTTCAGTTCAAACTCTCAATCTGTCAACACTACAGTAACAATAAGTGAACTTTGTGGACAAAAGCACCACAAAATCACCACTAACACTGTTGTTGTTGATACGGTACAAAAACGCCTGATGCAACAACCACCATATTTGACTTTGTGTTCGATTTTATGCTCGAATAACAATGCCAGCAGAGACAGGTAGTTGACAGGCAGAGTCCCGGCAGAGTTAGCACTAAGCGGCCTAACAAGCCACTTTAAGGCCATGGGTTTCTATACACTCATTCCTGAGCTTAGCAGCAGCCGCTTTGATTCTAACAATAATTGGGGTCTTGTTTCTGTCAAAGTGCTGCCAATAACCGGAGCCAAGGTTAATAAAGGCAAAGCCTCGGGTGTATCTGTTACTTTAGCAGATATTTCAGGTAGGAAAGGTTGTGTAATTAGATGCCACTGGCACTTTGGCCAGGCTGTGGACTTAAATAGTTATACTGGGTGCCCTTATCAATCATTATGCCATAACTTGAAAAAAGGAGACTGAAGAACAGGGCAGTTTTTAAACTTTCACACACTTCACTTTTAGTCACTTACTGTCAGATCTGAAATTCGGAGTGCACTGCAAAGAGATTCATCATAAAAAGAAGCAATTTATTTATAACTAAAAGAAATAATACATTACTGGAAGCAGAGATTCAGTATCATACTAACTTTCATGTGTTAAAAGTATTTAAAATATATCAACAATAAATGTTGTGTGTTAGGAGGGTACATCCATTCGTCCATCTTCTACCATTTACTCCTTGTTCAGGGTTGCGGGGAACCTGGATTCTATACTACGGAGCATCGGGCACAAGGCGGGGTACACCCTGGACAGGGTGCCAGTCCATCACAGGGCACTATCACATACACACTCAAACACCCATTCATACACTATGAACACTTTAGACACGCCAATCATTCTACCATGCATGTCTTTGGACTGGGGGAGGAAACTGGAGTACCTGGAGGAAACCCGCACAGCACAGGGAGAACATGCAAACTCCGCACACACAGGGTCCCGGCAGGACTCGAACCCCGGACCCTGTGAGGTGAACGTGCTAACCACTAAGCCACTGTGCGCCCCTAGAAGGATACATGTTACATTTTAATAAAAATATATGGCCCTACAGTTTGAGACAATATGGACCAAAATGGTGTTTGAACAGGACATTCAGGTGTACTGTGCCCTCCACTAATATTGGCACCCTTGGTAAATATGAGCAAAGAAGGCTGTGAAAAATTGTCTTTATTGTTTAACCTTTTGATCTATTGTTCAGTAAATTCACATAAATACTCTGCTCTCATGGATATCAAAACAATTGCAGACAAAACACAAGATTGTCAAAAACAATATCGTTAAATATTGGTGTGCAACAATTATTAGCACCCTTTTAGTTAATACTTTGTGCTACCTTCCATTGCCAAGATAACAGCTCTGAGTCTTCTCCTATAATACCTGATGAGGTTGGAGAACACATGGAGAGGGATCTGAGACCGTTCCTCCACACAGAATCTCTGCAGATCCTTCGAATTTCGAGATCCATGCTGGTGGACTCTCCTCTTCAGTTCTCCACACAGGTTTTCTATGCTTTTCAAGTCAGGGGACTAGAATGGCCAGTTGACTGAAATTAATGCCCTGATAATTGCCCTGTGAAGTTCAACAACCTTTTGCCACACATCACAGCTATATTTCTTGGTCTTGTCCATGATTCTGAATAACAAAACTTCTCTATCTAGAGGTCTTATCCCATTGGCAAAAACTAGAAAACAAAGTGTGAATTTAAAAAAGATAGATAGATAGATAGATAGATAGATAGATAGATAGATAGATAGATAGATAGATAGATAGATAGATAGATAGATAGATAGATAGATAGATAGATAGATAGATAGATAGATAGATAGATAGATAGATAGTCTACAATAATGCAATACAATAGACTGACATTTTATATCTTCAAAAAGCTTACAGATATTTGTGAGAAAGCACACTGGCACTGTAAAATGGGTAGAGCAGCACCCACTAACCTGCTTGGTAGTGTTTCCAAGCACCATTACACACAATATACTTTCCATTGCACAGTGATCTGGGATTTGTTTCTGTCCTGAGCATCAACACTAGCTATTGAACGTTAATAGGATCTGCAATCTTTCACATCTGTGGTTTTCTCCATAAAGAAATGCCACAAATCACTATATTGCTTTTGGGCCTTGTAATTGTTGCTTGCATTAGGAGGCACTTGAGTTCCATGAGTTCATAAAGTTCATAAACCTGAAACTCAGAAATTGAAACTCAGAAATTAACTCCTTCATTTCTGTTTGTTTGTTTTTCTCAACGAAACATCAGTAAAAGAATGTGCTGCACCTTAATATTTCTACCACAGGCTGCCAATTCAAATGCAGTATGAACTGGTTTATTCAACATGGATTGGACTTTTTGAAGCCAAAACTTGGGACATGAACACTATTTAAAAGCTTGTCTGATGTGAATTCAGACTTTTCTTTTAGTAAGTGATATATAATGCTATCAATTCCTAATATAACATTTATCATAAGAGAAATTACAAAACTCCCTTGTTTTTAATTTATTTTTATATACATTTTTTAAAAATAATAATATACTACCATTTGCCTTACTTTAATATTTGAACTAATGATTCTAGTTATTTCATTTACATCATTAGTAACATGACTTACTGAATTCATTATTTTAAGATCATTTTATTGAATAATGACTTCAAATATGTATAATAGTATAAAAGTTAATAATTAAAATGATTAATACAACAATGAACACACTAAAGAATACAATGTAGAGTAAAATGGATTAGATAACCGAACTGAAACCTAGGTGATGGGTTTGCAAAGTAGTAATCTTGTTAAACAGATATTGTTTATTAAATTATTTATGCAAAAAAAGAAGACAGATGACATGTTATTATATATACATTTAAAGAGAGATTTAAAAAAATAATGTTTTTGCCCTACAACTATCTTTAACTATTGTTGCATAGTAAGTATAAATTTTCCAAAGAGTAAACTTGCTTGTTAATCGTCTTTTTCTAGCAATAAAGAAGGGAAATAGTACGTATTTGTCTTTTAGGCTTTATGCATTACAGTGGGTCCTCATGTTGTAATGTCTGTGTAATCGGACTGTGCAACATCCTGTACGTCATGATATATGCAATGGAGAAATATTTTGGTAACATGACGTTAATACAAGAATATATTTTATATATTTCATATAGTTCAGTGCCAATGAAGTGGGACAGATTAAACTTATCATTTTAAGATAGGGTCCAGGCATTTTTATTGTTTGTTCATTAAAATATACTTTTAGGAATTGTATTTTAGGATAATTTCCACAAATAATCTAATCCAATAGTAATTGTATCTATTGTAAATGTACTTAAATGGAATTCCTTCCAAGCTGAACTCTCTTTCTAGTAAGCTGTGCAGTAGCTGGAGATCTTGTTTCTAAGAACCCCCAGCAAACCTCTCAAGTTCATTGTACAAAGATGGATGAGGGATTTTGCCCTTTGACCACTACAGTGCTGATAAGTAGACAGAGGTTATGAACCAAGGGAGAGTTCTGGATTGATAAACATACAAGAAATTGGGAAAAACAAAAGCCCAGTTCTTGAGTAACCATTAATGGCCATCAGGGTCGGAGCAAAGGAACAAAATTTTTGCTCCGATCCTGTTCAGGTCCCTTATTATTAATATTTTGTTGTATAATAAAAATTAGTGGTACTAAATGCAACTTCAAACATGAACGGACACATGTATCTATTCAACAATCTGGATCGGCGTTCAGCAACGATTAAGTAAAGGCGTTCAACAACGATTACATCTACATTAGACCAAAAACACAACAGTGCAGTATTACCAACTACAAAACATACAGATAACTTAAAAATCCATTGAACGCCCCAACCTGTTATGTTATCCGACCTAAACAATCAGACAGTCTGATTAAGAAAAACAAGCAAACTGAACGAACTCATTAAACACGTTCAAACGGTACAGCATTACTGAACCAGGCTATAGGCTACAGAACAAACGCCATTCAGGCTATTTAAAGTTTGACCTTCCTTGCCTTTTCTTTGGCAAATCTGGCAACTACCTTGTCAAGGTGAATGTCAATGTCCCTTTCA
Source organism: Ameiurus melas (assembly GCA_012411365.1). Classification (NCBI taxonomy): domain Eukaryota; kingdom Metazoa; phylum Chordata; class Actinopteri; order Siluriformes; family Ictaluridae; genus Ameiurus; species Ameiurus melas. Next base: position 6,815,851 of record CM022773.1, on the reverse strand, counting down.
ATGCAGAGGAGTGCTAAATTTGACAGCCGTGACTAACGCAAGAAACTTTTGGTGAGTTTCAGACGGCTAAAAGTCCTCTCCGCCTTTTACTGTTCTAAAGGGAAAATTACACATATGTAAACTAATTAAAACACACAATTTAGTAGTCTGTGATGTAATGATTTTTTAAAACTAATTTTGTAATAAAAATGTTTTGGAATGGACATATGATCCATGTTTTGTTACTAAAAAAAATAAAATAAAATAAAAAATCTTCATTATCAGTAGGGCCCCCCCCCCCTCCTAGAAGGTGGGCCCAGAGTTGTTCACAGCTCCGCCCCAACACCCCACCAACTCCGCCAATGATGGACATGTAATGTTAAAACTGCATTTTAATAATGGTTTTATTTCCTTTTTAAACATTGAGACGCAGTTGGTTTATGCAAGTTTTGAGGTATCAGTATTCCTTTCCTTAAAGATGTAAACCTCTGAATTCTTTTAAACTGGCTAGTGGGGAAAACATAGGATTGTTGATGTTTTGGGGGTTTTTTTACATATAAAAATGTGTTTTGCTTGTACTGGCTTGATTTCAAGTAAAGCTAATTTGAATGTCTAAGCGGAAGTAGAGAAGCTTGTGGTCTCTCACACTTTCTTATACTTCCCTCTGCTGGACAAATGAAGTGTTTGCAAAGAATCCTGACAGGCATTATATGTTGGAATGGGATATCTTTTAAAAATAAATTGTCAATTCATTTAAGTGTGTATTTAGTTTATGATAGCAAAATGATATTATCCAATTGTTTTCTGAAAGGTTGCTTTGTATATTCTCTCTCTCACACACAAAAATATAAATAATTATTTATTTACCTATGTATTTCCCCTTGGGGATCAATAAAGTATCTATCTATCTATCTATCTATCTATTTATTTATTTTTCAACCAGCTGTAAAGCAATCTGACATATGAACAGATCGTTGATGTTTTGTGTTACCTTGTCCAAAGCGAGACAGAGAAATGGATGCAGGAACACCAAGGTTTTGTTATGACCATCTTATGCTCTGGATTTGAACATTACAAACCTGTGGTCAACTGCTTATAGGATTTCAAAGGAAGAATTCACCCTTACTGACTTGCACATTAATATTTAGGAACAATATTTGTTTTTCACTTGTGCAAAAGATTTTAAATCCTTTCATCAATAAGTTGGTGTGTTTTCTGTTTGGCTTTTCACTGTGGTTTCTATGCCATTGGGTTCTATGTGTTGGACACTTGAAATTTATTCTGTCCAGTTGTCTCACGTCCTCATTCCAACACCATCAACACCACCATACTTGCCATCTCATAGATCAGTGCTTCTCAAACCTGTCCTGGAGGACTCCAAGCACTGCACATTTTGTACGTCTCCCTCATCTAAGACACCTGATTCAACTCATCTGCTCATTAGTCCAGACTGCAAGACCTGAATTGGGTGCATCAGATAAGGGAGACATACAAAATGTGCAATGCTGGGGGGTCCTCCAGGACAGGTTTGAGAAACCCTGTAATAGACACTAGCCAAGTTGAGCATTTGTGCTGTTTTTTGTTCTGGAAGTTTACTTGCACCACTACTTCTCTGTTGGATTTCTCATTCCTATGGTATTAAACATTGCTTTAAAAGATGTAAAGCAAATAAGAGTATAGTCAGATTGTAACCACTTATATATCTCACTGAAAATGTTCCATCCAGCCGTCCTTTTTCTGTACCACTTATCCTATGCAGGGTCGCCTATCCCAGGGAACTCGAGGCACAAGGTGAGAAACACTCTAGACAGGGTGCCAACCCACCGCAGGGCACAATCTTAAGCACACACAGTTGGACAACTTAAAAATGCATTAACGACGCATGTCTTTGGACTGGGGGAGGACACCAGAGGCACATGGAGAATATGCAAATTCCAGGCACACAGAGTGGAGGCAGGATTTGAAACCCTAACTCGGATGTGCAAGGAAAACGTGCTTACCACTAGAGCCACCATGACCAACCTTAACAGCTAGCATTGCTCGCCCTGTGACGTCATCACAACACGCGACCTCTGGCGTCTCAGAGGAATAATGAAAATCACCCACATCACCCACACCAAATCAGCAACAGCATGTACACATCACACACACACACACAAACAACTCAATATGAACACATGTTATTTGTTTAAGGGTGGACTTTTCCTTTAAAGGTGGAGTGAAGGTAGCACATGACGTAAAAGGTGTAGAAGCTGTTACTCTAGTACACTTGTATAAGGAGTCACGAGCGGTTTGGGACTTGGCCCTGAGCGCAGCCTTGACCAGGTCACGTGGGTCAACATCTCTCTTGGCCAGGATGAACACCGCTAGAAAATGGCGGATATTGGGGAGTTACGGGTAGGCGAAAGTGTTCTGATAGCTGGTCGCTGCTTTGCACTTGTCGGAGTTTAAAAAATTAAATAAATAAATAAAAAAAGTTTATTTTGCTAGGCCTTTTAGATGTTCTCGTTTTATTTCTTAACAACACCTCTAAAGAGTCGGTTCGTGTCGTTTTGTAGTCAATACAGCGTCGATATGCGTTTCCCCAGCTGTAGGCCAGAGAGTCGACACTCTGAAGCCCGGACCTGTCCTAAACTGCTAGCCGTCTAGCCTTCTAGCTACCAGCTGCTTCGCTAGCTCTCGAGGTGCTCGGGCTTCAGCTACATGTCTGTGATCAGTCTGCGTTTGGGATGTTCGCGCTCGGTTCTCATTATGCATTGAGTGGGAAGTATGTCCGTTAATATTAAATCAGCATTCTGGAAAAGCTGTAAAAATAAAATGAAATAAAAACCCTTTCTGTGTGTACACGAATGTTGGGGATAATCTCCTTGTTCTCGTCTGTTAGCATTGTCCTTTAGCTCGATGGCTAACGAACACTGCTTCTTCAGAGATCTGTAACTATCTCTCGCGAGCTTTAATCATTTATCTATAGGGGTTTGTTTTTATTTATTTATTAATTCATTTATTTTTATTTAAACATGTTACTCGTGAAGTAAATACGAGACCAGTACAAAGACGGACGTTGGCTGTAGCTAGCTGACTTGTGCAGTGGTTGTTGTTGTTGTTTTTATGTGTGTGTGTGTGTGTGTGTATGTGTATATATATGTGTGTGTGTGTGTATATATATATATGTAATTGTGTGTGTGTATATATATATAATATATTGTGTGTGTGTGTATATATATGTGTGTATGTATGTATGTATTTTTATTTGTGTGTGTGTGTGTATATAATATATAATGTGTGTATGTATGTATGTTTGTTTATTTATTTATTTATTTTGAAGGGCCAGTTGAGATTGTTTACTCCAGAGATCGCTTGAATTGCGTAGGAGAAACACGCGTTAAGGTCGAACCTGGATTTAAGAAAAGTTTGTCTCTTTGTTTCTGGTTTTCAGTCCGAAAGATGTCGTCGTGTACTTGTTTAGGCTGGTGAAGTTAGAATGAATCTAGGTTGCTGTTTTAATCCGAGGTTAGGATTTATTCACAGATTTCGATTTTCATCGAAATTAGAACGGTGGATATTTTAATAGCACTAAACTGTAAATTAACCTAGTTTGGTCTAAAGTCATGACTCGTATAAGCTGATTCGAATGTCCAGTGATCATTTCGCTGTCCACAGATGTTATAGGAACTGGCATTTCCCCTCTTTTTTTTTTTTTTTAAACCGTCCAGCTTTGTTGCATTGATTTGCATGTGCTTTGTGTTTTTGCATTCCCAGAATATGATATCAAGTTTCCGCGTCTCGGAGCTCCAGGTACTGCTAGGTTTTGCTGGAAGGAACAAGAGTGGACGCAAGGATGAACTGCTGCTGAGGGCTTTGCATTTGCTCAAAAGTGACTGTAGCCCTGCTGTGCAGCTCAAAATCAAGGACCTGTATCGCCGGAGATACCCGAGGACACTAGACTGTCTTGCAGAACTGTCTGCTCTAAAGTCAAGCATAAATTTATTTCTACAGTCTGAAGAAAGCTCTACAGTTGGGTGTCCGGACCTTTCTCTTGGTGCTAGTCTGTCAGACTCGGCTCATCAGCAGGTGGTGCCCGTTAATTCGGCCGTGTTTCATGACCCAGAGCCCAGGATGAACATGCAGCAGCCGACACAGCTCATGCCTCCCGTCCACCCGGACGTCCAGATGAAGGCCCTTCCGTTTTACGACGTGTTGGATGTTTTAATCAAACCGTCGAGTTTAGGTAGTTGAGGTTGGCTTGTTGTATTTTGGGAACTGGGGCGGATTTTGACTAGCTCGTGTGCTCTTGCAAATGTTTGTTTGGATTGCAAATGCCTGGATTTCCAACTGGATAAGATGATACAAGTTTAGATTTTTATTTTTTTAAATACATACACTGCATTCATTACTTGTATAAAAGACATACAATTTTTTTTAAATATAAATACGATCTCAGGTTAATTCCTAGAGTCATTTTAAAAACAAAACACATTTATTGTATGTAAGATGTATTCGATTTCGCAAAATGTTCTTTTTCTTATATTGTGCATGCAGGGGCCAGTACTGTTCAGAGATTTCATCAAGAAAAATACTTCATTTTTGCCTTGACCCCACAACAAGTGCGAGAAGTTTGCATTTCACGGTAAGGACCTGATTTGAATCAATTTTGTCCTGGTTTGTTACACAGCATGTGTTTCTCATTCTCTTTTATTCAATGTTGAAAGGGATTTTCTTCCTGGTGGCAGAAGAGATTACATGGTTCAAATACAACTCCGGTAAGATGTCAGCTGTAATATTACTTGTTGGTACTAGTTCTGAAAACATTTACAAAGTAACTATGGAATAACTTTGTGTTTGTTTGTTAGGTTCTGCCTTTCAGAGACTAGCTGCCCTCAAGAGGACAACTATCCCAATAGTCTTTGCATCAAAGTCAATGGGAAGCTCTTTCCTCTCCCAGTGAGTAATTAATTACGTGGGTGTGATTTTCAACATACTGTTGGAATGTAGGATATTTTAGTTTGCAAATAGTTTTGTACTGCAATGTTTGTTGATGTTATTACTTATTACATGTACAAGTGTTTTATAAGGTGCTTATTTTGTACCAGGGCTATGCGCCACCTCCTAAGAATGGTGTAGAGCAGAAGAGACCAGGCAGACCCTTGAACATCACTTCTCTCGTCAGATTATCATCTGCAGTCCCCAATCAGATATCGGTCACATGGGCACCTGAAATTGGAAAGGTAAATTTCCCCTCAGCTTTAGAAATATTCTCATCATGTCACTGTCATCCTTCCCATTCCTCTGACACACCTGCTATTATTTTCCAGACATACTCCATGTCTGTGTATTTGGTACGGCAGCTGACATCACCGTTGTTACTACAGAGACTAAGAATGAAGGGAATCAGAAACCCTGACCACTCAAGAGCACTCAGTGAGATCTGCTTCTCCTATTGGAAATCTTCAGAAGTCTTTGTTTTAAATTAATTAATTAATTAATTAATTAATAATAATAATGAGAACTAGTTCGGATCTGTCATCATGTATAAACGTTGTTCTCTTACAGCTGCATGATTGATTAAAAGGATTTATTATTTATTATAGTATGTATTTTCCTTCTCTGTCAGTAAAAGAAAAGCTCACAGCAGACCCTGACAGTGAAATTGCCACAACCAGCTTGCGAGTCTCACTCATGTGCCCAGTAAGTCCTGAAAACATATTATTTATAGTATGTTTAACAGCGTCTTGCCACATGTTTACCCAGGTCAGTTATTCTCTAAATATGTTCCAATTTCATTCAGCTTGGAAAAATGCGGCTAACGGTGCCCTGTCGAGCAGTGACCTGCTCTCATCTCCAGTGTTTCGACGCTGCATTATACCTGCAGATGAACGAGAAGAAGCCCACCTGGATCTGCCCTGTGTGTGACAAGAAAGCTGCATACGAGAGTCTGATCATAGATGGGTAATTAACTCTCCGTTACACCTGCTCTAGCGGTTTACTGTTTACAGCTCACTTGAGATCGCTTCAGCTTACTATTTAACTTATGTGCTCTTTGTTAGGCTCTTTATGGAAATATTAAATGACTGCACAGATGTGGACGAAATCAAGTTCCAAGAGGACGGGACCTGGTGCCCAATGAGACCAAAGAAGGAGACGTTGAAATTGTCATCTCCATGTTTACCCAAAATTGAGTGTAAGTTCTTTCAGACATTAGCTTCTAATACATCTGTTTCCACAAGTTTTATGTAATCAGATGGTTTAAAACACTAATTCTTCAGTGCTTTTTGTATACTGAGGTAATGACAATTATACGAAATGTTGATGGAAATGTCGTTTTGGTCATTTAAAGGCAGAAATTTTTGTAAGGCACCTAGTTTCTAGTTAATCTTGTGTTCAGGCTGGCACTGAAAATCGGCAACCAGAAAATTCAGAAATGGCAAAAGTTTATGAAAGCATATTAAATCTACTTATAGCTGACTCGTATATTAAGTCGAGCAGGATATCTTTTGCAAGAGTTAATAATCATGACCTTGTCTTTCATTTACTATTGTGTTTTGTTTTATTGTTGGCTTTTACAGATTTAAGCTGAGAGGAGAGGAGGGGGGGGGGGTTGGAGCAAGTAGGCAAAGAGAAAATAAGAAAAGGGAAAGGCAAGAAAGTGTTAGCAGTTGGGCCAAATAGTACAAATGAATTGCTATATAAATCAAGAGCACGCAGTATTGTAGTCTGATTTAAAATGCCATGTGTGCTCTTACATAATCTTTGATCACCAGGTTAACCTTTACCTATTTTTATTCTCCAGGCACTGCCCCTGTCCGTCCCAGCGCTGTTGTTCCTCACTCTGAACCCAGCAGTACGAAAAAAGCTGATGTGATCGACCTGACACTCGAAAGCTCTTCAGATGAAGAAGCGGAGCCGGACCCTCCCCTGAAAAAGCGCTGTCTCTACATGTCCAAATCCGAGGAGGTGCATAGCACCAAAGGGTCAGTGGTAGCATTCATCCTTCGTAAATGTAAAACTGAGACGTTTTTATTTATTGCTATTGTCAGTCCAAAAAAAGCTGCTATTGGCATTGTGAATGTCCACAAAAGCTAACGAATGCTGAATGGTAACAGAATACCCATTATATTGTGCATTATATAATTCAGCAGGAATTCTATATTAAACACATATTTTTTTTTTTGCATAGCAGTTCGGTCAATATCTGTAAGATGTTACATTCACTGGAACTTAATTTCCGGGAAAAAAAAAAAAACCTGTCCTGGCCAAGTATGGAGAATCAAGCTACGAGAGACTTGTAGTGCACATGCGCAGTGCTCTGTGTGAACAGCGGGCAAAGGATGTGACAGCTTTTTGTGTTTTCTGTTAAAATGTCGGGTCTGGGGAGGACGGTGAGTGTCCTCGGAGCAGGAGCTCGACTCGTCAGACGCGGACCTCAGCACAGTGTTCTCCAAAATTGAGTGTTAAAGTGGAAGTTTTATACGAGGCTTGGCTAACTATGCTAACAGGCTGAGCACAAACCAGTGCACCAGGAGTCCCATTCTGTGCTGTAATGTGATGTTGATCTTCCTTAAAGTTTGCCTTTTACATTGCACAAATTTTGTAACATTTTATTTATTAAGTTCGGGTTTCTTTACCACATGTTTATTTAATCTTCATATAAGATTTGTTTAAATTATATTGTTTTTGACTGTTAAAACTAAAAGGCAAACATTTTAATAAAGTGGGTAAATTAAACATACAGTGGTTAAATTCAAACCTTTTTTCTACTGATCTTTGTCTTAAAAAAGATTTTTAATAATTATCGATACCAAATGATATAATATTTCATATCATGATGATTTTTTTAGCTGTACCGCCCAGCCCTAATTCATCACATCTAATATTATGGCGTTTCTCACTCCGATGTATTCACCAGTGATTCCAGTGGCTGGTACCGCAAGTGGTTGTTGCTCTTTAAACAGATTTTTCAAGCACCTAATCTATGATTTATTTAAATTATTATTATTATTATTATTATTATTATTATTATTAAGAAGAAGCCACAGCAGCAGGAAGTGGATGTCCATCACTTCTTCCTCTTTTTCTCAGGGTTTTGACCTATCAGCCATCTACGGTTCGAGTGCCAAATGTCCAGTCGCTGGACGCTTCGTACTTGACTTCCTCCATAGCAGACTATGCAGTTCCATTCCACCATTCAACACTTTCCACGATTCCCACCGATATGCAAGGTATACCATTGTCTCTGTGATCCAGGCAGATATATTTCCAAATGTAGTCGCTTGTTGGAAACTGTTAACTCACTACAATTATATTTTCTCATACAGGTCTTGACTTATTTTCACTACTTCAAGCAGATTCTCAGGTATGTGCTTCAAATGTATTTGAACACGCAAGTCTGCTAGTAAGAATTTTTCTTATTTAATCGGTTAAATAGTTTAGTTGCCAAATTGTAGTATTATTATTATTATTATTATTATTATTATTATTGTTGTTGTTGGACAGAACAACTAGTTCTAACATTCTTGCTGTTGTCTTTTAGCATTACCGGACCCCTGTGTTCCTAGAGAATTTGTCCACCAGCATTCAGAGTGGCACCAGCAGCTCCAGTCTCATGACCTCATCTGTCCAATACGATTCAACTTCACATCGAGGAAGCTCCAGCCATGAAACAGGTGTCATCACAGGAGGATCCTCAACTCTTTCAGACATCATCTCATTAGATTGAGTCATGGTTTCAGTCTCCCTAATAATCAAACAAACTGCCATGGACCGTGAGTCGGGGGGAAAAAAATAAAAACCCTCACCTATCTGACTTTAATTGCAGTTTAATAAGATTTACTAACATGGTAGCTGATATGCACACGGGAGACAATGTTGGTTGTGTCTAATGGTTTCAGAAACCCAGCAACGTGTGTCTCCATTTCTGAGGAATTCATTTTATTCATTTTGTGACTGATACCCATTGCCTTCATACCCGGGAGAACTCAACAAAACAGTGCGCACAGAAATTGGGATCTTTGGACACATTGGGACTAGTTTGTGGACCTGTGTGTATTTGTATGTGAACTATTTCCTCTTTTTACTATTTAAACCACGTTTTTGAATAATCACCTCAAAACCTCAACAATTACCTTTTTTATATTTGAAAAAAAAAAATCAGGAGTGTACATAATTTGTTTTGTATTGAGTGGCATAGCATACAAATCGGTATCTGTCTGAATCTGTTTTATTGCATAATGTATTGGTCACAGTTTTGTGCTGCAGTTAGTAGCTGTGTTCAGATTAACTGATTTTGGGTTTTGCGGGTTGGTGGAGACACAATTAAGCCATGATGCAATGACATCTTTTATATGTTGTGGTTTTTTGTTTTTTTTTGGCAAGTCCTGAGTTTTGTGAAACTTCAGTACTGTTTTGTATCACTAACATTTGCATTTTTTTTTAAGGTACAGCAGATGTTGGTTTCACAGCAATGTTTAGTCCTGAAAGTCAGAATAGTCAAAGCATGCTAATAGCCCAAAGGGGAACACTGTGAAACAGGTTTCCTGGTTGGGTTAAACTCTTACATGCCACCAAACTGTTCATTGTTATCCACCTTTGTGCTGTTGGTCTGTTTTCTGAAGTCTGCTTTCGTTTAGATGACATTTTTGGGCTAGTTCTGAGGTGTACCCCGACAACAGCTCTCAGTTAACACAGCAGTTTCTGGCACCAGCTCCAATGTAAGAGCTAGTTGTAATTTCAGTGATTTACTTTTATATAAACGCTACATGCTGTCATTCTCATAGTGAATGTAGACGGATCCCTTTTGTTTTCTAACAGATTCAATTATATGCTTTCAAATATGTAATAAAGCACATGATCACTTTTTATGGCACTGCATTGTGGCTTGACCAAAATGCTGAACTTGAGTGAATCAAGCGATTGTGTGCCAATCTGAATACTAAGAAAGGGGCAAAATTTTTCACAATGCGTCTGTTTTATGGAGGTCCTTTTACATGATTAATTTAAATGATTAGCTCACTTAGGTGTAGCTTGAGGAAAAAAAAACTGAAGCACACCGGGATTTGCTTGTATGTGCTGTAGATATGGATGTCCACCAAAATAGCAGCAGTAACGTTTCACTGCCTTTAGACAGTGGGAATCTTCCCCCCTGGAAGTAGAGATTTGTGAAAATGTTACAAAAAAAAGAAAGTGAATATTCACCAGTGACTGACCTGCCTGTACAACTTTATTGAAACTGTACAATAAGCACAACTGTAGCAAGTTACTTGCCTACTTGTTCATGTATGTATAACATTCTCCCCCATTCAAATGCCAAGAAGTTCCTGAGTACAAAGCAGTTCCATCTTTGCTATGTAAACCTTTTAACCTGCTTTTCCAACATAATCCTAAATGTTTTAAGATTTTGAATCTAAGCCAGAGTGTAATATGAGTGGGTAGAAAACAGTTGTGCTTCTAGAAAAGTAAGGTGCCACCTAAAAACTCTGGTTTTAGAAGATAAGATGGCACAATGATTGGAAAGCATTAAATATTTTTTGGTTTGAAAATGTTCAGGATTTACTTTAAAAAAATTCATAGCTGTCTGAATTAACCTCATTCTAAAGTATGTTATGTCCAGAACTGACATTTTACCATGTAAGCCATATATTATATTAGTATTTCATTTGACACATTTGAGGGTTTAGCTCTGCTATCCAAAGGCTTCAACCCCCTTTTATGTAACATTTTTCTACCTAGTTCACTTTTTGTTCAGTTTTTACAAAATTTGCGCCTTTGTAACGATTTCAATGACTGTTTTTACTTGGTTCTTGTATTAGGGATTATATTAACTGAAGTCTTGAGTCTTGGTGTGAATGAAGAGAACAGATGGGTGCAAATCCATAGTTATTTATGATATGTACAGATTTACACTGATTGTACTCCAAATGCTTATTTTTGACCTAAATTGTGCCATTTAAACACATGCAGTGAAAGGAAGTAAATTATATCTATGATGTCTATCTGAATACTTACATGATGTTGTGTGATATTTATTTACTTAATTTTTTAAATATTTTAAAAATGTAAAACAAAATTCAGCCTCAACCTTCAGACACTTTACACAGCATTAAGGTGCTCGGTTTTTATTTGCTATGAACGTCGACAGTGTGGAAATCTGAAGTAAGGCTCTTATTAATTTTAATGTACATGTATATTTCTATATATTTAGACTTGTATATATGCAACAATGAAATAATGAAGGCTACCAAATCACTAAATGCTCTTTTAGCCTTTAGTCTGAGAGAAATTATAGTTTGTCCAGGAAGTTGTCTAAAGGCGGGATGCCCTCCTTCAGGCCTTTGCGCTTGCGGGTCTCGGCTACGACCTGCGAGGGCCTGCTGTTGGCGTCGTATGGGTCTCCTGGAAGGATTTGCCAGTGGTCAAACATGCACTGAGGGAAGGCCTGACCACCTGTGTTAGACCTCAGATCTGCTGTGAAACCTGCAAAGGAGTCAAGCATGATATTTTAGATAAAGGGTTTGAAGACTAACCCATTTAGAATCTATTGGATAATTACATGTAGAAATTTAAGATAAACATACCAAATGATTCATTTACAGGAAGATATGCCTTCACGACAAATATAGGTGTTCCTGCCACTTGAGACTCCTCAAACACGTGGCCTCTTTTCCTGTTCAGGACACCGTAGATCCCACCGACAGCTTGCTCTGGACACTAAAGGGAACATGGGTGAGCAAATGTTCGAGTGTTTAAGTAATAATTTCACCTGTTTTCATTTCACCTTTTTCAAAATTGAAAAGAACCTTACTAATTGTGTGTATTGTGTGTGAAGTGGGTGAGCTGTTTAAGCGTTGTGTCTCATGAGCACCGGTAATTTCCACCAAGTGAATTCTTTAAAGAATGATAGGGAACAAACCATTTTTACAGACATGCTCGGTATTACCTGAAAATTTTGCAGAATATTACTGTGCTTATATAGGATTTGAATGTTAAAATATATTGTTACTGTTTATGTTAATTACAAATTTTAATTGATCATTTTAAACTAATCCTATGGAAAAATGGGGTTGAGCTTTGTGCACACAATTAATTAAATCCGTGTATTATATTTTATTCATGATATGTGACTACTCATTCTTATAGATATTTTTAAAGCAATATACTGTACATAATAATAATAATATGAGGATATTTTAGGACCTCTGTAGGAATTAATCAGGGAAATGGCATGTTTCAACACTACTAGCATCCCTAAAAGACCTGGCAACCCTACCTTTAACATCATGCACCACAATAGAAAGTACGATGGTATTCAAATGTTGATAATCTAGTTGGGTTTTTTTCTCCTTAATACCAAAATAATTAACTATTGTTAAGAGAAAGTGCTACCCTTTCAAAGATGTGATTTCATAACAATTATTAAGTGTTAAAATTATTATTAATAGTTAAATAAGAGTTCTTGGTAACAGCCATTATTACAAGAACGTTGAATTCACCTGAATCTCCACCAGGTAAATGGGCTCCATTAATCGTGGTTGTGCGGTCAGCACAGAGGCATACAGGACTCTGCGTGCTGTAGGGATGATCTGACCACCTCCTCTGTGTATCGCATCAGCATGCAGGGTGACATCATGGATGTCAAATCGCACTCCCCTCATGTTCTCCTCGCAAAGTGCCCCCTAAAGACATACAAGGAAATGCAAATTGTCCTAATATTGTACTAATTGCGCTAATACTGTTACTAAGTGGCCTGCAGTATAAAGTATTATCTGATTGTATACTATATAAATGGCACTGCCACCATTTGTATGCTGTAAATCCATCACCACATATCATCTGCAGTTGTTGCTTCTGGGCTTTACTCACCTCCTTGGTTGCCCACTGGAAACCAGCCACCACGCTATCCTTAATCTCATTCAGATATTGTACTCCCTTCGTTATGTCCACAAGAATGTTGGGTCCGCTGCCATCTGGTCCAAAGCACCATATCTTACGAGCCTCTGTGACTTCCCATTCATACTTTTCAGCCAGGTAGCGAGCTCTCTGTTTAAGTTCTTGTCTAGCTGTCACGTCTCCTTTATCAACGTCCTCGGCCAAGCCATCTGGAAAAGGACGAGCCTTCATGTACAGACGGTTGTGCTTGTTAGGAGATTTGGACAAGCATACTTGGTCAGAATCGGCGCTCACTGTTTCACGATATGACACCACTGGATCTGATTTCTGTACGGAAAGCAACCGAACAGTCAATTATCATTATCTGATATGAAAGTATGTTGGTGCTACAGATTGATCTAATGGTGGTAATATTACCTCAGATGAGGTACTTGTTACATTACCTTCAGTGGGATACAGGCATGATCTTCCTCAAGGTCTTTTAAGCAAATTTCCAGATGTAACTCTCCTGCGCCAGCCACAATGTGCTCACCAGACTCTTCAATGATACACTGGAGGACAAGAAACATAAGTTATAGAACTGCCACAGTTTCTGTTTCGAGAATGGACATACTAGGGCAGATAATTTGTTTAGGTCAGCTAATTTTAAGGGCTAGTTCTCATATACTGTATAACATCTACCTCTCCAAGAGGGTGTAGACTAACATATTTCTTCAGTTTTTTTAACCTCTACTAATGCAAAATCATACAACAGTTATATGTGGTTAAAAGAGACCTATTGTCACAGGGAAAAAGACTGTAATCCACCCTAGGGCTAATTATGATCTCAGACTCTCTGTCTTCTCAAAACTCACCTGAACCATAGGGTCAGACTTGGCCAGACGTTTAAGACCTTCTACCAACTTTGGAAGGTCGGCTGGGTTCTTGGCCTCCACGGCCACTCTCACTACAGGACTAACGCTGAACTTCATCACTCGCATGTTGTGAGCTTGCTCATAGGTGGTAATGGTACCAGTCTTCACCAAAAACTGATCAACTCCAACCAGTCCAACAATGTTCCCACATGGCACATCTTCAATTGGTTCAACATATCGGCCCATCATCAGGATGGTTCTGCAGTCAAAAAAGATCACTGATAAAAGATCACAGTTTTTTGTTTTTTGTTTTTGGGGGGGGGGGTTCACCTTATCCTCATTATCTGCCAGTTCTCACCCACCAGCCAGTTCCCCACATCACAAGGCAGCTATCAACTGGGGAGGCTAACATGTGCTACCTCAGAAACACACAAAGCCAGCCACCATGTTTCTTTTTTCAAACTGCTGCTCATGCTACATCACAGGGCAGTGTAACACCTTCAGAGGAAAGCGCTATCTGCCCTCTTCCATATACCTGAGCTCACAGATGCCTGCAGTTGCTTAGTGTCACTTAGTGACAGTATGCCATGTCTCCCATCCTGAGAGCATGGCCATTTTTAGACCATATACTCCCAGCAATGGAACATGGGGATTCAAACTCACAATTTCTCACCCATAGGCCAAACGTTGATATACAACCTGGAAACAAACCTTTGAATGGGTTTCAAGTACAAGTCCTCCTTCTTTCCTGGGGTATAGTTTGGGCCCATGATGCGTACCTTCTGCCCAGTGCCAACAACACCAGAGAAAACACGACCAAAAGCATAGAATCTACCCTTGTCGGTAGTCGGTACCATTTTGGAGACATACATCATCAGTGGACCTTTAGGATCACAGTTCTTGATACCTAAGAAGTTCATGGCAGAATTAAACGGTTACCAGTTGCTCCAAATTTGGTTGTCAGATATCATTATGAGTTTGTAACATTGCATTTGTCAACATAGTGATTTTTCCTACTTACCCATGGCTGATTCATCATCTCCTGGGCCTTCATACAGCAGCTCACAACGATATCTCTGGGCAGTGACTGGTGAAGGTAGATGGATGGTTATCATCTGGAGCAAAGCATCACCTGCAGGTAACCAGCGGCGCATCACAGCCTGTACATGGCAGAAAAGCACACTGAAATCATACCTATACAGGTACAGAATATTAAAATTATTATGTAAGTGTTCATAAATAATCTCACCTTAAGCAGTGGTTTTCCTTCTTTCTCCTTATCATCAGCATCAAGCTTAATGTTCAGTTTTTCAATCAATTTCTGTGCCTCCTCCTTCTTAAAGTTCATGATGGCATCAAACACCTTTCCAAACAATATTTAAAACACTTTTATTAGATTTTAAAGTGAACTTTAGGTATCTTTTGTGGCACTGTTTATTCCCAGTCAGCAAGATAAAACCATGGGAATACTTGTCTGTCTATATAAACTACTATTTTGTTTTATACAGTGTCTCACAAGTGAGTACACCCCTCACATTTTTGTAAATATTTGATTATATCTTTTCATGTGACAACACTGAAGAAATGATACTTTGCTACAATATAAAGTAGTGAGTGTACAGCTTGTGTAAGTGTAAATTTGCTGTCCCCTCAAAATAACTCAACACACAGCCATTAATGTCTAAACCGCTGGCAACAAAAGTGAGTACACCCCTAAGTGAAAATGTCCAAATTGGGCCCAATTAGCCCTTTTCCCTCCCCGGTGTCATGTGACTTGTTAGTGTTACAAGGTCTCAGGTGTGAATGGGGAGCAGGTGTGTTAAATTTGGTGTCATCGCTCTCACACTCCCCCATACTGGTCACTGGAACTTCAACATGGCACCTCATGGCAAAGAACTTTCTGAGGATCTGAAAAAAAGACTTGTTGCTCTACATAAAGATGGCCTAGGCTATAAGAAGATTGCCAAGACCCTGACACTGAAGTGCAGCATTGTGGCCAAGACCATACAGCGGTTTAACAGGACAGGTTCCACTCACAACAGGCCTCACCATGGTCGACCAAAGAGGTTGAGTGCACTTGCTCAGCATCATATCCAGAGGTTGTGTTTGGGGAAATAGTCATATGAGTGCTGCCAGCATTGCTGCAGAGGTTGAAGGGGTGGGGTGTCAGCCTGTCAGTGCTCAGACCATACGCCGCACACTGCATCAAATTGGTCTGCATGGCCGTCATCCCAGAAGGAAGCCTCTTCTAAAGATGATGCACAAGAAAGCCCGCAAACAGTTTGCTGAAGGCAAGCAGACTAAGGACATGGATTACTGGAACCATGTCCTGTGGTCCGGTGAGACCAAGATAAATGTATTTGGTTCAGATGGTGTCAAGCGTGTGTGGCAGCAACCCGGTTGAGTAATATAAAGACAAGTGTGTCTTGCCTACAGTCAAGCATGGTGGTGGGAGTGTCATGGTCTTGGGCTGCATGAGTGCTGCCGGCACTGGGGAGCTACAGTTCATTGAGGGAACCATGAATGCCAACATGTACTGTGATATACTGAAGCAGAGCAAGATCCCAGCATGTTGTCTAGCATAATAACGACCCCAAACACCCCTCCAAGACAACCACTGCCTTGCTAAAGAAGCTGAGGGTGAAAGTGATGGACTGGCCAAGCATGTCTCCAGACTTCAACCCCATTGAGCATCTGTGAGGCATCCTCAAATGGAAGGTGGAGGAGCACAAGGTCTCCAACATCCACCAGCTCCGTGATGTCGTCATGGAGGAGTGGAAGAGGACTCCAGTGGCAACCTGTGAAGCTCCATGCCCAAGAGGGTTAAGATAGCGCTGGAAAATAATGGTGGCCACACAAAATATTGACACTTTGGGCCCAATTTGGACATTTTCACTTAGGGGTATACTCACTTTTGTTGCCAACGGTTTAGACATTAATGGCTGTGTGTTGAGTTATTTTTGAGGAGACAGCAAATTTACACTGTTACACAACCTGTACACTCACTACTTTACATTGTAGCAAAGTGTCATTTCTTCAGTGTTACATGGAAAGATATAATCAAATATTTGATGTGAGGGGTGTACTCACTTTTGTGTGATACTGTATTTTCTAACCTGCATTGTATATACATATTGTAGTACTTTAAATATCAGTTGGTCTTAGAAAGACCGCTGAAGCAGTGGCCAGAAAAGTGAGCCCTCACTGTAAGGCTGTAAGTACATTTCAAGGCTGTGTCCAATGCCAGATGTCTTTACTGCTTTCTAGAAGTAATCATTATTTTTATTATTATTATTAATTGCTGAACTGATCAGTTTGAAGTTCCTGAAGCTACTCTGACATAATTGTGCGAGTGTTCCTTTAATGTGCACCTTAAAAATTGGATCCAGCACAAGTTGGCAGAAAGTGCGTGGGAGTTTTTTACCCTCTGCATTGGTTGCTGTTTTGCTGAATTTCCCACAGGAAGGATCAAAATACCTGAGGATTCAAAAACAATATCATAGAAAGTTGAATATATTTAAAATGCCCAACCCTGACACATTTGTTACAGAATATTACTTTTAATCTTACACCACAGTTTAAAACGGTTCTTTTTGAATAATATCACCCTTGGAACATTTTCTACTATCTCAATAATGAATAGAACGGAACAGATAAGTTTGCTTATTACTTACTTGTCTCCCCAGAGCTTCTTCATCATGTCCTCCACCTTTTTGCAGTGCTCTTCAGGTGAGACATCTCCTTTTTTCTTTTCACCTTTGGCAGCAAACTTTGCTACATACATCTCCGCAAATTGCTTCAGGGTAAAGGCCCAGCCGTGGAGGCCCGAACCGAATCCAACTGTACCCACAACAGGGTCCACCTGAAATTAGTTGAAAAACAAGATATGTTAAACATATGCAAAAAATAACCTGGATGAATAAGAATTTTATATATATATATATATATGTGTCACTCCAAATCTCGAGGATTTTTTTACAAAGACTTGTAGATGCAAAACAAGACATGGAAAACCAAATCTACCAAATGAAAAATAGTAAAATAAAAAAAAAACTGACAGCTTATGAGAATAAGGAAAGCTTAAATCCAGATTAAAC
Source organism: Ameiurus melas (assembly GCA_012411365.1). NCBI lineage: Eukaryota > Metazoa > Chordata > Actinopteri > Siluriformes > Ictaluridae > Ameiurus > Ameiurus melas. Next base: position 6,798,042 of record CM022773.1, on the reverse strand, counting down.
TGGCTTTTTACCATAATGTTGCCCATTGGTCCATGTTCCCCTTCGCCATAAGTGGAAATGATGACATTAACATTCTCTATAATGCGCTGGAAAGTCTGGAAAAGCTCATCTGGACCCAGCTGCAGCTCAAGCAAGGCACGGTCCATCTTGTTCATCATCAAGACTGGTTTGATACGTTCGGCAATAGCCTGTCTCAAAACGGTCTCGGTCTGCACACACACACCTGGAGAATACAGATAATTACAATTAAAATGTGAAGAAATAACATTCCAGAAGGACAATATGTAATGGCTTTAATCATTTTGTTGCTTTGTCATTCAAAATATGTTCCATAGAAGCTACCAAGCACTTACAGCATTTACATTTGGAGGAAATGCTATTTAAAATGTTTGATGGTTTTTAGACCCTACATTACGAGACTGTTTGTTTGTTTTTTATTGCATTCTTAAATAATGCTGAGATTCCAGCAATTTCTACTCGACTGCAGTCAATCTTTTTTTATATATACTATAAGACAGTGAGCCAGATGTTGTTGGAATATTTTCAGGGGATTTTGGGAGTCTAAACTGTGAATGACCCTTTCAATTTGAGCTGCTGAAATCACCATCATACCTGATACACAGTCTACTACTACGAGAGCCCCATCGGTAACCCTGAGAGCTGCCGTCACCTCGGACGAGAAGTCCACGTGACCCGGAGAGTCGATCAGGTTGATGAGAAAACCAGATCCGTCCTTGCATTGCTTGATGAAGGCCAAGTCAGTGTTGCTGAGTTCGTAGTATAGAGAGATAGCTCTGCATTGAAGATAATGCACAATACCTTTTTTAAAATGTATAGACTTGTGCTACTTTTGTTTAATGACCTGGATGTTAAATATTGCATTGAATCTGTTAATGAACCTTTTATCAGCTGCCAAAACATGATAGTTTCTGAAGAATAGGAATTGTAGATATTTATGACATTTGAAAGAAAATGCAGTTTGGAATTCTTTTGCCAATTTTGTACACATTGTGAGAGACTTTTTTTATAGTGTCAATAGATAACCTTGAGAGGTAGCAAATTCAATGGATGCTGTGAATTTTGAAGTCACTATGAATACCTACGTTGACTTGATAGTGATGCACCTCTCCTGTTCATCCTTCCTCGTGTCCGTGAACCTGGTCTCACCAGCCCGTGCAGAGGCAATGATACCTGCCTTGCACACTAGAGAGTCAGTGAGAGTGGATTTACCATGGTCCACATGGGCGATCACGGACATGTTCCTAATGTTGGACTTTTTGTCCATGATCTCACGGATCTGGTCTACTGTGAAGTTCACCTGAGAGAAAGAGAGCACATCGAATTTTAGGAATATTACAAGATAACTGCTTTTCGTGTCAGCGTTGGAGAGTTCATAATGACAGGAACTCATCATGATTACCAATTCTACTATCTAAGTTTGCATGACCTTAAATATAATATCTAAACAAAATGTTCCTTCATTATCACAAATATTTTTAAGAAATCATCAGTTAGTGTATCTTAAGACACTAAATAGTAAATCAACAAATCATTAAATCACAATATCTGTTCAAGCTTGCTATCCCCTTTTCTGAATGTAAAACGTAATATTCTCTCATTCCTAACAACTCTTACCATTGTAACTGCCTCGGACCTTATTTGATATTGTGGTAGATTTCTAAATCGTGGCAGTAATTTGTTTAAGGTTAAAATGATCAGGAATGTGTTTCAGAGAGACCATGTGAACTTAAACTGGTCATGTAAACTGTGTTTAATTGCTCTTTTTGTATTAAACTGTGTTTAATTTTAATATTCCTCAGGGCATGTTTAGTATTCATTTAATCCATATTTCATGGTGAACAATATGATATCATAAACTATATAGGTTTAGTAAACATTTACAGTAAATGTTGCAATGTGTGTTCTTTCTTCCCTCACACACACACACACACACCTAAACCCACACATATACACACAGGCACCATCTGGTCTGCACGGGAGACCTATCGTCTTTGTTCCCACCAACTCATTCTCAGGAACTTAAATAACATAAACCCATTCATTACTTTATCTCAAAATACACGGTAACAAAGTATGTTGCATTAAAAGTGCATGTCTTTATTTATATGGCTATTAGAAATAGTTTCCTAAGCTAAAGTTGTAGTACATTAGACATGTTTGAAAGCGACCTCTGACAAGCTAATATAAAAGGTTAATACTTGCAAGTTTAAATGAAACCTCTGACAAGTAAATAGGAAAGGCCTAGGCTTGCACGTTGATATTAACCTCTGAGCTAACAAAATTTTTTATTATAGGCAATATAAAAGCCTCGGATGTAGGAACATGATTTTATAATTAAAGCTTGGCATGAAACGGTTTAGATTAAATAATCAGAATACTGAGATGATATAATTCTAGCAGTAACTACAAGATTATATTTTGGAGTCAGATAAATAAGTTAACAGTTATTATTAATTGGAGACAGATAATTCATTCAGTGTATTGGAGTCAGTTATTTAAATCATAAAGCTAAAACACACATTTAATCTTGGGTTACACCTATCTCTGTCTGTGGTTATAGGAGAGCAGTGAGCTAATTCAGTGGTTTTCAAAGTGGGGGCCGCGAGGGGCCGCCCAGGGGGCCTCAACAATTTGGTCGGAGCCACCAAGCCCATCCCTCCCACTAGTATGTTTTCTCTTTCTCACTCTCAGACAACCACACAAACATACACACACAATCAATTCCTAATGTAGTGTAATGTAATATAAAGATGTAGGATGTAATTATTAATTTAAAAAAGGGGGATATATTCAGAAGTCTGTATTTTTAATGTGTCTTAAAGACATCTTGCAAAAGTGGGGCCTCGGTCAAATCTTAATGCCATTTGGGGGGCCTATCCCTGGAAAAGTTTGGGAACCCCTGGGCTAATTAACCCTTTATACTTTAGCCCTATAGTTTGATGTCCCTTTTTATCCATTTTTTTCTGTTTCCGAATTCCCCCCTACATTTTTGCTGACATCTAGTTCAGGTGTTTTCATTTCATTACAGTAACCACTTTATTGCACCCTAAATGGAACACAAGTTTATCACAGGGCACCATATACACACACACACACACACACACACACAGACACAAACACACAGACTCACCCACACACTGTGGGATGGCAATGCTACAAGGTGCTAGAACTCATACATGTTAAACTGAATCAGCTGCTGGGCACAGACTCCAGTATGTTGAAGGTTGCCATACATGTTAGGATTTGTTACCAAAATCCTAACATATTGTGCAAATGAACACACTGTAACTGTAGACATTTGAGATCCTGAAGGGTGTGTATCCAGCACAATTTAGTTAAACCACAGGCTATTTACTACATCATGCACTATTTTGCCATTCTGACATTTTGTACCATGCTATCTTCCCTTGACACCCTCTTACCACTTTTTGCCAATTACTTGCTTGTCTGATAAGAACACTGTCAGCCCTGAAGCAAAATAAACACGCAACCAAAATATATACACACTTCATTACTGTCGCACTATACCAAACACCCTCTCCATGAGACACCCAGGTATTGATGGACACGAAGACTAACAGATGTGATTTGATATTCCCAAACTCTTAATTTAAGTAGTCTAGTTTTTAAATTTAAGTTTCTTTCTTTTCTTTTTTTACATTTTAGTGTGCAGGCTAGGTCCAGTATTTTTTTAATGTTTTGCAGCACAGATAGTAGTATATTTTATGTAAATAAAACAACTATTCAAATACTCGACACATTAGGGCCAATACAATGGATATAAAAATTCTACACATCCTTGTTAACATGGCTTAAATGAAAGTTTTTTTTATATAAAAAATGAAAGCAAGATAGATCATGTCAGAACTTTTTCCACCTTTAACATGACATGGCAACCAACAAAATTCAAGTGAAAAAATAAGAAAAAGAAAACACTTACAATATCCTGGTTTCATAAGCGTGTACACTCTCTTATAAAATGGGGTATGTGACTGTGTGTGCTTCAGAATGAACCAATCACATTCAAACTCATATTCAAACGTAATGTTTATACACCTGTCACCAATGGAAATAAAGTTAGGCTGTTTCTGTAAGAATTTACAAGGTCTACAAAGTGCTTACAAAACATGTACGGGATCCCACAGTTGAAAAGTATAGATTAAGAGATGGGTAAAAAAAAAAGGAATTTCGAAAACATTAGATGTACAATGCTACACCATGAAATCCGTCATTAACAGGTAAAGAAAATGGGGCACCACAGATACATTACCAAAAAGAGGGCATCGCTCCAAAATTGATATCTTGAGATCTACAGCAATATTAAAGGGGCTGCAGGAATACCTGGCAAGTGTTGGTTAATCCATGCATGCATGTGACAACAATCTCTCATATTCTTCACATGTCTGGTGTATAATCAAGTGTTGCAACATAGAAACACTTTCTCACGAGAATGTTTTGCCAAACCACAGTGCACAATATATTATGGTCTGTTCAGACCAATGTAGTACATTCTGGGCATTATTCTAAAAGATATTTGGTTCAAAAACAAGACTGGTTATCACGCAAAGTACACCATACGCCCATGTTGTTAAGCATCACAAAATGGATATTGGCCATAACATTATTTTAAAAATGAGGTGGGGGACTTTCTGTGTCCATCAAGGACACAGAACCCGGGGTTACTGAGGGTACTAAACCAGAATTTCGGGTCTGCTGCTAAAATAATAATATAGCCTATAGACATCACATGTGAACTGCTTAAAATTCCAGCACTCCCAATATGCACATCCTCCTTCCTGTGTCCCTAGGGTCCCCTAACTCTACGTCAAGAGACGCTGTTCTACAGTATTCTGGACCCCTCAAATTTATGGCAGGTTTCATTCATCTTCAAAAAGATGGCTCTTGGCCATAGCATTATAGAGATGTTTTAATCAAAACAAATAAAATAAAATATTAGCTATGGTGCACTGATCCTGCACTGATCCTGATCACTGATCCCCCCCTTTATTTTTGAAGTTCAGCTTTCGAGAATATTCTGTTTTTCATGCTTACGAATCGATTCATTTCAAAGAGTCGTTCACAAAGAAAGAATCGTTTGCGAGCTGTCCATCATTTACCTCTCGCTGGCTCGGTGCCAGTGAAACTCGAACGCGCGCGCCGCAGTAAGCTGTGGGCGTGTCCGCGTTATTTATAACGTTATTTATAAGTAAGGTGGGTAAAAGGCCATATCACAAAAACAACAGCGTAATCAATCCGAAAGGAGCCATTCAGCTGGGATGACACTTCGTCCTATCGCGGCCGTTTACCATGAATCGACACATACAAATAAACGCGCTTATAGAAAACTCCAGAAAGGTTTCTACAGGGATATATATATATATATATATATCTGCGTCACAGGACTCGGTATGATACCAATTAAATTCAGCACCGATTGAAATAAGATAATAATAATAAATACATTTTAAAAAAAATCTCCCTAGCAGGTTGTCACTGCGTCACTGGAATAAATAAAATAATAAATAGCCCAGACACCAGGACAAGTGGATCAGAGCGTGACCCAGCTAAACAGCACGCATTTCTATACGAGTTCTGTATAAAGTCTATTCCGCGGTTCCGTTTGCCGCAGTGAAATGGCCGTACCATTTTGGCGAAGGGCTGTCCTGTGTGAGACGGCCTCGGCTGTGGATCCTCCGCTTCTGCACTCGAGGGGGGAAAGAGGGAGAAGATGACGTTGAATGGGAGTTTATGCTGCGGCGCACACACACACACACACACACACACCAGGTCATGTGGAGAGAGACTGGAATAAAGTTGGTCTGACGTTCGATATTCGCGAGTCAGTGTGACGTTGGACGTTCGATATTCGCAGATATGCAGAAATGAAGGGACTGTTTGTAAAGATACATACTACATTTTTATACCCGTTTCTATCTTCAGTGGCATTTGAAGGGAATGACTTTCAATCATATAACCACGTGAGCTTTACATTATGGTATATATGGTGTATGGGCCCATGCAGTAATAAAATGTATATATGATTTAATGTTTATTTTGATAAATATTTTTTTTTTAATCTAAAAGGTGTTTCTCATACCTGACACCTAGATGAACATTTTCCAGTGTGTTATACGACTGTACGTCATTCCCTTCAAGTGCTATTGAAGTTAGAAACGTGTATAGTATGTAGTATGTAACTTTAGAGACGGTCCCTTAATTTCCGCATATCTGCGAATATCGAACGTCAAACCGACTTTATTCGAGTGCCGAAATCGAAGGCGTAGTGTTTAAGTGTTTCACAGTTCCAGAAGTATTGACACCCTTCATAAAGTTTTCCAAATTAATAGCACATGAAGTGAGCGCTATTTTGAGCCCTAAGTATGTGAGGACACTGTATAAGTTATTCCAGAGTCCGGGGTTCGATTCCCGCTGGGGCCGTGTGTGTGCAGAGTTTGCATGTTCTCCCTGTGCTGCGGGGGTTTCCTCCGGGTACTCCGGTTTCCTCCCCCAGTCCAAAAACATGCATGGTAGGTTGATTGGCGTGTCTAAAGTGTCCATAGTGTATGAATGGGTGTGTGAGTGTGTATGTGATTGTGCCCTGCGATGGACTGGCACCCTGTCCAGGGTGTACCCCGCCTTGTAGCCGATACCTCCTGGGATAGGCTCCAGGTTCCCGCGACCCTGAAAATGAGTAAGCAGTAGAAGATGGATGGATGGATGGATTTTTGCATTCCCCCCTTCAAAATTATCTTCACCCTCACCCAAATGGATATTTCTGGACAGAATAGAAGTCTCTTCCTGAAATAATAGGTACACCTGCTCATACCAGGGGGTGTTTGTTGTTGTTTTCAATTTTAATATATAAACAATATTCAAATTTCAGTGAGTCTGTGCCCACTAGTCTCAGAGTCCTGTGCTTGGCACACAGGATTAGAAGCCGATGTGGACTTCTTCTGTTGTTGCCCATTTGCCTAAAGATTAAACTATTGTGCGTTCTGAGATGTTTTCTGCTCACCGTGGTTGTAAAGAGTGGTTATGTTTGAATGTCACCAGTTTTCATTTAAAGATCCATCCATCCATTTTACCCTAAACAGGGTCATGTGGGGGTGGGGAATTCGAACCCCCAACCTATGAGGTGCAAGGAGAAATCCTTCACAGAACAGAGAACAAATTTTAATGATCTTCCAAGAGAATTAGAGGGATTATTTGTTGAGAAGGCAAAAGCTGAAGGCAAAAGATGGAGCTAGGTGAGAGAAAATGTGGAAATAAAAAAAAAACGCAATCACACACTAATCACAAGATTAGTAAAGAAAACTCTTTATCAAAATGCCATTATATTTGTTCAATAGATAACTAGCAGCCAATAATGGAACAAGATATCCCTCCCTCATTTAACATTATGTATTATCTGAAATAGTACTGCTTACTATGATTGATTGATTGATTTAACCTTATTGTCCATCAATGTGGAAATTCTTCTTTGGCTTCACAAACACACAAAAAAAACCCACAACTATACACATGCACAACACAAGTTATAGACATATACAATACATCTATTACCTTTTGATACTATGTATTATTTATCAGTAAGTATGATTTATGGTTAATCATTATAATAAGGCCCTTTGCCAATTATTATAATAGTGTTAGTAAATTAATCATACTTATTATTATTGTTGTTAATGTATTTATTGCTGTGTTATTCTATTTTAAAGTTGTAAATTGTACACTTTAGTATGTGCTACAATCAAAGTGTTCTAAAGCATAACCTGATTAAATAAGAAAGGGGTGTGTGGATCGGAATCATATATATGTGTATATACAGTCACTGATTGAGATCAGGACCAATGATACAGTTCATTGCTCAGGAACCAAATGAACAGGTTCTTCTTCTTTGGTTTAAAGGCAGTTTATTCTTTATGGGCATTACAGCCACACACTGGAGGAATTTTGCATGACTGGCATCTAATCCTAAATTCGCGGGCCATGTATAGATCAGTCCCTCCAGGATACCTGTTGGAGTTTCACGTGCGTTGAACTTGAATACAGCTAAAAGGTTTCATTTACCAACAATCATCACTGCCCAATTTTGTCAATTCAAGAAGTTTTCTGTAAAAAAGCAAAAATAAAAATAAAAATACTAATTGCATTGCAAATTTAGAAGAAAAAAAACACAATAAAATCAATAATTTTTGGCTGCAACAATCACAAAAAAATAAAATAATAAATCCTGTCCTTGCTTTCAGCTTAAAAATAAATAATAATTCTAGGCATCAGTTGGTGGTGTATGTTCACAATTCCTTGAAAACCCAGTTTCAGGTCACAGAAGCACAAATGCACTCCAGTATAACCTGCAGTTTAAGATTGTATCCTCACTCCCTCACTTTGAGTAATCTCTTTATCCTGGTCAGGGCTGTGATGGATCCCAGGAACACTCGGTGTGAGGCAGGAATACACCCAGAATGGGACTCCAGTCCATCACAAGGCACAATGCAAACACATGTTCATTTAGTGTAGCTACTAGCCAATTCACCTAATGGCACATTTTTGGGAAGCAGGAGAAAACCAGAGAGGTCCAAGTAAATTACAAGGAAATAGGAAGAAAATGCAAAACTCTGCACACGGACACTACCCCTGCTCAGGACCGAACCACGGACCATGGAGCTTTGAGGTGGCAATGTTACCTGCTCAGTATACTTGTTTTAAAGCCACATCTGTCGTTAAAACCTCATCATGTCAATAAAAGAATTGAACCATGTTCTATTATTTTTGTGTTGGGCTTCTGGGCTTTCATTGGATACAAGCTTGATTATTATCAGTTTTTTAATTCATCAAATATGAGATATTATGAGAAAGCCAGACTTTTGGGTACATTTAAGAAACACTATTTTAGGCTATGCAACAATATCAAGATTTTTCTAATAACTGAATTCATGATCCATTATGGTCATATTACAGATGTGGTGTATGTATCACATCTGTAATATGATCTTATTGGATCATGAATATTTGAAAATTAGAAACTGCTTGTCCACTGCGAATCATTTTTATTTAACTTTATTTAGTATGATGGAAGAGATGCACAACACCAGAAAATAAACACAAGACAAATGCAGGAGATCTGCAACAATAATTTTGTTTTGTGTTACATTTGTAGGTTTTTTTTTTTTTAATCTGTTACACAACTCTGACCGTGCAAGGGATATATGCAAGTGTCATCAGCATGACACCAGTTGCTGTTCATGTTCAACTGCACCACTTGTGTCCCAATCCATGGCAGACTCATGCGTAATAGAGAAACAGATAATAGTTAAAAAATAAATAAATAAATAAATAAATAAAATTTACCAGTAAAGAGGAAGCAATGCATTTATGCTGCTTTGAAGAATTCTTATTGGCACTTCTAAATGGACTTAACTTCTGAATGGGATTTCATCCATAGTTCTAGACAAAGATCCCTAACAGCTTTGCCTCCTCACACTCATTGCACATCCCCTGCAGAGATAATACACATTTAATTCAAACACTACGTAGTGTTTTTATCTATTCACCAGGTTATTTATCCATGTAGAATACCAATATGTGTGTGCATTTGCTGAAGTCTTACATAGTGTAGATGCTGAAATCTTTGGGAACATTGTTGATGTCTGCTTCGGCTCTTTGGGCAGACGTTCCGGGCTCACATGAGCGATGCACATATGATGTGCCAGAGTGTTTGGTGGCAGAACCCTTATCAATACTGAATGCCTCAGGAGACTTACTGAGGAGAGAGAAAAGAAGAAATAAGAAAGGGAAAATATTATTTAAAAAAAAAAACTTTAAAGACCTCACTGTTATTAAAGGGATTGTATTGCAAATAAAAATAAAAATAAAAAAATCCCTACATGTATCTAAATTATTGAAAGTGTCTCACAAAATTTGACCTTTCGTGGGTTTTTTTTTTTTGGTCTTGTTTTTAAATTTGTACATTTGATGTAGCCTATTTATTTAGTATTTATGTATCTATTTCGTATTTAATTACTCATAGTCGATTTATTGTCTTTATTTTGCTACTGTTATTATTATTTTATTGTTTATGCTTGTTGCTGCACAGTTTTCTCGCTATCATAAAGGGAAAATAAATTGTAATGCCTATTATGTTAAATCCAGAGTTATAGATAAAAATTCACCTAATCAATTATTTGTAAATGTATTTTTCAAGTAAGCAAAAAAGGAGGGCGTTTAGAGCAACATACTCGATCTTACTCATAGTAAGAGACTTGTAAACAGTATGCATTTTACGTCATGATGAAAGTTCACACTGCAGTGTTTACGGTATGTTATAACCGCGTGACAAATTTGCGCATGCGTAGATCGGATCGCCTCACGTCGTGACCCGTTAACGCATGCGTAGTAGCTCAGGCAGAGGGCGCTCACACAAGGAGTGGAGGGAAAGTTCAAATAGGGAGCTAAAAGTTATTTCAATCACTCTCGCATTTTAACACAACAGTCTACGGTTGGATTATGTGAATTCGGCTCAGATATGCCTTCGAATCTGGTTGACAGATGGGCCGAGGAGAATAACAACGTGGCCAAAAAGTGGAAGGTATCATTAGCTCTTTCAGCTAATAGCATTGACGTGGATGTCAAATTGCTCCTGACCCCCTACATCAGCGCACTACAGTGGTCAAACGCAATGGCTTCTCCAGCCTATATAGTGCACATGGCGTCTATTAGGGAGTCGTTTTGGATTCTGCCGTTGGACATGTACGTTTTGCTAGTTAAGAGCCTTAATTAATTGAATTAATTAAGGAGCTCTATTACATTGTTTTATTTCAGGAATATGAAACTCGCCGTCAGCCTCTTCAGGACATCAGGAAACACTGTTACACTGAGTGTCTGAAACTGCAGCAGAAAGTTCAAGGTGCGAGTTATTTTATAGTTTATGTTCTTTCAGTGTGGTGTAAGTGAAAATGGTCAACAAGCTGTCTAGTAGGTCGATATACTATACTATACTATACTGCCAGGGGTGTGCAGATTTTTAATATAGGGTGGCAAAGATTGTGTTTACTACCAGGGGTGTGTAAATTTTTAATATGGGGTGGCAAAGATTGTGTTTACAGAATATTTGACTTGTTTCTTGATCAGTGCAGTGTTAATATAGTGTTAATATAGTGTTAACATAATGGTCACCTAATGACAATAAGCTGATAATAAATTGACACTGAGTCCATGCAGTGATTTCCATTACAGACTCATGCCTGTTTTTAATGCCCGAGGGCAGAAGATCACGGGCATGCAATATTGACTGTTCACCCTTGTCCCCCTGTAGATGATGGGATATTCATCGTCTTCGCAATATTACATTGAGGAACATTATTCTGAAATTGTTCCACAAATTGTAGATGCAGTTTTTCACAGATTGGTGAACCTCTGCCCATCTATACGTCTGAAAGACTCTGCCTCTCTGAGATACTCTTTTTATACCCAATAAAGATACTGATCTTTTAACAATTAACCTCCAGCTGTTTCTTTTTAGTAACACTTACTTTCCCAGCCTTTTATTGCCCCGTCCCAACTTTTTTGAGACGTGTTGTGGCCATCAAATTCAAAAGTAGCTTCTTTTTTTCTTAAAATGGTAAATTTACTCAGTTTAAACATTTGATGTGTTTTCTATGTTCCATTGTGAATAACATATGGGTTTGAGATTTGCAAATCATTGCATTCTGTTTTTATTTGCATTTATTTTCATTTTGCATTGTGTCCCAACTTTTTGGGAGTTGGGTTGTAGATAGCTGCAATGGCAAACAGCACACGCTGATGCTCCTTCACCTTGTAGAATATGAAGCAGATATATATATATATATATATATATATATATATATATACACACACACACACCCTGGTGAATTGTAAATTCCATGTTTAATTCTAGCAGCAAGAAAACTGTTTTTGTTTTTTTGCTGTTGTTAAAAGTGGAATGTTAGTTGCGCCACCCACTGATAAATGTTACTATGGCAACTGGTAGTAGTAACGCCTACTGGGACTTCATAGTACAGCAACAGACGACTTTCAGTGATAAAACCGCTGTACGTGTAAAGGTACCTTTAGGCTGCCAAACCTTATTTCAATGGTGGCAGCTGCCCCCCTTTGCCACACTCCTGCACACTAACTACCCGGCGTATTGTTTTGTTCCCCCAACAGGTGTTCCAGCACAAATAGGACACCTTAAGCTTGAGATCACCGTTACATACAACACTTTGCTATTTTCACTGAGTTGTGGCACACCAAACGAGACAAAGGATTGCGTCACCAATATCCTAATAAGAGGTAACGCCTCATATTTATTGTAGTAGGAAAATAATGTATAAATGGGTATTATGTTTCTGAATACTATGTTGTGTTCTCTTCTGTGGTTTTTAGCATTAGAGGCTGTACGTAAGCAGGTGCCCAGTTATGATTTGGTTCCATTATGGCAAGTTGTGCTGAAGACTTTCAGTGGTACGGTACATGAGGCGTGGATCCACAAACTTCTGCTGATTCAGTGGGCGGTCTGGCTCTCAGAATGCTACTATGAAGGAATCCTGCATTTGCTTCTGCAGGTTAATCACAGAGTATGTAATGTTAAACATAAACATGTTACGGCATTAGAACAAGACAGAAAGACATTGTCATTCATATGACAAATTAAGGACAGCGTTAAAAGTTCAGTGTTTAATAAGGTGGTATGCCCATTAGCCATTATAAAATATACATCTCTTTTATTCATATATAACATCTAGGATACTTCAGACATTAGCCTACAAATTGATTTATAACTTTATTGTTCATTTTTGAAAAAATATGTGGTTGGATTTACATAGACCACTTACATACACCAACGAACATGGGGCTCGCTACACATGTTGATGACTCAATTTCCTGCGACATGAATACATACTTGCATTGAAAAAAATTACCATTGGAACTTAACAGGACCGATATCTTTCTGACATTATGTCAAATAGGTTTGTAAGCTTAATTAAATGTGTTTCTGTCATGGTACTTCAAACAGGATCATAGGCTAGCTAGTGGATTTTTCAGAATCATTAAACACTTAAAAGTCGTTAGACTCAAACAAGCCGTCAAAAATCGCTACTGTAAGTAATCATTTCAGAGCTGCAACAACGATAACAAGCTTCTTATATTTCTAGGCAAAGTCGGTAAAGAGTTTGTCCGCCGTTTTTTTTTTTTTTTTCGGCTGAGAGGCTATGAGGGATATTTTAGGGAGTGAACGTTCCAGTGCACTGGAAGGCGTTTGCGACTGAGACAGCCCTTAAAATGGCCGACTCGCTGGTCAGCGCCTTGACTACTGAACTAGGGAACTGATTGAGACGCACCCATAGTGACACAATTCAGTAGACCGAACATAAAACATGAGACATAATAAACAAAACATAAAGGAGCTTCAAACTCTTTATTAGGTGCAGTGAGCTATTAGGTGTAAATAAATACATTGTTTAAAAATCTGACTTGACCATGCATCAAATCAACAGCTTGTGGAATAAAAAATATTCTTTAGCTATAGGTATCCTATATCGCATCCCAGAGTGAAGCTTGTCAAATTCATTGAAAAGACAATGGGAAGGCTCTCTGAAGTCCTGCTGAGCTTTCTGTGTTTTAGAAACTACTGGGCGGCTGTGGCGCAGTTGGTAGAGCGGGTTGTCCACTAATCGTAGGGTTGGCAGTTCGATTCCCGGCCCGGGTGACTCCACATGCCGAAGTGTCCTTGGGCAAGACACTGAACCCCAAGTTGCTCCCGATGGCAAGTTAGCGCCTTGCATGGCAGCTCTGCTACCATTGATGGGTGAATGAGACACAGTGTAAAGCGCTTTGGATAAAAGCGCTATATAAGTGCACATTTACCATTTACATTAATCTCAGATAACTGTCTCTGCGGTTTCTCTATAATTTTTTCTGCTATGTTAACAATCCTGGACAGTTTTTTTTTTTTTCTTTTCTCAAAGGAAAACTGGAGGAAAACTGTCTAGTGATCTAAATAGTAGGTGGACCTAATAGAATTACCAGTGAATGTAGCTGCATGGTGGGGTGTTTCAGGAAATCCCTAAATTGGTCAAGAACCCTTAAGTATCCTGCCACTGTGTTTCACACATTTTGATTAGTTTACATTTCATCATTTTAAATTAGGGATAAAATGACAAAAATCCTGTCTCTGTCTAGTTACGTATGGTCTGGACTGTATTTCTTTATATTGATTAGCTTTACATAGAACCAATTTTTTTTTTTAATTTATTTTAAAAAGTTAAGTTTCGTTGGGTTTGTTGTTTATTTTGCAATATTTTAACCATCTTGCTTCTTCATCCAGAAACAGAGCACTCCATCAGGGGATCTGCTTGCAGAAACCCGAAACCTTACCTTCTCTATCGAAGATGACACCTCTCTGCTCGTTGCTTTAGCAACCAAGGACCTCAAAGAGCTTTTGCATGTGTGCACATTTATTTCTAATGGTATGTTGACTAAGTGCTGCGTGAAAATCTGAGAAGATATTGTAATCTGTTCATATAGGCATATAATAATGTACAGTTGCAATCAAAATTATTCAACCCCCATTGCAAATCACGTTTATTGTCAAAATGTACAGACTTTCAGCTGTTTGCAATGAACAAATTGAACAAAAGTGATTGAAATAGTTCTACAAACTCAACTGCAACTTATGATTTCTAAATAATTCAACCCCTTCATGACAAGCATCTTTAGTACTTAGTAGAGCACACTTTTGCTGTTCTGACCTGCTGCAAACGAGATGCAGAACTTCTGGCAGTGTTGCTGAGGAATCTTAGCCCATTTCTCATGAGCAACGGCCTCCAGTTCAGTAATATTCTTGGGTTTACATTCTGCAACCGCCTTCTGCAAATCATTTTTCTAAGTTTGAAACTGGATAAATCATTATAAGTTGCATTTTCAGTTGAATTTGGGGGAACCACTTGAAGCATTCGTTGTGTTTTACTATTTCAATTGCTTTTGTTTCATTTGTTCATTGCAAACAGCTGAAAATAAACCTGATTTGCAATGGGGGTTGAATAATTTTGATTGCAACTGTGCATGTGTCTTAGGAGTGGAGCAGATAAAGAAGGAGAAATATACAGAAGCTCTCGTGACTTTGCAGGAAGCCAGCACTCAGCCCTCACCCAGAGCTCTCTTGGCTCATGTTCACATGCTCACAGGCTTTTGCTATTCCAAGCTGGTAAGAAGTTACTGCACTGCCAAATCTGCACATTTTTTCACACTCCTCTGTTATTTCTAAATTAATATTTTCTAAAAATGTTTACAGTCTCCCCTGGAGGGATGTTCTCTAGTTTCTGGTTATACCCGTAGGGCATTTTATTTGGTGAATAAATGATACAGTACAGTGCTGATCAGTACATCGAATAGAGGCATTGTCTATGATTTATTTTGCAAGCATTGTTGGTTAGCTGGTCAAGGATTTATATCCGCCACAAATCTCTGGTTACCATGACAACCAGACACTTCTTTTGAATTGTACTTTGACAATATAATTTTGTTGTGTCTATTCAGAATATTGTAATTATAAATGAACGGCTTTGTTTGCTTAACATTGTGAAACATCTGGGTATAAATATTTGTGTTTTCAGCAACAGCCCCAGAGTGCCCTTCAGTGTTACAGAAAAGCCTTGGAAGTGGACTTTAATTGCCAAAGGGCTCTTTATCAGAGCTCACTAGTATACAGACAGCTGGGTAACACTAACGCAGAAATAGAGGCCTTGCATCTCCTGCACTCTGTAAGTGATCTTACTACAGATAAATTACAGGGTGTCCTAAAAGTCTCCATACACAGGGGAATATGTTTGCCAGCACCTCGTGGGTTGAGTCTTCGTCAGTGGATCTCCACTTCTCGGTTTGGTCCCCAACACTTCGACATTTTGAATTTGTTAATAAGTTTGCCAACAGTCGTGTGTGTGATGGTCCAACTGATTTAACATCTCCCTGTTAACGTCCATTGCAACCTTGTGACGGCTTCCTGTTCCAGCCATGAGAATGGTATCAACACGTTCTTATGTCAAAGGCATTTTTAAAGGCTATCTGAAAAAAAGTATATAAACTAAGAAATTGTCATTTCCTTTATGTATGGAGACACCATATTATGTATTGGGACACCCTGTATAATCCGTACAGGTGACTTAGTTTAATGATTTTGAATATATTCCTTGCTATATTTCTGAATTCATTATAAAAATAAAACTGGTTTGTTTTTATTTATTTATGCTGTTTACAGGCCATAATGTTGCGTGCTGAGAGCGATCCATCAAGTACATCAGTGCCATTGATATCTCCTGATACACTGCTTGGTAGTAAACAAATCAACTTCATCTGCCAAATTCCATCTCCTCTTCATATATTGCACACACTGGGGTATAGATGTGTGCTCAGTGACAGGCAAGTGCACGAACATTAAGACCAGAGAGTAGGACGGAATCCTCCTTTAAATTTCTTAGAAATTAGTATTTTGTTTTTCTCAAATATGTATGTATAATTTTTTTCTTCATCAGGACTTCAGAAGGAGCTGAATATTATCTTGACCTCTTAGCGTCTTTACAGTCCGAGTCAAAACAGGTACATTCATGATTTCATTTCTGGTTTTCTGAATGATACACTAGATGTGTAATGAGTTGCAAATCTGATACAATGCAGATGCCTGTGGATGACGGCTTCTCATTTCCAAGAATTCCAGTGATCTACCTTGAAGCAGCCTTTGCCCTGTTAAAAGCCAAACGGGTTTGGGATGCCCTTGCCGTTTGTGATGAGGTCATTGCTAAAACTGTTGACCTCATCCCAGAGAGACTGTCGATTACACCATCCATGGCAGTTTCCAGAGAACTCCTACCTCTGACGCTGGAAGCTGACGCTCCAGAGGAGAAGCTGGAGTGTGTGCTCTGGTCTGGAGCTGCGTACTTCATCCAAGGGCAGGCGCATTTACAGCTGAAAGATACAAAAGAGGCGCTGAGCAATTTTACTAGGTGAAGCTGTTTGAATGGGATGAGTTTTCATGTCATTTATTTCGTTTCTCTTACTCATGATGTGTTTTGTGTATTCACTTTGCAGAGCTATCAATCAGTTGGTGAAAGGGTGCATTAAACACAAAGGTGAGAGGCTTATTTCCTTCTCTTACAGTATGCTGTGAAATAAACACTATCGCAGCTTATCTGACAATCTCGCTTTTTCTGAGTGCTCAGTAAATATTTATTTAAATCTTTTTTCCCCTTTTTCTTGTAATGTGTATTCTGTGTGTATAAAATGTATATTAGATTTGTAATATGTGATTGACAAATCTGTTTCCTGGGATTCATTCTTTTCTTATTTCTCCTCCCCCTTGGAGCTATGGGAATTATGTTGTGATTAAAAAATCCTAAATAAATAAAAAATAATTTTGGCATCCTCAAAGTAGACACCCTTTTTGCCTAGAATTTCCAGAAATGTATTCTTGGCATTTTCTCAACCAATTTCTTGAGGAATCATGAAGATGCTTCTTAAACGGTATTAAAGGAGTTTCCACCTACACTCAACACTTATTGGGTGCTTTTCTGAATATTTCGCTCCAAGTCATCCATATAAAAAAAATATATTTTTTTTATTTTTGTAAATAAAATATTAGTTTTCTAATGAAAGAAATGAAAATGCTGGCACAATTATATTTTTGTCTACAACGCAGATTTCAAACATTTAACCATCGTCATGATTAACCATCACTCAGATCATGAGAAACATTTCAGTCGAGTGTCCGAAATCTTTTGACGGATTGTGTGTATATACGTGTTTCCTCCAGTGAAAGATCCAGGAGCTGAGGGAGGAGCTGTTGCTCACACAGTGTTGGTCCTGGAAGCTCTGAAGGGAAAAGTGCTTGCAGTTAGAGCTGTGTGTTTTGTAGAGAGAGGCCAGTTGAAAGAGGCTTTAAGGGACTTTCAGCTCAGTCTTCAGGCCACACCAGGTGAGCAAAAGTGATTTCTTCCACCACTCTAACACCTGTCATTTCATTGATGTTACATTCGGTTTCATTGTGTGATAAGCAGGTTATGCAACATTACTGGCTATAAATGAATCAATCATTTTACTACATTATATATTTGTGGCGTAACATTTTCCTATGTCCAATATAAATGTTCATATTTTTTATCGAATAATCCTCATTTTTGACCTAAGTCAACTATTCTGCTTTTGAATTCCTGTACATCATCACTAGGAATAATATTCTCAACCAAATTATGCCTTGGTTCTTATTTGACCAGGATGCAGGAACACTGAAATGTGGCTGGTAGAGATGATGTGGAGGCTGGAGCGCAAGCAGGAGGCAGCAACAATGTGGACACACATCCTTAATTCCACACAAACATCAACACCAGTGTAAGCTAATGAATCTGTCTTTTCTTTTGCACGTATATATTGTATGTATGTGCGAAATAATTAAACACTGATGGTAACTGGTTCTTTGCTGATACTTTTGTGTTGGGCAATGCGTTACTAATTTCTAATTTGTTTTTCAGAGATCTGCCCTTGTACCTGCAAACGTGGCATGAGGATCCTACGTCCTTTGACTTGAGCAGCCTGAAGAGGAAAATGGAGGAATTTATACAGAATAGTTTTGTAACAGCATAGTAACATTGCATTATTCTACACAATCTGAACATTTACTTAATGACCTTTGCTTGATTATCATTCAGCCTGGTCATCCATCACACACACACACACACACATGCAGCTGAGCCACCAAGCAGATATATTTTTGGTAGCTGGCAGGAAACTGGTGAACATAAATGTAATATATGCATATGTAGGAATAACATGTGAAACCACAAACCGTCTCAGGATCAAACCCTGGATTCGAGCGCTATGTGCTGCACTGTCTGCTGCCCTTATTTTTCTTGATATCTGGAATTGTATAGAATGTATACCTAAGGAATAAACATTTCTGACAAGTTCATTTTTGTACATACAATTTTGAAATGCATGCTTTTGGGGTTAGAATACAGGTCACATGGCATATCGTCATAAGGGTCAATATACTTGGTTACTAAGTGGATAGAAATTGAGATTTGGGCATCACCGGATACCAAGAACTCTGATATCAGCATTGTATCAAAAATTTAAAAAGTAGAATCTCTGCATGACGTGTACAATCAGACAGCCTCAAAAAGTTCAACCGCAAGATTTTTATTTTATTTGCATGATTGATAGAGAGCTAAAGACGACCCATTAGCTCAAATGTTCGTGCTAAGTCCTTTTGTGTTACAGCGGTGGTGATGTTTACACGTTTAAAACCCCGACCTGAAGCTTTCAGCCTTCCATTAACATTGTTACTCTGGCTTACTCTTGACTTGACCCAGTGATTGCGCAGCGCTGTGATCGGCGCCCTCTGATTGGCTGATTTTCCCACTTGACCCTTACGCTCGTGTCTCTGATTGGTTCATCAATCGGTGGGCGTGCGAATTATTTTCCGCACATGATGTTAGCAAGCTAAGCTGACGTTTTGAAATTCAGTGCAGAGGTAAACTGGCATAAAGTTGGTTTGACGTTGAACGTTCAATATTCGCGGATATGTGGAAATTAAGGGACCGTACTGGAATAAAGTTACTTTGACGTTGGACGTTCAATATTCACAGATATGCGGAAATTAAGGGACCGTCTCTAAAGTTACATACGACATTGTACATACGCATTGAATTAAAGAATGGTGTACTGTCATATAACCAACTGTGACGTGTTCATCTAGGTGTCCGCTATAATGCACACCTTTTAAGATTTCTGATACTTATTAAAATAAGCTATTGAGTCTATAAGTCATTCCTTTCAGATGCTATTGAGCTTTAAATAATGGTATATTTTGTGTATGGGCCCATTCTGCAGTGAAATACATGGCAATATTTACATATGATTTAATAGCTTATTTTAATAAATATCAAAAGTCTAAAAGGTGTGTGTGTCATACCTGACACCTAGACGAACTTTCCAGTTGGTTATATGACTAAGTCATTCCCTTCCATCCATCCATCTTCTACCTATTGAGCTTTAAATTGTGGTATATTTTGTGTATGAGCCCATGCAGCAATAAAATACACGACAATATTTACATATGATTGAATAGTTTCTTTTGTTAAATATAAAAAAAATATCTAAGAGGTGTGCGTCATACCTGACACCTAGATGAACACTTACTTTCCAGTGGGTTATACGACTGTAAAGTCCATCCCCTTGAAATGCTATTGAGGTTAGAATCGTGCGTAACAACGTCGTGTGTAACTTTAGAGACGGTCCCTCAGTTTCCGCATATCCCCGAATATCGAACCTCGAGCGTCATACCAACTTTACTCCAGTCCTACACCGAGTGCTGTCCGGCGGCTTGGAAGTGAACTCTTTAAGAAAGCCAGTGTTGTTTTTTTCTACATATTATTTATCGCGGCTCACGTGGAGGATGGCTTCGGGCGGAGAGTAAGTACAACGAACAGTGTGTGTGTGTATATATTTAACTGTTATTTAGCAAGCTCGTTAGCAACCGTCGCAGTTTAGCCTCGAGCTAGCTAGCGGAGCTGGTGATGGCGAGGACTGAGCAGTTAAATCAGCCAGCTCCGCTATAGCTAATGCGGCATCTAATCTCGCTTTATATATTTATATGTATATAATCAGATGTCTTCATTTCTCACCCTTACGACCCTGCGATCTTTAGTAAACCCAGCGTGCTAGCTCTGGGCCGCTAACGCGCTAGCTTGGTTAGCTTCAAAGCTAACTGACTGTACTGAGTCATTCTCTGGGTAAGGCTTCGGCCTACCGGCATTACGCGTGTGTACCGGCCGAGGCGTCCTTGTTTAACGGTCTATCCGAACGTGCGGACGGCAGAACATACATGTACGATGACTTCTGATGGAATAAATACGAAAGTAAACCCGATGAATACTCGACCTGGCTGTTTGTCCGCCACAGCGTGCAGGTATTGTTCGGGTCAGGTGGGAGCATTTGCTGTGTCATCCGGACAGCGGACACGGCGGGTGCACGGATCCAGCTCGAGGGTGGCAAGTCTCTCGTGATAACAGTTCAGTATCGCTGGCCGACATGCAGGTGGATGTAGGCGTTCATGCCGCGTTGATCTCACGCTATTTGCGACGGATTCGTGCGTTGTCAACGCTAGAGCTAATGCTAACAGTTGCTAGCTGTTGACACTGCGCTTCACACAGGACGGCCTCGCAACCTCGAGGTCCGTTACTGGATGTCTATAGTCAATTAAATCCCGTGTGGGTAGTAGAGCACAGCCGAACGTGGTTTGTGTACGTGTTACAGATGTATGTATGTATGTATTTATTTATTTAATAAATAAATAAATAACCAGTCTGTTGGTGATTAGCCAACCGGTGTACAGGTTTGCTGCGCAATTCAGCCCGGTGTGTTGTGTCTACTTTACAAACGATTCGTGTGTCGTTCACTTGCGAGTCTGTCTCTCAACTGTCACTCAGAAGAGCCGACTCGCTCCGAACGACACATCAGAAGCCGATCTCCTGAAGCCCTTTTTTCCCCGCATGTGTAATTAATTAATTTATTTTTGTCTTTTGTCATTTAATCAATAATTACCACAACAGATGAGATGTTGAGTAGAAGTTTGAGGAACAAAGAGGATCATATTGTTGCATGTTTTTATCATTATTATATATTTTTTTAATGGAGTACAGAGTTGAAAGCAGTTAGAGTGGTGATATTTAATTAGTTACATCGTATGGAAGGATATATAATGAAGGATATATGCAATAATTAGGGAAAGAATAACAATCAACTGTCATAATGCCTCAAACTTTTATTTTATTTTTATTTTTTTGGGGGGGTAATGATTCGTTTGGAAGTCGGGTTTAAATCGCTGAACCGAGTCAAAGGATATGATTCACCGAACAGATCCGGAGCTCGCGGGTAGAAACGTCTAGAGTCGGTCTAGATTAAAACAGCTGTGCTTGTACCACATGTGGATTTTACACAGCGGTTTTTGTTCTAAATGAAAAACCTAAGCTTGTGCATTTGAATGATTTGACGACTGAAACTTCGTCAGCTTTTTCCTGTTTGTTTAAATAGTCGTGATTTTCATTTTCGGTTTTAATGAAATGCGTTTATGTAATTGTATTTGTTTATATTATTGTTTGTTGGCTAGTATGTGAGGAAATATTGATTCTATACCCTTTCCACTCCACAGATCTAAAAATGATGATCTTTCTACTGCCATTTTAAAACAAAAGAACAGACCCAACAGGCTGATCGTCGATGAATCCATCAATGAAGATAACAGTGTGGTCTCGCTCTCTCAGGTATGCCCTTTAAGTTTTCTGGTTTTAAGTATGAATGTTAGTCTTAAGATGATCTATATAAGTGAGTGTGTGTGATCCAATACAATGACACAATTTGCATTTAGATGTATGCGTTCAAAATGTACGGTCTTTCTCTACCACCAATACGGATCAGCGTTTTTGGTGACATCATTCTGCACTTCAGTTTCTCATCAAATTTTCTGTCCAATCAAATGCTCTCTAGAATCTGACGTTGTCCCGTCCCCACCATTATAAATATCACTTTGCCAAAGTTGCTGTTAAGCGAGAGAAATCATAACCGCAAATGTGGGTCGTAAACGTGTGTCTGGCTGTCCGGACGTGCTCGTTTTATAACTAAGAAGGAAATGGCTTGAGTTCATTTACTTTGAAGGAGATATTTGTGCTAGCTCATGACTTTGTGACAGGCATTTTTCCATGGTACTAATTGTCAAGTATGGCTTTGCCTGGGCTGTGGGGTAAGCTAAACGTTATTGGCTATTTAAAATGGGGAGGAGCCACTCAATGTCCCGCCCTGCTTTCCTGTTTCAGTGGTAATTACGTCAACACATTTAATATTACTGTGCTTTTAAAGGCACTTCACGGGACTTTAACACCCATCTCAGGTGATCCAATCACAAGTGGACCATGCTAAGTGCATGTGTGTCAAATGTTTCTTGGGAATGTACAGTGATCTGATCAGGGACTCGTATGGCAGCAAAACATTACTGCTAGTGCATCCTGATGCATCCAAAAACCTTTCCCCACTAAAACTGCTACTTGTCCATTGAAAGGACAAATAAACCACAGTGATACAATCATTTTAATTCATAGAATTAAAATATTTAGTGTTTAATTTGAGTATTAATTACTCTTTATGGGCGCATTTTATTTTATTTTATTGGCAGACAGAGCAAACATTAGCAGTAGTGCTACTTCACTAGTATGAAAACTATGAGGAGGCAATACACCAATATCAATTTAATATATTTTTTTTTTTTTTCTCCATGGTAATCTATTGGCTATGTCTGGGAATTTTTATGTTAAGCACCTCAACACCTAGTCAGGCAATCCCAAAATGGCTTTAAATTTCACTCAATAATATAAGCTCACCCAGTATGTAATGACATGATGATATTGCAGAACCTGGGTTATATACCCAATAGACACCATTTAGGAGCAAAAATGTATCTCATCCCCATTAAATCCACACTTGCAAAAACGATTTATTCCAAAATTTGCTTAAATTACTACACATCTTTACAGACAAAATAAAGGAGTGCTTAGTCATGAAATCTGATCTCAGTCTGTCACTGGAGACTGGATGAAAGTGCAGAACGTAAACGGCAAGCTTTTTCCACTTGTGATCAGATCACCTTAGGTGGATGTTCATACCAAGTGTTAACCGGGCCTCTGATTTTTTTCATGTAATGTGTCACTTTTGCAGGCCAAGATGGACGAGCTTCAGCTTTTCAGGGGGGACACTGTGCTGCTGAAGGGCAAGAAAAGGAGGGAGACGGTTTGCATCGTACTCTCTGACGATAGCTGCTCTGATGAGAAAGTGCGCATGAACAGGGTGGTGCGCAATAACCTCAGGGTTCGTCTCGGAGATGTTATCAGGTAACGCTGCTGTCCATTACTAAATCTTCAGTAAATTCTAGTGTATTACAATACTACAGTTGAAAACCTTAACCCTGTGACAGATGGATGTGTAAAATTATCCTTTGTACATAAACACCCCAGGTTTAACATTTTTAACACTTTTATTCATTAGCATTCAGCCATGCCCAGATGTGAAGTATGGGAAACGCATCCATGTTCTGCCCATTGATGACACAGTGGAGGGAATCACTGGCAATTTATTTGAGGTTTACCTGAAGCCTTACTTCCTAGAGGCTTACCGGCCAATCCGTAAAGGTAAAAAAAAAATAAAAAAAAAATTATGCATTTTAAGGAATGAATTTTGTTGCCTTCTCTTTACACAATTGCATGTTTTGTAGTGGTGTAATTTTTGATGTTTCCTTTTTTTAATCCCCCAATAGGTGATATCTTCCTTGTAAGAGGAGGCATGCGTGCTGTTGAGTTTAAAGTGGTGGAGACTGATCCTAGCCCTTACTGTATAGTGGCTCCAGACACTGTCATTCACTGTGAAGGAGAACCTATTAAGCGTGAGGTAAGGGTAGTGTACAAGTTCAGGATCTACATCTCCACACCATATATTAATAGAATAAATAAATTCTTGACCGTAGTTTAGGATATTTACCTCCACTGAATATTAGAGCTGCGTGTACTGGAACGTAAGCCCATGGTCTCTAGGAAAGATGCAGGGAACCCACGTAACATTTTAGTAGTAGAGAGTTGTGAGAAATGAAGAATAAGAAAGAACAACTGGTATAAAAAGAAAGAAGGCATTTGATTGGTTCTTGTTGTTAATATTACCAGTAATAGATAGGCAGGTTGGTAAACGTTGTGTAATATTACACAATTTATACATTTTTATTACATTTTTTGCTTATTCTATAACCACACTGGTCAGTTTCAGTTGTTGTATGGGCATTCTCATGCTTGAAGACTGCTGTAATGCTGACACTGCTATTATTTTTAGACTGCACCCCAGGCATTTGACTGTCTAGAACATTTTGCATTGAATGGAAGCAGATTATCTCTAATGGCATTGTGCTCTGCAGGATCATAATTTTTTGGGGGGACTGTTGCAGTATGTTATCAGGTTATTAATACTATCCTAGATTTCATAGATCTGTGAGAACACATGAATTGTACTAAAAATATAAAGTAACAGTATTTTAACCACAGTAGTCTGGAGCCAGCCAATCAAAATCTCTAACCAATACCCATCTTTGTTTTTTTTTTTTTGTTTTTTTTTTCACTATTTAACATCATAATTCAGAAAGCAGCCTTGAGGATGAACGCTTTTGTTCCAAGCACCTGGTTATGCACCTACCAGATCATAAATCTTTGTAGGCAACGGATCAAATGTCTGCGCATGAGCACAGTATTTATTTAAAAAAAAAATAATAATAATTTAAAACATTTTTTAAAGCAGGCAACGAACGATTCCAGTTGAACCCGGACAGGCGATGTGTTTTTGAGGTCCATCTTTTCATGTCTGTTTTACTGCTACATTACGAAGCAAGATAAGATCAAATCTTTATTGATCCCACACTAGGGAAATGCCCTGTGTGTAAAATAAAAATGTCAACCAAAAGCAAAACAAATCTGGCCTCATTTTTCAACCTTCTGGATTTCTCAGGCCTCCTCGTTGCTAAGACTCCACACTGCTTGGACCTGCTCCTTGTTGAGCGCTTTTCTACGGCACACTTTGCTTTTTTTGTAGGGTGTTGTGTATTGTAAGGTGTTGTCAGCAATAGTGGAATATGATATGTATTTGAAATGATTTTTGTAAATGTAAGAGCAGCATTAAACACAAACTGGATGTGTGTCGACAGGACGAAGAAGAATCTCTGAATGAAGTCGGCTACGATGACATTGGAGGTGTGAGGAAGCAGCTGGCTCAGATCAAAGAAATGGTGGAGCTGCCGCTCAGGCACCCAGCACTCTTCAAGGCCATCGGTGTGAAAGTAAGGAATTGTGCATTGTAAGACCGATTTGATCTCGGATTCGAGCGATTTTTCTTAACTGATTTATTCCACGATTCAGCCTCCCCGTGGTATTCTTCTGTACGGACCCCCCGGAACTGGAAAAACTCTGATTGCTCGCGCTGTTGCAAACGAAACTGGAGCGTTCTTCTTCCTGATTAACGGTAATATGACCGTTGGGAACCTTGAAGTCCTAATTTAAAGGGGATTAATCTTTGTAGATTTTGCAATCTCATTATGTTCTCACCTCCATAGGCCCCGAAATTATGAGTAAACTGGCGGGTGAGTCTGAGAGTAACCTGCGTAAAGCTTTTGAAGAAGCCGAGAAAAACGCTCCTGCCATCATCTTCATTGATGAACTGGATGCTATTGCACCTAAGAGAGAGAAGGTGAGAAACTGTAATGTTAGGCAAATTATTGCCTTCATTGGTGATGAAATACATTACTAGACCACTAGTTGTCTTTTTCAGTGTCAAAAACACTGAAAAAGGCTTTGATTTGCGATGGAGGGCTGGGTTTTGTGGTCCTGTATTGAGCAGTGGGAGGTTTGTGGTGCAGAAATTTGATCCATCTGTCTCCTCAGACTCACGGTGAGGTAGAGAGGCGCATCGTGTCTCAGCTGCTCACCCTGATGGACGGACTGAAGCAGCGGGCTCACGTGATCGTCATGGCTGCCACCAACAGACCCAACAGCATTGACCCTGCTCTCAGGCGATTCGGTGAGCTGACTGGAAGATTTTTTTTTTTTTAAATATCTTTTGTTCAACTTTTCATCAACTTGTGTCACATCCAAATACTTTCTTGCTTAATAGTGGTCTTATGGTGGTATCTTTTGCACTGACTGGCTACGATGTAATCTGGTACTTTATAAAAGATGGGCCACAGGCAGTAATTTACAAAGATAAATGTTTGATGTGATTTGTTGGTGGTTTTTCAAATTTATTATGGTTTGTTGTTGATCTCAAGGCCTGGATATCTTCTATAAAAAGAGTCTAAAGGAAATGACTCTACTTTTAATTTGTAGATTGGTAAAGGAAGTTCTGAGTAAATTCATGAAATTCCCCTCATGCTATCACCATTCTCACTCTCACTCTGTGTGTGCAAAATTATTGTTGAGTGTGTTTTAAAGGAATGAAGTGACTAAAGTTAGAAGCCTGACATGTTCCAATGATTTCCAGCTCGAATAGACTTGTTTATTTAAAATACTCAACGTCAACGATTTATTCTCTCCTCTTACAGGGCGCTTTGACCGAGAGGTGGACATTGGCATTCCCGATGCCACAGGAAGACTGGAAATCCTGCAGATCCACACTAAGAACATGAAGCTGGCTGATGATGTTGACCTGGAGCAGGTCTGTGTCTTGTCCTGTCTGAGAGAATATATCAGGAACCCGTTTGCATTTAAAGAGAATTTTTAATATGACTTTGATGCAGAAAAATACCATTTTAAAGTAGTTTGTTTAAGCCAGGATCTTTGTAATTTTTATGGTGAATGAAAATTAAGCTCGGTTGTTCCAAGCTAACTTTTTTTTCTTCAATTTTTATTTATTTTATCGTTTTGTTTTTTTTAAATGGGCAAACGGCAGCTCTGTTTGTCCATGACAAAAGTACATTTCTGTCTTTACACTTGTCTCGGTATCACTTAATAATAATATCAGTATCATTAATAATAATAATATTATTACTACTAGAGATCTTGGCAGTCGGCTATGGACTTGTTAATTGTACACTTTTTCATTTACTTGTGGTTGTATTTGTGTATAAACAGTTGAATCGTACGAAACACACCAGCCAGTTGTGTAACTTATATTTCTGTGTTATGCGTAGTCGGTGATTTCACTGCTAATCGATGATTTGTGGTATTCAGGTTGCCAACGAGACCCATGGTCATGTGGGTGCTGATTTGGCTGCCCTGTGCTCAGAGGCTGCACTGCAGGCCATCCGCAAGAAGATGGACCTCATTGACCTGGAGGACGAGACGATTGACGCAGAGGTCATGAACTCCCTGGCTGTCACTATGGATGACTTCAGGGTATGAAAACAATTTATTTTATTTTTTTTTGCAATTGAGTATGGACTATAATCTGTACCATGATCAAGAAATGAAAAAAAAAATGGGTTAAATAATATTTATGTACACTCAAATTAAGTATTTGGTGTTGCTTTTCAGTGGGCCCTGAGCCAGAGCAACCCATCGGCTCTGCGCGAGACTGTCGTGGAAGTGCCCAACATCAGCTGGGAGGACATCGGTGGACTGGATGATGTCAAGAGAGAACTGCAGGAACTGGTGCAGGTAATCCAGTTTACCTCCAGCTTGTGTCAAACTCCATACAGGGTCTTGGGACTCAAGACTAATAACTTTTGTCTGGGACTGTAATGTTTCTCTTATTCCTTTCAGTACCCAGTGGAGCATCCAGACAAATTCCTGAAGTTTGGTATGACCCCATCCAAGGGTGTGTTGTTCTATGGTCCGCCAGGTTGTGGTAAAACCCTCTTGGCCAAGGCCATTGCCAATGAGTGCCAGGCCAACTTCATTTCCATCAAAGGCCCTGAACTGCTAACCATGTGGTTTGGAGAGTCTGAGGCTAATGTTCGTGAGATCTTCGATAAGGTGAGAGAAACTTAAAAAGCATCTAGAGGGTGAAGGTGTGTAGTAAAGCCATAAAGCCTACTCAAAATTATTCTAGCTCATAAGTGTGTTAACTTGTGCATTAATTTAAGACTAGCATTGCATCCTAGTACATTTATTAAAATAAAGTTTAACCTGATTCCTTTATCCTTAGTGACTGGTGGAGTGACTTTTAGCTGGTATAAAATGTACTGCTCAAAAAAAATAAAGGGAACATTTGAAGTTACAGTTTGCTGTTTACGTGTTCCCTTTATTTTTTTGAGCAGTATATATCCTATACTATGTCTTTGCCAGGCTCGTCAAGCTGCCCCCTGCGTGCTCTTCTTTGATGAGCTGGACTCCATTGCTAAAGCCCGTGGCGGAAGTGTGGGTGACGGTGGTGGAGCGGCTGACCGTGTCATAAACCAGATCCTGACCGAGATGGACGGCATGTCCAGCAAGAAGAACGTCTTCATCATTGGCGCCACCAACAGACCGGACATAATCGACCCTGCCATCCTCAGGCCTGGCCGTCTGGACCAGCTTATCTACATCCCTCTGCCCGATGAGAAATCCCGCATGGCCATTCTTAAAGCTAACCTCAGGAAATCTCCAATCGCCAAGGTTAATATAATGACTATTACTCAGGGCTTTATTCAACGTGCATGGTTTTACCGATACCAAAGATTAAAATATGTTGTGCTGAAGCAAGTTTGTGAGTCTTCAAGTATATTTTTGTAACATTTTACATTCTCTCACTCCAGGATGTAGACCTGGATTTCCTGGCCAAGATGACCAATGGCTTCTCCGGTGCTGACTTGACAGAGGTTTGCCAGCGAGCCTGCAAACTGGCTATTCGTGAGTCCATCGAGAACGAGATCAGGAGGGAACGTGAGAGGCAGACGAACCCATCAGCCATGGTAGGTTATGTTTTTTTTCTTTTTTTATATATATTGTGATTAATTCTGTGATCTTTTTGGGTTAGCAGTTATGCACATTCTTCTGCCTTTGTTTCTATTCAGGAGGTCGAGGAGGATGACCCAGTGCCCGAGATCAGGAAGGACCACTTCGAGGAGGCCATGCGTTTCGCCCGTCGCTCCGTCAGTGACAACGACATCCGCAAATATGAGATGTTTGCACAGACCCTGCAGCAAAGCAGAGGCTTCGGCAGCTTCAGGTAAAACCCTTTACTAGAGAGAACTTGTCACTGTATTGGGAAAAAGTAATTCATTTCATAACAGGAGTCTTAAGGCAAGAAATTAATTAGTATAGGAACAAGCAATAAAATGTAGTGCTTATTAATTCTTCCTTTTGAAATATTCAACTGCAGTCTGATTTAATATGGCACTCTTCTAGTTAATTAGCAGTTTCGGTAGATTAATGACCACGTTTCACCCTCGTTTAGATTCCCTTCCAGTAATCAGGGAGGCGGTGGACCAAGCCAAGGTTCTGCAGGTGGCACTGGAGGGAACGTCTTCAACGAGGACAACGACGATGACCTTTACGGATAATTCGAATAAATGTGACCACATGGCT
Organism: Ameiurus melas; assembly: GCA_012411365.1. Taxonomy (NCBI): domain Eukaryota; kingdom Metazoa; phylum Chordata; class Actinopteri; order Siluriformes; family Ictaluridae; genus Ameiurus; species Ameiurus melas. The sequence continues at coordinate 6,767,932 of CM022773.1, read as the reverse complement.
GATCTCTTCAGTACAGGCCACCATGTATAAAAAAGAAACCTGATAAATTCTACATTTTTTTTGGACTCTGTGCTTCTTTGATGTTTTTTCCCTTTTTTTTATTTTTATTATTATTTTTTTTTTATATTCTCCTCCTCCTCTTCTCTCCTCTCCCTGTTGGAAAAAAAATTATGTAGCTGCTTGTATTTTGCTCTGGTTTATTAGGATTATTCTTGCAGAACCTTGATCCTGATGTACTGTTGGTGGGGGCCTGTTGAAACGAATAAATGCATCTGGTAGACCGGCTTTGTTCATATCGTTCTTAATTTCAATCTTTACAAGCAGCTTTAGCAACAGGATTTAATTCTATCTTGTTGAATGATTAAAAAAACGGGGGGGGAAAGTAATTGCTAATTACTTTTTTTTTTTTAATGAATGTAGCATATGTAGTACAAGTTTGAAAATGTTAAACAAAAAAATAATAATAAAGTTCACAAAATGGCCCCAACTGTCAAATGTTTAGAGTTATGTGTATGTTGTGTTCTACCACTAACTAAAAATTATTTAATTTGTTTAAATGGTTTATTTAAATAAATGATAAAATCCTGAGGGCTGAATTACAACTTGCTGATCCAAAGGTGAATTCAGTCCTTCATATTTTCCCATCTTTGATCTCCCACCCAAGATCCTCAAACATGATCATAGTTGAGGAAACTTTTTCTATGCCATCACCGCTTTGTTTAAAACCGACAAGTTCAGCCAAGTGTGTAAATAAAAAAGACAATTGAATAAATTTGTAGCAGAACAACACATGCTTTTTAATCCATGTTATTATATGTATGTACAATACAAGTTCATTCTGTGCATGTTTTAAAATAGATTGACTTGTGGGCACTAGGAATTGGAGAGGATTATGCCTAGGAAATTTGGAGATGGATTCTGTTCCAATTAAATGGCAAGATTGCTGTTAATGATGAGTCTTTATTGGTCACATACAGTAAAGCACAGTGAAATTGTTTTCTTCACATACCCCAGGCTGTCAGGAAGCTGGGGTCAGAGCGCGGGGTCAGCCATGATACGGCACCTCTGGAGCAGAGAGGGTTAAGGGCCTTGTTCAAGGGCCCAACAGTGGTAGCTTATCCTCTAAGCCACCACTGCTTAAGTGCTTTCTGTTTTAGCATAATAAATGAGACTAGTGCATACCAGGTGAACACGCTCTTTGTGCTGAGGACATCATGGATCTGCTTTTTGTCAGAAAGGTAAGGTGGAGTGAAGTTTTATGTCTTACATCGTGTGCATGATCTGTGTTACTTTCAATTCTGTGTTACCCAGATGAGGATGGGTTTCCCTTCTGAGTCGGGTTCCTCTCAAGGATTCTTCCTCATTTCTGTAAAGCTGCTTTGAGACAATGACTATTGTAAAAAGCGCTATACAAATAAAATTGAATTGAATATTATCTTGGTGGTAGTTTTACACACTCATCCTTTATTAAAGGATTATGCAGTCCTCTGTATAGATGTGTGTGTTTCATGGTGGGCCAGGAAAATCTATATTCTTTAAGGTTGGAATAACAAAATGTACCTGATGTGAAAGAAACCTGCCTGCAGGGGGCGCTCAGCTGCACCAGAACAATTACTACAACCCCAATTCCGAAAAGGTTGGGACAGTGGAAAATGCAAAAAAAAAAAAAGTCGTTTGAAAATTCAATTCACCCTGTACTACATTGAAAACACATTATTTGATGTTTTACTTTTTGAATTGAATTTATTTTTGAAAATATACACTCATTTCAAATCTGATGACTAACACACTCCAAATAAGTTGGGACAGTCGACTGTTTACCACTGTGTAACATCACATTTTCTTTTAATAACACTTAAGTGTTTGGACACTGAGTGAAGGCAAGTTTAGGAAGTGGAATTTTCCCAGTTCATCCATTATGCATTCCTTCAGCTGCGCAAGTGTACGCGCCTTCGTTGCCTTATTTTGTGCTTCATAATTCGCCACACATTCTCAATCTGAGACAGGTCAGGACTGCTATCAGAGACAAGGCGGGCCATGCTAGCACCTGCACTCTCTGCTTACGCAACCACGTGCTTGTAATCCAGGCAGAATGTAGTTTGGCGTTCTGCTCTGGATGGAAGCATATGCTCCAAAATGTGTACATATCTTAATGCATTAATGATGCCTTCACAGATTTGCATGTTACCCATGCCATGGGCATTGACATACCCCCATACCTGATGCTGATAACAGCTTGGATGGTCCTTTTCCTCTTTGGCCCGGATAGCCAAACGGCTGTTTCGTCCAGAAACTATTTGAAATGTCGACTCGACGGACCACAAAGCACGATTCCTCTGTGCTACTGTCCATCTCAGATGAGACCGAGTCCAGAGAAGTCAGTGGCACTTCTGGACAGTGTTGATGTATGGCTTCTGCTTTGCATAGTAAAGCCTTAAGATGCAGGGGCGAATGGTGTTTTCTGACAAAGGTTTACCAAAGTATTCCCGAGCCCATGTCAGGATATCCATTACAGACTCATGACTGTTTTTAAGACAGTGACGTCAGGGATCAGAGGTCATGCGCATTCAGAAGTGGCTTGCCCTTTACGCACTAAGAATTGACCGGATCTCTTGAATATTTTTATTATATTGTGCGCTGTAGAAGGTAAAATCTCCAAAATCCAACCGATTTGTCTTTGGGGAATGTTGTTCTCAAAGTGTTGGATTATTCTCATCTGTTGGCAAATTGACGAGCCTCGACCCATCCTTGATCTTGAAGGACTTGGCCTTTTTGGTGGCTCCTTATATACTATGATTAGACGATTGCACCTGTTTCACATCACCTTCTTATTTCACCTTGTCACATCGCTATTAGTCCTAAATTGCTCCTGTCCCAACTTTTTTGGAACGTATTGCATGCATCCATTTTCTGTACTGCATATCCTTACTAGGCCTCAGGGAACCTGGAACCTATCCCAGGGAGCATCGGACACTAGGCGGGGTACACCCTGGACAGGGTGCCAATCCATCGCAGGGCAAATCACACACATTCTCACACCCATTCATACACTACGGACACTTTAGACACGCCAATCAGCCTACCATGCATGTCTTTGGACTGGGGGAGGAAACTGGAGTACCCGGAGGAAACCTCCGCAGCACGGGGAGAACATGCAAACTCCACACACACAGGGTAGCGGCAGGACCCTGGAGGTGTGAGGCGAACCTGCTAACCACTAAGTCACCGTGCACCACCCCTTAAAAAGAAATCAACTTCATATAAAAAGGAAGTATAAGTCATTTCTCTAGTCTTTTCAATTGAAAATTTGGATTGTTTATTTAATATGACGTACCTTACTCATGAAGGAAGCCAATACTTCCGAAGTCAACAGGTCACTGTTTTATAAGCACTGGCAACCTGTCAGGTCACTAACATGAATTGTAATCCAAGTCAAGAATTCAAAAAGGTTTGTTTGTTTTGCTCAAAAAGAACAAAAGATCCATTTAAAATATATTAAAATACATTATTTAAAGTTATTTTAATAGTTGGCGAACAGCCTCTTGATTCGTGATCACACAGCCATATTTAGAACATAATGCTGCACATCACAACAGAGGCAAATGTACAATCACACAGCTCGTGTTCTCTCCATCCAAACACAGAGCTTCATTGTCGTTCTCATCACTACAACAAGAGAGGTGTGACACCGCAGCTTACCTTATGTGGTCAGGCAACTCATTGCCTTAGTCATCCATCCCACACGAGGGGAAAATCTCTGCTGGAACACTCGAGAGCACTGTTTAAGTTTACACGTCAGGTAAAAGATCGTATTTATTATGCGCTGCATCTATAAATATCCTGCTGTATGACTAGGAAGAGCTTTTACCAAGAGTGGATACTGATTATCAAGCATTGTTTACTGGTATTAGTATAGAATGTTTCCTTGAAGTACATATATTGTTCATTTAAAATAAGATATTTTCATTGAAATATGTCTTGAATCATTTAACCCCTTAAACGCCCAGGACTCCTATTCTTGCGTATACAGGTGCATGCAAAAGTTTGGGCACCCCTGGTCAGAATTTCTGTTACTGTGAATAGCTAAGCTAGGTAAAATATGACAGAATTTCCAAAACGCATAAAGTTAATGATGAAACATTTAAAAATATATATATTTTTAAGCAAAATGACTTTTTATTACCATCTTTTAAGTTTCAACCAAAGAATACGGGCCCGAAGCAAAAGTTTAGGCACTCTACATGGTCAATACTTACCACTTACCAAAGGGGGTGTTACTACTGTATCACAGCATGTAAATGCCTTTTGTTTTTCAGTTCTTGTTTGGGGGATTTTCACAGAATCTGATGTGAAAGACTTCTAGTTCTGTGAGATTCTTGGGCCATCTTGAACGCACTGCCCTTTTGAAGTCTCTCTACAGAGTTTCAATGATGTGCAGATCAGGGGATGGTGAGGGCCACACCAAAACCTTCAGCTTACGCTGAAGTCCATTGTGGATTTTGAGGTGTGCATGCCACTGTACATTTCCCATGCATTTGACATAATATACGCTAATATGAGTAAATAACTATATTCCATTTGAATAATTCAAATGAGTTTATAAATAATTGATTTAAATAGATTTAAAATCAGGATATTCGTTCCATCTTCTGTTTAAATGATTCTCGATCAAAAGTTGTGAAAGAAACGATCACAGGCACTTGAAATACATTGTATGGACAAAAGTATGTGGAGACATGACCATCACATCTGTCTTATATCCTTTTTGAACATCCCATTATAGATTTAGTCTCCCTTTTAATGTTTTAATAACCTTGGCATTCCAATCCATTTCCAATCCATATCTTCATGGACCTCCAGGGTCCACATTTTGGTTGAATGTAACCTAAGAAAACCTTGCGATACACTTTATATCCACTTGCAAACCTTGCATCATTGATGTTTCTATATCACCCTACCTGTCCTTTTGTTGTCTAATATGTTCACAACATACTGATTTACAAACTTTTTTTTAAATCTAGCTACTAACTAGTACAGACATGAAGAGCAGGGCATGTGCACTAATGTTCAGCCTGCAGATTGTTCAGCATTCAGATTGCAATAGCTAGAATGAATATGATTTAATTACAAGTTGACATGTGGACTCTATAACAGACATGTCAAATAATTCAGGGAAATTGCAGTCCCAAATCTCTTTTTTCATTGAAGCCCTGGCAACACAGTGTCCTCGGCCACATAATGGTGTGATACTGCAAACTGTCATCCAATTTTAAATGAGCTGCCTGTTCACCAGTGGATTCAAGCACTGCTCGTTCATTGCGGGGTATGAATTTTCTTGAGTCCTGACAGCCATAGCGTGAACAACCTTGAAAAATTGGACTATATGAAGAAAAGTGCTGGGGGTCTCATCATCAGAGGCACATCCAAGGATTTCTGCCACTTCAGTATTGGTCAAAGTTATTGGAATTGTTCCATATTTTCTATTTTAAAGCCACATCAGAAAGTGTTCTAGATCTATTTGTTTTCATACGAAAAAATGAGGTTAGAAGAAATTTCTTTAAGGAATGTAATACAATATAGCTGTTTTGCTCTTAACAACTGAACGTTTAATCTTTCATTGTAGACTGTTGCAGATTTTAAAGGTGTACAGTACATTTTTATGACCATGTCAGATATAGAAGAGCTAATTAATGCAATGACACTGCTAATTTCTCAGCTCTCCCAATATGTCTAATGGAAAAACAAAGCATTTATGTGAATTTGTCACACTCTTCTCACACGGTGACTGAGGTCTAATTAGATTTGACGGAGGATGCTATGGGTTCCACCTACTGTGAAATTTCTGCATATTATTCTTTTATTTTCTTCTTCTCCTCCTCCTTCTCTATAAAAGCTCAATATTTTCAGTTGTAGATCATGCAGTGACTTTTCTCAATCTAATTTCAACAGGGACGCAGGGGTTTCTGAAGATTAGACGTAATTGTACTATCAGGAGGCCATTAACCTTAGAGTTGTGAGATCTCAGTTCCTGAATCATCAATTTCCATTGAGCTATGTCTTATTAGTTAATTTGCTTAGAAAGTGAGTCAGATTGCGCTCTGGGCCTCAGAATGTAGGCGTTTATAATTCGTGAGCTGTTTAGGCTGTGGTGTTTGGGTATAAATATGCCAGCTGGGCATGTATGCGTATGAGGCGAGAAGAAGAAAGAGAATGTTGGCTGTCAGAGTTATTGCAAACACTGTCATAAGTCAGGGGTTCCCAAACTTTTCCAGGGCTAGGCCCCCCAAATGGCATTAACATTTGACCGAGGGCCCCCTTTTGCAAGATGTCTTTAAAACATAAATACAGACTTCTGAATATATCCCCTTTTTTAACTAACAATTACATCTTACAGATTTACATTACATTACATTAGGAATTGGTTGTGTGTGTGTGTGTGTGTGGGGGGGGGGGTTGTCAGAGTGAGAAAGAGAAAACATTAGCAGGAGGGATAGGCTTGGTGGCTCCCACCAAATTGTTGAGGCCCCCCAGGCGCCCCCTGGTGGTCCTCCAAGGGGCCGTGGCCCCCACTTTGAAAACCACCGTCATAAGTTACTTTGTGATTTTGTTGGAAAGTTTCAGCAAGAAGGTATCCAAGTGATTCCGACTATCCCTGGAGGTTAGGAGGGTGGAAGCACAAGCACTACAGTAACAATTACTTTAATTGGTAAATATATTTTTCTTGGGACTTTCTTGGGATGGGATTTTATCACATTTAAATAATGAAAACAGTGAATATATTCTGTGTTGGTAATGTAAGTACATGTGAAAAACTAATGTTAAAAATATCAGGTGCTCCATATGTCTATATCTGAATATATTCTTTGATTCGACTTTCAGGTGAGAATGAATGAGTATCCATTGCTTCAAACGTTATTACCCATTTATATTTTGATGTAATTTTGACGGTGAGTCAAATGAAAACATTTTGCACTGGTTATTACAAATAGAGGTCACAAAAGTGTCTCAAGTTTAAGGGAACAGTAGAAGGGGCTATTGAGAACAATGGGCCTCCAAATGGGGTACATTTTGACTTTTGCAGCCCCAAATTTAATGTACTGTTGCCATGCAGTTTTTGCAGAAATCTATATGTACTAGGTACTTACTGTACTATAAAATGGTGATAAAAATATGTAAAAAGGAAAAAAGGCCATAAAGTCATGGTTTGTGTTTTATTTCTTGCCTTTAAAACAATATCCCTTTACAACAAAAAGGTACATAATTTAGCCTTACTACTAAAGAAAAAAATAAAACCCAACACATTCAGAACAAGCTTCAGCCCCGCCAAAGCATCAGTCCAAAAGGCCTCAACACTGTTTAAAATCAAAGTACAATACACACTTTTTGTACTGAGTATCACTTGCTAAGCCCTTTTACCATCCTAGTTAGCAAGCTGGATTTACTGTAATATAGAATAAAGACAGCGGCCAAATGTTCAATGCAACATCATTATATTAAAGAACACATAAATAGCATAGGTGTAAAAATGACCTAAAATAAAACATATCAAACAAGAATCCTAGTGTCAGACATAAAACTCGTGCCAGGAGCATTCTGTGGTGACTGTGCGTTCTTTGGCAGGCCCAAATTTCTTGGCATGTTTCATGTTGTTTGAGAATAAATTGACATTCTATAAGAGAGAGATGTGGGTTAACATTTGATTGTCCATAGGAAAAAACAAACAAACCTCTCACTGAAATGTTGGCTATATTGCAAAAAGGCAATACATCATAAATTCCTTTCGAGGGATACAAATGTATAGAAATCTTTGTTGTACCAAGATAAAACTGTAGCTATAAAGTGTGCACATCTAAAACAGTAACGCGTCAACAGTCATACTAAAACTTCAAAATGTCTCCATCCACTTGATCGTGTGCATATACTTAATTGCAACAAATACTTTGTCTTTTTAAACCACAGTTGTGTGCACTGAACAGTATACATACAGTGTGTGATACATGTTTACAACCTACCTTAACCTTAACCATCATCTTCTGACTTCACAGTTTTCTGAAAGTGCTCTTGTGAGTTTCAGGGAAGCTTTTATATACAGCTACAATGAATCCTTAACAAGTTCATTTCAACTACGTGTTCACTCTGTACACTGCTTAATGTTCACTTTCAGATCTTCCTTTAACCTACCACGAAAGACTTATGATTGTCTAGTAAAGTCTGTCAGGGATATATTTGAAAGAAAAGTGCGGTATGAGTTATAGTAATAAAGCCTTTCTAAATGCGAATAAGGGAATCCTGAAATAATCTGTAAATAGTGTAACACAATCAACAGAATATCAAAATTTCAGAAGGTCAAAATTTCCCAATCATAGTACATGAAATCACCACATGCGCAAATAAAAACAGGGCTCTAACGCACTGCCCGAGCAGGCTAATCTTGCAATGACATAATAATAATAATCATAATAATAATCAATCATAATCATAATAATAATTGCTTATTTAGTAGAGTATACAGTACCATAATAGGACTTGGTTGAGGTGAAAACACTGGTCTTTTCGTTACATCACCTGACTTTCGAAATCTAGCTAATTGGAGCAGTATTAAGGCACTCAAGATTCTGGGATCACACCATTAAAGACTTGCAATGAGTGACAGCACCTAATAATCTGGTCACAGAGAAGAAAGCACCTTTAGACTGCTGGGTTGGTTCTGAGAATAAAAATGTATCAAATGGTTTCTATCGAACTTGCTGGTGCTAAGATCAGCCAATCACTCTAAAATGACCTAAATGTTATCTTAAATTCTGCTTTATCCAAAAATTTTGATTTCAACTAGACTAAAGAAGGGATAAGTAAACAAGCATAGCATCCATCATCCACATTAAGCTTTCTTTAAATTTAGTAGGAATTTATTCTTTCCTTTTTGCCTCAAAGTAATGGAGTGGGAAAAAATAGAGAAGATTTTGAAAAAGGTCATGGATAAAAGGTCATAGTCTTCAAGGTAACAAACTGCTTACAAAATCTTCTTTTTTTTTTCCTCCAAGAAAATAATTTTTTCCACCTGCTCTCAAAAGGGCAAAACATGATAAAAAGGGTAACAAAATATGAAGTTGACTTCCGGTCCTTTTTTTTTTTTTGTGCACATTTTCCATTCCTCTGGATCGTATTTAATGTTTGTGAAAGGTAATGTTCATCTTAAAATAGAAATGATGATAAATCCAATAAAATGGCTTTAAGACTGGGGTAAGTGCTGTTTGATGATTTCTTTGGACTGAGGAGGTATCCTGTCCGGAAAGCGCACCTGGAATTCCACGATCATGTCCCCACGCTGGGATGGACTCTTAGGTAAAGGCAAACCTTCGCCCCGCAGTCTTTTTATGATTCCTGGTTTAATGATGTCGTTGCAGGGCAGCGTAATAACCTTGTTGTCAAGGGTAGGAATGTTCACCGTGCAACCACACAGGGCCTGGCAATGGAAAATGAAGAGTGTTAGACAAAATATATGTTATAACATTAGTAAAAAATTTATCCAAATAATAATCCACACTGAACCGTCATTAGGGACAAATTCATACATTTAAAATCCTGAATTTATTTATTTCTGTAAAGCTGCTTTGGGACAATGTCCATTGTTAAAAGTGCTATACAAATAATACTGAAATTAATTAAACTTTTTAACACCACCATAAAGTAATTCCTTCCTAGTGTAAAAAAAAAATATGGTAAATGGTCTGCACTATAATATCTATATCTATATCTATCTATCTATCTATTTATATCATACATACATACACATACATACACACATATATATACATACATACATATATATATATATATATATATATATATATATATATATATATATATATATATATATATATATATATTTTCACACACATATATATATTTATATATATATACACACACCACCACACTGTTGAATTCTGTATTCTGATAGGTTAGATGGTGTTGATTCATTTTCTAGAACAGCTCTTACAACAGTGCTGCAATTCAAATCCAAGGCTTCTATTAATGCTCCCGTTCTCACCAAATTCATAACAATTTATTCACACGACCTTGTACAGCAGATCTCTACATGATCTAAGGCTTATAACAAAACGGATCAAAATACGTTATTTAACAAAGAAAAATATAACCATTGATTTGGTGACACTTTCAGGGAGGAGATTTGATTGGTATTTATGGAAGGAGTCAGCAGTGTCAGTATTTTGTAACAGTCAGAAAGTTTTCTGCTACAGTAGAGTTTTCAGAATGGGGCACTTTGCTTTGGCACCACCAATCATCAAACTGTAAGAAAATCCCACAGAATGGCATGAAGAATCGAGGCTGGGGCTGATTTCTTTCTATCACAGACTGTAGACTCATGCAGACTCATATTTAAAAAAAAACAACATATCAGTATTGATTGAGGATGAGGTGGATTATATACTTTTATTTGCCTTTGGAGGAGAACCTAAAAGTAATAGTGTAATCAAAGTACAAATGCCACAAAAGGACGATAGACAAGAGAACCGTACATTTTGTGTTTTTTGGTTTGAATTAAATGGTTTCAACTTTTAGGTTTACTATTTTTGGTATTTTGAGGAATAATAGCATGACCCCAATATGGCATTATGGAGATGAAACACTAAATAAGAAATCATTCATGTATGCCTTTAAGTGTGTGTAATACTGTAGTTTGTCCCACATATTGCCATCACTGAGACCTTGTGATATAATGCATTGCTTACCCCCATAATAATTTCATTCTCAAGCTACTGATAGATTTTAGGCTCCCTTATAATATCACGACCAGCTGTCACTGGTAATGAACACATGTTCAATTGATGTCTGCAACTGATTTATGAACAACTTCGTTTGCTTTGTAGATTATCCCTTCTATGTCCTCATCTGCCCCCAACCATTTATGTCCTCAGAATTTGTCCCCAAGTCTGTGAAAGCAGGGTCATAAAAAGCATGTTCTGAGTGTCTGAAATCCCAGAAATCAGAGACTATGCGTTATGATGACTCATTTATAAAGAATGTAGTGTATTAATCTTTGAAACATTAGAAGTTTGCACAAATGTGAATCAGTGAGAGTCTGATATGAGTAAGTGTACTGGATGCTCCAGTATAGGGGAGGGGGGGAGGGGGTCAGTGCTGCAAAGTTAATTTTAGCTGCTGTTCTCATTTTGCAGCCCTAATGGAGCAACTGAAGAATCAGTTGAGGTTGTAAATACTTGGCAAGTTTGTCAGAGGGGTCAAATCGTTCCATGACTACAAAGAATCTTCTAGAATTGGGTACTAGCCATTTCCACTAATCGTTGGTAGGCATATACAAAATAAACTTTTTTTGCAACAGTTTAAATCCAAGACCCAGCACATCTCATCAAACCTCAAACCTCTCCATTACCTTTCAAATGCAGGTTCTGAAGGGTACATTTGGAAACCGACATTTTCAGGAATGGACATTCTTTAAATATTACTCATCTCAGATTATAGAGGAGCAACACAACCTGAAAGAACTACAGAGCAGCTGCCCCAAGAGATGAGGAGATTTGTTAGCAATGACATCATCTCTTTCCTTCAGGGCAGCAGCAAAGGGGAATTCATTTGAAACAGGCCATGGGTGAAGCTCACACAAACATTTGGCCTTGCCAGCATGCCTTGCATTTTCATAACTGGCTTAATGTAGAACAATGTCCGAGGAGTTACGTTTTGACATAAAGGGCCAAACAGCAACTATGGGATGGCTCCCTAAAATGAATTAACATAAATGCTGTTTAATTAAGTCTAAGCCATTTTTAATACGTTCAGAGTCTTTATGTGTGTTCAGTAAGGATCACGTTCAGCCTAAACTTATTTTGGTGATACATGGTCATTCGTGCCAAGTTACCAAGGAGGCTCTGAAGTTTACTCAAAACAGAGCTCTAGAGTACACTCAATACGCTCCTTAAATGTAGGCAGAATTTCTGGAAAGATTTTAACCCCTAAAACCAGACAATCTGTCAATTGGTTACTCTCCTAACTCCAAACCCTTCTGATTAGTTTCACTGTATTTACTGAATCATTCACAGTAGCTACTGAATGATATGCTGAATAATTAGCTGGGACTCGAAGGGGCAAACTCATTTCTTTATCTGCAAACATGATTAACATAAACGGGCTGACAAAGATTTATGGGCAAGTTGGCACGTCTATGAGACACCATGAGACAGATGGCAGACCAAATTATTGCCTCTGTGATATTAGAGCTATGTTAACTTCTCATCAAGTTTCAATGTGGGCTTCTAATTAGTAGGATGAGGAGCAGCGGCATATATAATGCCATTCTCCGGAAAAGATATTAAACGTTGTCCTACATTAGAGGATCCACAAAATGAAGACGTTTTATGGCAACCCGGCTATAGTAATGGACATTTGAACTGTTCAAGACAAGAAACTAAACTATATGCAGTCTGGTCTAGTTTGAGAAAAGTAGGCTATGTTCTTATAGGCTTACAGGCCCTGGAGACATTTCCTTGAAATTAGCTTGAACTCACTGGCACAAGAAAACCTGCTTTCATGAGTGAAGCAGAGACGTAATTGTATTTCCCTTCCTTGACTGCTGAAATGATTAAACTTTCAGGCAGCCAGGTGAGGAAAACCACCCACATTTAGCATTACAAATGATTATGGTGATGCTCTGAAACACTCTGTGGTGACTCAAGACTCCATTAAAGCTATTTTGAAATAATTAAGTGAGAGGCTGAAAGTGTTAGTGATGAGTTAGATGACCTATTTTTAGTAAGAACATATTAATCATTTTCTTTTTCACCAATATTTAATTGTTATTTAAGAGTTGTTGAAAAGCTTTAGCTAAGAGTAAAACAGACTAAAAGTATGTCTACATTGCACAAAAAAAAAAAACTTCCCTGAGTCACATTACAGGGAATATCAAAGGTTCCAATCAGAACCTCTTCAGCAAGCTAAGAATATTTAACTATCCAGAAATCCTATTTGCATCTACCCGATACATTTGCTCCCTACAAATGTCTTACACTGACTGATCTTCTTTCAAAGTAGCCAAACCTGCAATTAAACCAGCTACCAAAAATACACAATGCACGACTGTTACACATTTGCATGACAATTATATCCGCCTGGTTTGCTGGCTAGACCTTTTCAGAGCGAGGACAGTGTGCTGTGGCGCATGACACTGCAACATGACATTCTTCTGGGCTCACACTTTAGTGGGAAAGGATAAACCAAGTAAGGGTCCTGACCAGGCAGAAAAGCTGACTCCATTTAGCACCAGTCTAAAGCATGGAGCTTTCAAGCCCTCATACATCAAGTTTTATCTGAAGCACCACAGGACAGGAATAGATTATGTGTGCTTGCTCGTGAAATCAAACTATTGAGGTAAAACCTCCTGATGTGTTTGTAGGGGCGAGCTTCACTAAATGGTGAATGTTTTTAAAACCCTCTGATAACATTATTTCACAGCCACTGATCTGTTTGGTTAAAACTATGTCTAGGGGACCTTAGTCTCCTCACTTGACATAAATTTAGTGAGTTTAACAAGGTCAGCATTTAAACTAGACACAACTGGCATGATGTGAGCTAAGCCTTCTATTTCATCCTATACGAGGAGAAAAAAAAAAAGAGGACAGTTGCCTATAATGAGAACATAGTAAATCTGTCTAATCCATGTCTGGACCTCAACAATCCACAGAAGACGACTGATCAAACAACCAATCTCACTGTATCTAAATGCACAGGAGACTAAAGGAATGATGGAAATGCGTTCCGACTACACGCTTTGTGAGACATTTTAAGGTCTAATTAAAACAAACTGAGTAATTATTATGTTCTACATGCTGGTAGACGCCTGGAAAGCAAAGTTTAGGTGCATATTTCTGTAGATCCCATCAAATGAGCTGTGTTATGAAGACACTCAACCTCCTTTAACTGTAAAAGTTTGGAACAAATATAAGCTGATGCATTTGGTGGATGGATACATTTCACAGTGTGGGTCTTGTAATCCATATTTGATTCAGCCAAATGAAAAATTAATCTCACACTCGGAGAGTATGGCAAACATTTGTATGGACTGCATACTTTCATCAACATGCAAAACCTTGTCTGCATCTTCAGCCCATATACCCAAATTCTATATACTGAAAATATGCTTGATGATATACAATGGACTGAAAGGACATTATATTAGCTAGATAAAGCTAGTAGTACTAAATGGATCAGCGTATGGTTTTACACAAATTTCCCCGATACATAATTTATTATGGGAAAGAACCCAGTCTGTTTTGGGTGACAGAGCACTGCTCAACACCTTTTTTGGTCTTCACTAACTTGCTCAACCATGTTGTTTGCAGATCCTTACTACCTTAAATAGGATTGTTAGCAATAAAAACAGATGGCTCATTATTAACAGTCAAAAAAATATATGAATGGTCAAATATCTGGGGAAATATTGCAGTTTTCACACAAATCTGGTCAAACTAAACTAAAGCAAAAACATCCAGGGTGCTGGATCAGAACAGCAGAAGATACTTTGGTAGCAATGATTTTTAGACTATTTCAATAGAAAAATAGAGAGCATATGGGTTAATACACAGCACCAGGCTGCTAGCAGACAGTTACAGTATGTGTTACTAAGTCTTCTACTGATAATCAGACAAGAGCGGTCATAATCCAATAACATTTTAATGCCTATAGTCCTGTTTGGTAGAACAAGATTAATACTTAATACTCTACTCTACACCAACTACTTGAGTACTAACGTCAATTTTATAACTTGCTAGCAGAAGTTGGTACTATCAGTGGTTATGGAGCCTTTATTAAAAACTTTACTAAACTTGTTCCGGAGCTTGGCCACCTGTCTGTTTTTTGGACTAGTTGTTGGTAAGACTTTGCTTATGAAACCACCCTTCTGACATTTTGAATCTTTCCTCTCCAACACAACATTTTGTGTACAATTTGGGAGAAGGTCCCAAGGCAATGTTCTTCTTCTTTTTTATTTATTTATTTATAAGTAGGAATAAACCAGCATGATGATTTTTATGTTTCTGGAACCAACAGAATCAGTAGTGGCTACACTGTTCAATGATCTACTTGCATACAGCATTTGACACTATCAACTCATATTTTAATAGACAGTCTTGCATGATTCAGTTCTTACTTGGCAGACCATTAAAGCTGGAGATTCCTCAGAGCCAGAAAAAGTGTGATATGATGTCCAACAAGGTTCTGTTTATTCCCCCTAATGTTCTCCTTGACTGGCTTTCACTCCTACACTGATGATGCACAATTACACATATCTGTTCAGCCTGTACTAATATCATTTGAAATGTGGCTCAGGAAATGGCTTAAAAACACAATTTTCATTATAGTAAAAAAAATAAAATAAAATCACTTTCTGGTGCATATATGTAAGACCTCAAAGGAACTGCATCAAAGTCACCTTTAATACATTTGTAAGAAGAAAAAAAACGCACACACCTCCTTAAGACTGACTTTGGCACTGTAAATGATGTTAGAGCCATCCCTCTTGAAGTGCGGGTGCCCCTTGTCTTTGAGCACAAACACAATATCAGCAGGAATGTTCTCAGGTGTCTCATCGCCCTCCTTAGGGAAGGTGATCTTGGTCCCTTCTTTCCAGCCTCTCTTGATGACAATATTAAGGATCTTGTCTTCTGTCCGCGTTGTTCTTCCATCTGGGTTGAGGCGGCGACGAGTAATGCGCATGCGTTTAGTACATCCATGGAAGATTTCCTCCAGAGATACCCGCAGCTCGTGTACCACAGGAGGATCCTGTACCTTCCTCCTGGTGTTGCTGCTGCTGTGCAAAGATTCATTACGAGGTCTTCGACCTACCCCACGATGGAACCCATTGAGACCATTGAAGCCAAAGTGGCTGAAGGAACTGAATGGGTCATCTTCTCCATCCATGTCAATGTCCATATCGTGGTCTCCAGCACCATTGCTGGTGTTCCAATGACGTCCAGAGCCAAAGAAAATATCAAAGGGGTTAGAGCCGCCAAAGAAAGATGCAAATGTCGCATGTGGATCTCCATGGAAGGTGTAGTGATACGTAGTGCCTGGTCCACTAGATGAGCCAGTTCCTCCACTTTTGAGTCCTGAGAAGATATAATAATATGTTTACATGTTTGTAAATAAAAGCGACTCAGTTTCTAGAAATATAAATGTGGTTTTAGATTTGTTTACCCCAATACTATTTTTCATTCCTATTCTACTTATGAACTCTTTGCTTACCTTCTTTGGGTTCTTAAGTGTAATTCTAACACACCAGGGAGAATTTTTTTTTTTTTGGAATGTTCGTCTTCCCCCTAACTAATACCTCAGATGTCTCCTAAGGACTCTTTAATGTAGGCTCTGTTAGGCAAATCAATACAAAGTTATTCTGACTGACCCTTATGAAGAAATATTTCTATCCTGATGGGAGTGATCTCTACCAGGACGACTCTGTCCCTATCCGCAGGGCATGATGGTTTGATTAGTGTAAAATTGATGTAAATCATATGCGATGACCTTCACGGTCACCAGACCTCAATCGAGAGATTACTAATTGACTTTGATTTCTAATTGATCTTTGACAGTGTTCTACACAATTATCAGCAAAACACCAACTCAGGGAAAATCTTTTGGAAGAATAGTGTTCATCCCTCCAATACCATTCCAGAGACTTGTAGAATACAGGTTGAAGCATTGAAGATGTTCCGGTGGCTTTTCATAGACGGACACCTCAGTGAGACAGTTTTTGGGTTTGTTTTTGTTTTCTTTAATTTGTCACTAATCTATATCTTATGTATATTATTTATATGTATATATATTATAATATATACATTATTTGTCATACCTTGAAGGGAATGCATAGGCAATGAGCCAGTAACATTTCATTAACGGGGTACTACAGGGTTCAACCTTTGGTCCAATATTATTCACTTATACGGCAAACCTTTGTGTCCTGCAAAACACCTATGCTGGTTCTGAGAACTCACATCAGCCATAATGTGTAAAAGACAAATGGTTTTGTTCTCAAAATAATTTGTCAGCCCAAAAATGCACTCTGCAGCAGCTTCTGATGGCTTCTATCTCACTTCTGCATAAACTAAGCTGAGTTCAGAAATGTTAATATCTTTCCACATTAAATTTGAGTATTAATAATACACCCCATGATGTTGGATTTCTTAACACATTAAATGTATGTGCTTATGGGTCTAGCCATTTGACAAGACAAAAAATATACTACTCACTTGGCTTTTTTTCTTAGCACAAATATATTTCTGGCTATATGACATACCTGTTTTCTGTAAAGCTTGGCGTATGAACAACTTATAGTTGTAGTTTAGAGGATAATTTTGTAGACAAGCTATTTTAGCGCACCAATTAGCAAATGTCAGTAAATTCCTCAACTAGATTTTATTTGGTTGCAACTGCTCATACTTCTCCAGCAAGGAGCCTGCCAAGAGTGTGTGTCACTCTCTTTCTATTTTGGATACTGAGAAAAGACAACAGACATTTGGACAGATGGGTAAAGTACACAGACACACATAAATAGCCTACCTTACTTCTATTCTTGTCCTTTAGTGAGCATAAAGTTGTTTATACAAGGTGCGTTTACATGTCAAAATGTAACTCGAATCAGTGGAAACGGAAAATAACATCGTGTCAGCATGGAAGCTCTCTCTGGCCTGAACAGTGTTAGAAGTCATTGCACCTTTAAAAATGGTATTCGTAATATAGCTTCTGTAAGGTTCACAATATAATATCTACAAACTTCCGTCCTCTGTAACTCTTGAGCCTTCCCCCCTACATAGAATATAGGTCACTATAAATATTTAATTCAGTTAGTGAAAATACTGCACATTCTCTTGACATTACCTTGGAATAGGCCAAATTATTATTTTTTTTCTTAAAAGAAGAGACCAACAAAATATCGAAACATCCATATCTGTTTAGAAATAAATCCAACTGAATTGTATTTTAGGGTACTGTTTAAAGCTGGTTGCAATCAGCAAAGTGTCTCGTTTAATGTCTCATCAGTTGCAGAGTTGAAGCATCTCAAATCTAGTGCATGGTTCCCAGAGAACTATGTAACCTGCAGCTTCATACTAAATACTACTAAATACTAAATAATACTAAAGTGCAGGAAACATTGAAGACTATACTCAAACAAAAATGGTACAGTCTGCAAATTTCTTACCGCATCATTTAAGAGTATTTTATTTTACATTACTTAAAAATAGAATGAGTCATTCTGGCAGGAGGACTAGTATGTATACAAACAGGGAAAGATACAGCATTGTAGGCCACAGGACATACACATATATGCATATACTATAGATCTCTTGCCTTTATATGCAGGCCTAAAAGGACACTGATTTTGTGTGATGCCCAAGTCACATTAGCAAACGGTCAGGCTTGAAATTCTTACAAATAAATAGATCCTACAAAAATAATATGTATAACAATTTTAAAGGATATATAATATTATTAATGCTGCTTAGACTTAAAAACAAACAAACAAACAAGAACAGGATGCTAAATGTCATTGTTCAAAACTACATAAACTCTTGGACAAATCTTGTGCCACTTACCATCCTCTCCATATTGGTCATAAATAGCCTTCTTCTTTGGGTCACTCAGGACTTCATATGCCTCTGCTATTTCTTTGAATTTTTCTTCTGCATTAGGATCCTTGTTTTTATCTGGGTGGAACTTGAGGGCCATCCTCCTGTAGGCCTTTTTAATCTCATCCTCACTGGCACCAGACTGAATGCCCAGGATCTTGTAGTAATCCTTTCCCATGGCTTAGAGTGATAATGTCCTTCAGGAACCAGCCTTTCCTGCTGGGAAGCGATGAGAAGGATAGGTTAGCCTTAAACCAAACTAATGCCATACTGAATATAAATGACTGTCAAAAAAAAGAAGCAATATTTTAAGCATTGTGCATCACAGGATTCCCACCACCACAATTAAATAAGAAATAAATAAGAAAGCATTTTTATTTTATTTTAAAAGATCACAACTTGGACACGGTTTGGGTTAAACAGAGCAATGAATGTAGATTACGAAATTAGTCACTTAAACGATTACATGTACCTTGAACAACAATTATAGTCATTTTGTGTTTTTACTCTGATCAGTGCAGCTTTAAAGTCACAGGTAAAGGTCAAATTTGAGAACTTGTTAGGACAGGTTACCTAAAATCGGAATATAATTAAATGTTAATCCATGGTGTCAAAATGTGTCCGAGTTAGGACTAATTATGAATGCATCGATCCAATACCAAGCCTGATCCTAGCTTGAAATGCTAGACTGGTGGCAGATTGGATTTGACATATTCACTGATCCACTGACATAATTTAAACTGCATGTGTGAGGTGCTGACTGACACACATCTAACACAAAACTCCGGGCACAAACTGCCCTAAAGCCTGCTGTCATCACCCCTCGTATGTTTTGCACAACTGGTCAACAAAAGCATGCAGAAAGTCAGCTCGGCTACTGTAAAGATGCCAGTATAAGATCAGTATCAAGCATCAAGATGTCAGCATCAGATACGCAGCAATCAGTTTTATGGGATCCTTGCATGCCTAAAACTAATCTGAAACTAGCACTGAATTGCAGTTTAAATGGTGAATATGACCAACAACAACAAAAAAAAGAGTGACATGAAGCAGGACAGGAATCTTAAGCAAATCGTGTCCTCCTCATCTACACTATGATGTCATGTGGGTGTCATGTAGCGACACCGACGGTGATGAAGAGGGAAATCGGTCGGTGACGGATCAAAGCTGCTGACGTCACCATGTCTCGTGGTCTCCCGGTATTCCTCAGTAATTGGGAAATAACTGCTCGAGAGTCTTCGTCCTTGTAGTTTAAAAAGGCAGCACAAGAGACAGCCGGCAAATCAAATATCAAACAACTATAATAAATAAACGAATTAAAAGCAAAAAAAAGATAACAAATAAATAAATAAATAATACAAAAATAAAACCACACGTTTGATTTGAATGATTGACTATAGGCACCTCTGGAAATAGCCTACTACTGCCTGAATTTATCCAGTGATGTGAATAATTATCGGAGTATAAACAGTGATCTTCATTGGTTATATTCCAGTATTCCACTCCACCATGACATCTATTTAACATTAATACCCGCAATTTCCGAGGGGAAAAACAAAATGTTCTACACACACACACACACACACACACACACACACACACACACACTATGTCTTCCATTCATTCTGCCTGGACGCACACCATGTTTAAGAAGGTGATCACATGACCATAAATATAAACATCACTTCTGTTCTATTCGGCGGATTTTAATGATAGATAAATAAATAAATAAATAGATAGATAGATAAATAAATAAATAAGAAGTCGCCTATGCGAGCTTCAGTCTTACCCTCGCCATCCCTGACGCTGCTGCAGTCACGAAGCTTAGCCCTACATTTCTGAAAGATCTGTTTCAAACCCACACTGAACCAAAAGCAATGCTTTCTCATGTTAATGCTGTTAAAACCTGAAGAAACCAACCGCTAACCTTACCGTGTCCGAGTATCTCTCTGCTGACTGGCGGCTGCCGCTTGTCTGAAATGTAACTCCATTGGTTTAGCCACGCCCACCGGCGCTACAGTGATTCCCTGTGTGTGAGCCGCCTCCGCAGCACAGCATCACACTTCCTGTTAGGTTGGATTAGGGGAGAAGCCTCTCAGCGTTCTCAGGCATCATCTGAAATGACTATCATATACACGAAGTGAAGGCTGTATTATGGTGCACAGCATTGACTAGCCGTCGATTTCTAGGGAGGAAGGGAAAAACTTGAGTGAAAAACTGAAAGGGTGTTCTAGCTAGTCAATGGTGCAAGGAACTCCTGTGGAGAGAAGGAAATAAGACAAATTTGGTCGGGTTATAGCTTGTACGTCAAGGAGATCTCTGCAGAGAGAGAGAGAGAGAGAGAGAAGGGGGGGGATGTACTAGAGAGCAAATAAAATAGCATGACAAAGATCTCAAGTCTCAAACTTTTCACACCCTGGGACCCTTTTAGCTGTACAATAAATTACACATCCAATGAAAATATTAGGCTCGTTATTGCAATAACATTTTGCGTATTTATTACAGCCACAAAGTTATCTATTCCTGAATTTTCCACTGACAGAACACATTTGGAGGGTCAACCTCAGGCTTCCACAAGAGACGATACGATTTCAGAACTTGACGAGATCACTGAATCTGCTACAATACGATACAACGATTCAATTTACTGGCCTCTGACTGACTGGTCTATGTGACCAACTTTGGTCATAATCTGGGCTAAGATTACCGTTCATTCACAAATGTCACACAGTGAAGTAATTAAGAATTATGATGTTGTATCAGAGTTGTGGCGAAATCATCTTGCTAGTCTAATTACAAATTGGTTTCAAAATCTGAATGATTTTTACACCCCAGTTGTCTGTCTTTTTTTCATTAATAATCTATTCTAATCCATGATACTACTTGAGAGTTACTTATTGAGGTTATTGAGGTTTTGATTCAAGTGACTGGTCCAAATGGGTCATATCTATAAAGAACTCAACCATAAATATTTACTATTATCAGTGTATGCTTGTGTGGGTTGTGGTTTTGTGACCACAGTCCCCCTGTCCCTGAGAACCATTTTGAGAACCATTGCTCCGGTCTTTCTGGAATATTAATCTTTTCTCTTTTCTCATTTAATCTTGTATGCAATGTGGTTTACTGTAAAGGTCTGAACTAGCAGCCTATATAAAACCGAATGCAGAAGATGAAAGACAGTAGTAGAAGTGTGTCAGGATCCTGCATCAGTATCACACCAGGTAGCAGACGTACATACAAAGGGTATTCCCAATCCAGTGTACTGTATGATATTGTCATAGCAGCTGTTCAACAACAAGCTAGCATTAGTAATGAGAGAGCCTGAATTTCTCCATAACTGTCTTCATAATAAGATTCAACAAATCTGTTTTGCTATATTGAATATGGAAGTATCACTGCTTTTGGCTAACTTTTTAAGGCCAGATGTTACAGAGGTGAAGCACCCATTAGTGACAAGCGCAAAGGATGACTACTTATCCTTTCTTACATTCAACTCATCACGAAAACTTCACCAAAATGACCAAAAACTTCTAGAAACAATGAAGAACAGAGTAGAAAAGACTTCCCACCTTTGCATGCATGTACATTTGCTCAGTTAGTCTGCCATACTAGGTAACTTATCAAAACCCCAAACACTGAAAAATAACTTTTAAAAAAACAAAACACAAATTGTTCCTTAATGCTTATAAGGATAATGACCATCGTCAGCTTGAGTGTTCCGCTGTCATTGCAGCTGTTATTAAAGTAGCATTTATCCTTTCGCACCAAACGGCCGCTGTGACTCAGCCTAGAATGAAAGAAAAAAGCAGGGAGTGGGAGAGAGTGGTGTGTCAAAGTAGTTATGCGCAGTATATGCAGTAATAGTTTTCTGATGGGGTTCCACCTACTGAAATCCTGTGAATCCTACTTTTAATGATTCATCTACCTGACTGGCAGTGCATACTGTATATAATAAGACTACGTGACTAGTTTTGACTGCATAGTCCTCATTTTCCTACATACAGTCAAGTTCCTTTGCAATTAGATGTTATATAATCCACCAAAGGCACCCTCTTGTATTTTCTCTGTAATGTCGTGGCCCTTAGAGCCCATTATCTGGCTGAGAGCTTGGACTAAAATTAGGTATTATTGTGCCCACAATATGCAGTGGTGTAAGTACTTATTTGTACTTATTTTATGCTGTATACAGCTCTTCAGAGAAAGGAAAAATTTTAGGTAGACTTTTGGGCTCATCATAAGAAAATGTTGGGTGTAAGTACTATTTGTTTAGAGTTGAAGGCAGCAAAATCTTTAACCTAGTACGATACATCTTTATCAGAAAACTACTTCAGAATGTACTGTAAGAGTCTGTGAAAGTCATGCAACCTGATTAAAAATGTAGGATAGTTGGTAATTCACTGTGATCAACATGGTATAAAGACATTTTGGAGCAAAATTGGCTAGTGAACAGTTTTTGGAAATACAATTGATCATATTATTCCCGAGCAACGCAAGAGAAAAGCCTTCGTCCTATTGAAGAATGTTGAGGTTAAAACCACAGCCATCTGTCACCAGGAACCAAGAGAACAAACCTGTCTGTGCTCTCTGGGTGGGAGGGATGGCATACTGTCTGTCCCCTGTCAATCACAGGGACATTAGCCAATCATGGGTGTCTGTGAGCTGATGTATGCAGAAGAGGGTAGATAGCAGGGCAGTTAGCTTTTACTCTTCACAGGTGGTAGTTGTTATATCTTGATGAATGTGATAAAAATGAACAATTTAAATTTGAGTTTCTCTGTTAACCTCAGTTTAGTCTTATGAGTCAGATTCAAGGAAGCTTTTAAAAGAACAAAATAAATCATTGAGCATGACGATGTGGGACGACATTTACTCTTTACTTGCTTACATTTCATAAAATCACACTTCTGAGACTGTTTCTCTGTTTCAGGCCTAGTGACCACCTAACTCGCAATATAAAAATATATATATTTATTTTTCAAACCTAGCTCATGGGATCCCCAGGACTAAGACAGAGAATCTCTATAACAGTAAACTGCAAACTTAATAGTAGTCAGTGAAGCTTCTCATGTACAGTATACACACAGGTTTAGCATATTTCAGGAAGGGAAAATGTACATTATAGCTACTTTAATATTCAGAAACTTTCCATTTCAATTAATCCTCAGTGGTCGACGTATGCACCACAAACATCGTCAATTTCCCCATAAATTACTTACCATCAGCCACACCTGTCTGCTGTAAGGTGAAAAGTTTGTTTTAAATCAATTTTCTTATATATAAAACTTTTTTTTAAAAAAACCCACTTAATTGCTGATTAATCCTTGATTTATGTTAAACATGTAGGTAGATTGCCCTGCAATGGACTGGCACCCTGTCCAGGGTGTACCCCGCCTTGTGCGCAATGATTCCTGGGATAGGCTCCAGGTTCCCCGTGACCCTGAAGAAGGAGTAAGCGGCAGAAGTTGGATGGATGGATGTAGGTAGATAGCACTGCGTGTGTGTGTGTGATTCTGCTTTCACAGCATTAATTCATGAATGAGTTCCTCATGAGTGACTCACTGGTATGCCTCTGCCCTGAAATGACCTGCATAATGTCATACACATGCATGTTCCACATGTGTCATGAACAACAACAAACATGTACTAATGTGCAAAACAATCAATCACTGCAGTAAAGATAAATTGACCAAACTCCCAACAAATTTAATTGAGTCTAAAGGTCAGAAGCAGATCAAGTGTTCATGACTAGGATGAGAAGGCAAAAAGGAATAGATCCTGAAGAGGGATGGAGAGAAAATAGTAGTGATATGTGCAGACGTGTAAAATCTCTCATTACCGTTGCAAGGATACGTGATTGTGTGTCCAATCGAGGATTACATGGACGAGTGTAGATAAATCTGATTATTAATTAAATTCTAAACCTCTAAGTAAAGATATTTTCTGCTAACCTAAATAATGGTACAACTTCATGAAATAAACAGTGTACAATGTTTAGGAGCATTCTAGTCTAGTCTTTGTAAGATTTGATGGATTCTCTCCAAAACTTTTTTTTTTTTTTTTTGTTATGGGATTTTTCTAGGATGGATAGTAGGCGTATGATATCCAGTGTTTCCTCCATCTCTCCTATTTCTCTCATCCCCCGCGTCTAATATAGTGACCTAAGTGTTCGTGTGTGTGTGTGTGTGTGTGTGTGAGAGAGAGAGAGAGAGAGAGAGAGAGAGTTATGAAAAAGAAAAGCGAGAATCACTAAGTTTAAGCTCAGGGCAGATTAGTTATAGCCACTACACACTAAAAAAAAGAGACATAGCAGGTGCAGCTCCATCATTGTAACTCGTCACTACATTTCCTAAATGAATAATGACACTAGGCAGTGCTATCTTTAAATTCTGGCTCTTCCCTGTTGCAGATATCCAAGCTGCCAGCTTCCACTTGACTGAATATCCAATAAGAAGATTTTGCAACACAGTCATTGAGACATTACATTATGATACGATGAGTATAATAAAAAAAAATACAATAACGATGAAATTGATGAAAAGAAAGCAACAGAATCAGCTTTACAAATACTTTTTTAGTAATGAAAACCTATTAAAGTCATTAAGCCATGTGCTGAATGATCCAATCACGTTGCTATTTTGGATTCCATTCGATCATGCGCTAATTCTACAGGACGGATATTCCTAGAAGACATAAGACTCTGATATGTTGATGAAGCAAACCAGTAAAGTGCGAACGGAAAGTCTGAGTACACCTAGTTAACAAATACACAAAAGTCATTTACAAGGTATTTTCCTTCTATTAAACCAAGTGACTCAGAAACCTTCTTTACATCCACACTGTCACTAGCCGACCTTGAGGAACTTTGCCAAATACTTCCATATGTCTGCTGTCAAGAGCTTGTAGTGAAATAAAAAATGTGGATGGATCACTACTCATTAGCTTTAACAACTTCCCTGCTAAAAAAACCCAAAACAATAGAAATACTCATAGAATTTGTAATGGTTTTAATGGTTATAATGGGAATTGCATTGGTTTTAATGGAAACTGTAATGGTCCCTGTGGGTCTCTACTGGTAATTTGTTGCCATCTATTGATTTCGTGTTATGCCTCGTAGTGGATACTATTAAGGACCAATAATGGTATTTGTAATGGTTGTAATGGTTAGCTGGTGGTTAAGAACAGATTCATCAGAAACCCACAGGCAGCTCATTCTCAAAGATCATAGCATACATTCCAGTCTTGGAAGGCCATAGACTTGCACAGATTGGTGATTTCCCTGTTCAACACTCAAAGTAAGCCTGGTACTTACCCTGTAAATTCAGTGGGGTGACTTTAACAAGGAAACCAACAAACTCCAGGATCCGGAATTGCTGCCCCTGCTATACATGTGTATTTTATTAGAGGTGTAATAAAGCTAGTCCAGCATTAGCTTTAGTCCAGCATCATCTATTACATCTATAGACCACAGAGATCTTTGGCTGCTAAAACGCACTCCAGTAAGAAATCTTTAATGATTCACAGATTTATGGCATGGGTTTAGTCTTAGACGGTAAAACTGTAAAACATAAATATGTGATGTGCCCTGAGTGCTTAATTATAGTGATATAGCTTTTGGCCCAATTATATTAGATTATTTCAATAAATTAAAATTATATTTTAAATAATTTTACTTATTTCTTTTAAGGACTTTTCATTTGCAGAGTGACATGAATTTTCATAGTTCAAATAAGGACAGAGCTCAGTATTGCACTGCTGCTGCTTCCACAGGGCCATTGCTGAGGAGATGTTAGAGAAGCACTGCCTTGCACATACAAATGAAAACCTCATTCCCTCAAGCCCCATTGGATTCAAGCAGAATCCAATGTATGGGATTTAGAACAAACCCCTGGATACTACACTCTGGTACCAAAGGAAAATGTTGGTTTCACATTAGACACCCCAAAAATAGTGGACTTTCTCTCTGATAAGAGCAAATGGTTCTCTATATCATTATATTGGGGCTTCAGGTAGATGTTTTTAAATATTGTTGACTGTGCCAATGCCAATTTACTGGTGTTTAGGTCAGAGTATTCTTTAAGCTGTTTAACTACAAAATAAAAACGAGTTGGATTAATTAGAATGTTATGGAGATCCATCCATCGTGGGAAATCTAGAGCCTATCCCAAGGGACTCTGGGCATGAGGCGGGGGACACCTTGGACAGGGTGCCAACCCATCGCAGGGCACAATCACACACACACACACACATTTTTGGATATAATTTAGATATATAAACATGTGTTTTGTTCCGACTGTTGCCATGCAATGGACATTTACACAATCTGAACTGTTAAGGCCATATCTCACCAGCACACACCAAAACTGAGCTATTGTATTGAGCAGCAGATGACCATAATGTGTTTAAATGTTTGGGTCTCACACGTTGCAGGTTGTTAATGGTGTTAGACTGAGCTTTCAACTTCACACGTGGAGCTGAGTCACAAGTGAAGACAGCCACGACAGTGAAAAAGAACAGATCCTGGACGTTCATCGCACTCTCCCATCTGCTGTCTGCTCGTAAAAAATTTTTTTGAGATAACCATGGCAACAGAGAAGGTGGGGGTGCAGTCTGCATCACATAACTTCCCAAAGACGATTCTGATGAGATTTCTGAGCCTGTGAATAATGTAAATGGGCATTTAGAGAAATATCCATCTGTCGAAGCAGTCTCTGAGATGTGTTATCAGGTGTCCCTTATCAGCCTTATACACCTTCACATCTGGGAGATACGATGTAAGATTTTAAAGTCACCATGTCTGCAGATTATTAAAGGTTTACTGTGACATTTTAAGAAACGGCATAAAGCCATCAGACTAATGGTATGAGGTGCAGATTTAATTTACTGGATGTCTCTGTAGTGATTCAACAACACCAGGCATGTATAGTTTATGCTGGACTGCAGTCATTCATATCACCGTAGCAACCACAGCAAGACAGCAAACCTGGCATCTCTACGCATTGCTTTTTCCCCCCTCTACCAGGAGCTTGTCTGGATATTCATCACCATTGTCTGTAATTTGACTTCATAATTCAACCCAACTCTCAGACTGCATGCGAGTAAGAACCAATAACCAACCTTAGCACTGTAGAAATAGGAATAATCTTTAAGCAAAATCGAAGCACACTGTTGATGAGGTTCCTGGCTCCTCCACTTCATCACATTTAACAATGGCCTAATGGACATTTATGCTTTATGTGTATCCCACCACCTCATATACAAAATACATCACTTTTTCATACGCTATTAACAGAATAGACAGCAATGCAAATGTATTGCAGATATGTCACAATACACTAAATACTATTTACAATACACCGACCATGCCTGCAACTTTTCTCTTGAGTTTGCTTAATGTTAACAAGACTTTCTAAAACCTTGAAAATGTACGTATACATTTCAAGTAAATGGATATAGTCAGGGATGGAAATTGGGTATGCATGGACGACTCAATCCAGGGAGTAAATTTCAAGGAGGGACGGAGCTCCAGTTCAAACTGGCAAAAATTTTTTCGGGAAATGAAGAAGGTTTCTATCTTTTAATCCCTCGAAAGCCTACGAAAGCAAGTTTCTCATGTAAAATGCAAGCTTTGCACATAAGCCTAGTGTGTATATTCTGCGTGTGGTTGACAATGTTGACTGTCGTGATTGGCCATAATACGTACACCTGCAGCCAATAGGAACGCTTCTCCATCAGCGCACGTCCTCACAGGACCGATCGCACCACTTGAGTGAAGTTAACGGTGTCTTAACCGAGCCGGAAATCTTAATAGAAACACTTACTTTAACAGATGTGATAGTTTAACAGATAATCTAGCTCGAACGCCCTTATTCAGCTTCATTTATTTTCACGATCATAGCTTGCTAAGTATTGTATCCACAGTTATGTTAGCCTAAATGTTTATTACAAATAGAAACTTGGTCAATAGTTACATAGAGAGATATTTACTGTTTGTAAAGTGTTTTAGCTGTCATTTATGCAGCTTCTCAAGTCACTATGGGCTTTGTTTTATTGAATTGACACAGGCTGTCACTCTTATTTTTGTTGATGGTTTAAAAAAAAGGCAAGAATGAGAGAGAAGAGTTTAAAGGAGAGAGAGAGACAGTTAAGAGTTGGGCAACTAGAGTCCTCCTCCTCCAGTGTATCGCATTCATTTCCACCACTGGTTATAGCACTCATAACAGAAAAAACGAAAAGAAATTCTTTATGTTTTTATTATAGACATTTAGAGACAAGGTCTAAGACTATTCACTTTTACATTAGCAGTTTACAACTTGCTCACGTGACTTAGTTATAGGACAAAAATAAAGGCAAAATAAAACAAGTCACATACAGTGACAATGTGTACCCAGTTTCATCCGAGTGTCCTACAGAGCCCTGGAGAGGCGACAAAAAAACGGATCATTAAGCCTCGATTATAGAAGTAGAATAGATTCTTTAAACCCAAAAGATATATTGTGCAATATTTGTGTCGTGTCTTGGTACTAAATTTCCAAATATATTTACTGCATGTCAACATATTCAGTCCCCTATGAAACTATGTCTGTGCTATGCACCACAGACATTTGGGTTTAAGATCAAAAGATAAATATGAGACAAAAGTTTAGAATTTCCTCTTTTATTTCCTGGTATTTACATCTAATGTGTAAACAACATAAAATATAGAACTTTTTGTATCAGACCAAATCGGACCTTGACAGTATGTCTCGTGTTCGATAAACCGGGCATAATTTTCATAAGCTCTCAAGGTCTCTGCAGTATCCTGGATTTTGTGTGAATTCACAAACCTAAAGGACTTTTCCACCCTTTGAATTTTACCGTCTCTCCACATTTTTTTTTGTCTCGGTTCACTCAAGCAAGTACAACACATCAAACGTAAAAGTGCACCAGCATAAACATAAACTAGCTTTGAATTCCAATTATGAATGTTTTAAATAAAATATATCTAAGTCTCTAAAAACTAAACAGAAACGTTATTAAAACGTGACTGAAAATCCTAAAAACCTTCAGGGCATCTGAATGAACTTCTGACTGCGTTCAGCAAACATGCGATGATTCCCAAGTTTTTAAAGTGCGTACTAAATTAATCATGTGGCAAAAAATAAGTCTGTTCAAGAGCGGGAATAGAGGATAAGTTATTTTAGACCTCGCCATATCCTTGCAGGCTTCTCTCCATCACTACAGATCTGAATGTAAAATACAGTGCATGCTACACAACTTGAGAAATGTGTAGTATTCACTGCCTACAAACTTTAAGGTTTTACGAAACATTCGGAATAAGAGCTAAATTAAATCTGAACGTGAAACAGACACGTGATAAGAGGTAACTTGTTTCACTTCATTTATGCATGTGATCTAGTATGTCCTTCATGCTTCTATGGAACCTGTGAAATCCTCACCAAAATACCTAATAAAACGGAGCATATAAACCTAGAAAATGTTAGATTAAGATCAACAACTGTACATATATCTCACACTAGAGTTGAATCTGGAGCACATTTTGAAATCTGTTACTTGTGTTTCATGGACCTGCATTTTGAGGAAGTCATATTTTCCAGTATTGGAATTGCCACTACGACTGCCAGACCAGATCTGGCATTTATTTGGCTCACAATCACAGCATTAGACAGTGATTCAAACATGAAGATGCAATTCTGCATGCTATGATTCCATCTGTATTACACACTTATATCAAATGTAACTCGCGGCTCTGACTGACAGAGAAAATCAAACATATTTACTTTCTCGACTTTGTCCGTCTGACCGCAGGAAAATGGCCATACTAAATACTGATGGTGTGTAGTAAAGAATTTAAGGTCTTGTAGAATATGTCTGGATATTTTCTCTCCATTACAAGGGACATTCGGATAAGGCTTGAGAAATGTTTTAACATTGGCTGATTTACATGAAAAAGAAAAAAAAAAGACTATGATGACACAACATCAGAGAAAGGCAGGCGAAAAAGGGGATTGTGAAACAACATCACACACATCTGGATTACCTTATAGACCTGAAGTCATGACTGTCAAAGCTTCTCTTTGGCACTGCGTTCCATAAAATGTCACAAATCTTTGTTCCAGGCAATGTTTTCAGGTAAGAACCCCCAGAAAAGCACAAATGATCTTAATTTCAGTCTGTTGTGCTCATTCTCCAGTGCATTTTAACACAAGTGGTGTAGCATCTTGGTTGAGAAGTCTGTGATTCAGGCCTTACTAGCGCATGATGTCCAGGTAATGGAGATCTGGGTACAGCGAGTTGATGAGCAGGGATAAAAGGCTTTTGCTGTCACGCAGGCAGTGACCCGGGTACTTAATGAACTGACAGACTTGGCTCAAGGTCTGCTTCAGCTCCGAATACTGCTTATTGCTTGACATAGCTTCCAGCAACATCACAGCCTGAGGATGCAAAAATCGTCCCTGAGAATATGAACTTGTCAAATTTCACTAATAGATGTTAATCAATATAAATAACAGCTTGCTCTGACTGTGTTCTTCACTTTGGTGTAAACAGTAGTCGTAAATATGACAATGTATAAAGTTAAAGACAAGTAAGTAAACTGAATGAAGCATAAAACTACTAAAAACCATATTATTGTATAAAATATACATATAAAATGTGCTTATTGCACCTTTACCTATCCACCACCCTAACCTGAAACTCTTACCTGTTGGGCCTTGGAGGAGAGCTGGAGTTCTGTTCCTGCGTGGATGCGTAACTGGCTTTCTGAAGGCACTTGCACCAGGAGGAACGCTGACATGCTACGAGCAACAACCCGAAACCTGTAAAGGACACGAAACCAGTCAAACCATATCAAGCATTTATGTATATTTGCTCTAGAGATTGACCACCAGATTTACTCAAACCTACTCTAAATCTTAAGCATGCCATTTAAAGACACGTCAAACTGCTATCACTTTGTTTTCGTTCCGTTGATTTCACTCTCAAACTCTACGAACATTCCACAAAGCACCAAATTTGAGTATATCTCTCTATTAAACTCGTGATATTTTCCATGACTTTTAAGTACGGATGCATCCGAATATCCCAACTACCTTACTATACAGTAGGTGAAATAACAGGACGCGAAAGGAGTAGAGTGTCTGAATTCTCAGTATTCATAAAACTGTAGGCGAGAAATTCCCAGTTGACCTTCTGATTCTTCCTAGATTCTGTAGTATGGAAGCAATGGACACTGCGCTATCCCATAAGGCAACAGGACCGGAGCGGAAGAGCTGTTGGAAACATAAATGGCGGAAGGCAGCGAGTCGGATCTTTTCAAGTTAAAGGTCATATGACAACACCAACATGGCGGATGTACTATGTCCAGATTGTATTCATGCTACACACTTAGACTGCATTCGAAATCGTGTACCGTGACAGTACCTACTGCTCGTTCGTTGTATTGCATGTACTGATGAGTGTATGTTGTTTTTTTTGCTTTATTATTTTTCAAATGAAAAAATAAAAATAATCTGGATCGTCACGTTTATTTTTTTATACGATCCCTATACGAGCCCTACAAAAGGAGCAAAAGCAACTCCGCTGGTGTGGAGTAATATTGCTATGCTACATGACTGTAGTAAAACACATCTTGCCTGTTGGAGAGCGGTGACTTGCGTCCGAGGCCAATGACTCCCAGGATGCCCGAGTGAAGCCGCTCCTCTCCCAGCTGGGCCAGGTGGTTCTGAAAGGATGTCACGGAGAGCACCAGAGTGTCTAGTCCACACGGGTCCCCCTGATCCACCTGAACCTGTAGCAGGTGCAAGGCTTTGTGCCACCACAGAAACACCTTGGCTTCATCTGCTGGACTGCTGTAATAACGTATATACAATTATACCCTCATCACACGTATCTTTATGTACTGAGCACTATATGGAATTTTTAAAAAAAATTTTAACATCACAATCACAGATGCATACTATATGTGCATACAATACTAAAAACACACACAGAGACACACATGGTAACTAACAAAGGCTTAAAAACTTGCACTGGTCTATATCAAACAAAGATGAACATAAAGTTACTTAGGAAAAACTTGGTTGATCCAGGAGATAAGCAGCATCAAAGTCTTCTTCTCATTGAGCAAAGTCTGCTCCATGTTGAGCTTTTGAAGGATGTAGACGTAGAGTGTGAGGTAACTGCCGAGTACCAGACTCTCCTGGATAAAGTCCTCCACAGTGAGTTCAGGAACTTGGAGAGAAACCAGAATAGGCCCCCAGCCAGAGTACTGATCCACGCAGCCACCTGAGAGAGATCCGATAAATTAGGAATGACCAAATGTGACTTTCCATATATGTTTTATAACTAAAACTAAAGTCATTTGTTCTCAACACCTAAATGGCGTAAGTGTTAGAGACAATATTTCTCAGTGTTGGGAGAAAATTACCATCAGTGAAGTAGGACAATATGCAGGCCTCAGTGGTGCGAGCCATATGGCGTACAGAGGCCAGACATCTGCAGGCAGCAGTGAGTAGAGGCAACACCAGAGGACTTCGAGCCCGTTTCTCTACCCAGGAATGAAGTTTAGTGCCAAGCTGCTCTGCTGTTGATACACTTGCATTATTCATTAGAGTCAACATCTCAGCAAACAGACTGCAGGTGGCCATGTGTCTCTGCTGAAGGTCCGTTTCTGATGGAATAAAGTCAAATAATAATGCTGTTGCCTCAAGAATGAATTAATTAAATATTATGAAATTCTCATTAAAGTAAATACAAACCCACTCTTACCAGGTGGGTTAAAAAGAACAATGCACTCCAATAGCTTCTCCATCTCTGTTTCTAGTGAGGCCAGACAGATGTTACTGTTATGATCCAGAGAAGTCAGAAACTGCACCATCAGATGGAGGAATGCTTGGCACTTTAAAGTCATGTCCTAACAGAAAAAGTGAATAGTGCAACCAGTTCACAAAAACAAACGGAAAAAGAAAAAAAGAAAAAAAAGGCTTAAGTGTCTATATAACTTGTAATAAATAATGCTAACCTTGTGATGCAATCCATCTAAGGTGGATCCAAAGCCGGCAGCCATCTTGAGGAGTTTGACTACTAATTGTGAAGGTGTCTCTTGGCTGAGAACAAGGGAATCTTGGTAGTGTGTGCTCACATAGCTTGTGACATTTTGATATGAGGAGATGTCTACTAGGTGCCAGGACAGAGATGTTGACAGGCCAAGGAGACTCAAAAGAGGGGAATCCTTTAGAGATCATTTAAAAAAAAAAAAAAAAAAAGGGGGAAAAACTGAACTAGAGCATAGTGTCCCATACTTTTTTCAGCTGAAAATATCAAAGCTAACTCAATTCTAAGCAAATTTTCGATGAAATATAACATCTTGCTTTTTTACAGTAGAAAAGCTAGAATGTGTAAAAGGTTACAGGTGGAAGTGCTAGCCGAGGATCATTAACTGACAGTAAAGAAAGCAACTCAATTTATGCATTTTCCTAAATAATACTTCTGGCTTTTCTGCATGTTATTATCGAGTATCATTATCATATAATTATCGTATCACTAATTAATAAACAGCTTTGATATGCTTGACATAATTACCAATGCCTTGTTCAACAGTCATAAATATGTTTTTGTTTTTAATTATGCTGGGGATAGTAAAGATGATGGCCCAAAAAAAACCCAAAACGCAAAACAAACTCCTCTGCATGATGAATGAGACACGAGACCAATTCACATGGAAAGTGTTTCTAACACATTTTCAGTCATCTGATGGACACCCTATCCAGCGTTTAAATCCACACCATTTTTTAAACACTTTACCCAATTTAAATGTTGGATGCTGTGGAAGTCTTAAACTGTCCTGAGGGCTGATTAAATCAGCTGCTGTAATAAAAACTTCAGCCGGTATAAAGCCTCACTTTATTCTACATAATGTAATGCTACATTATGAGTATAGTTTCTCAACTATAATCAAATCATTGTCAAATCAGAAAGCATAAGTTATGCTTATGCCCCCCCCCCCAAAGGCAGAACTAAAAAAATTTAAGGACAACACCTTTGCAATCATGCATTCAAACTAAAAATGAACTGATTGTCTAGAAGTGTATTTAAAGGGATGCTTTTTCACAATGTGACTAAAAACTATTACATGAATGGGAACACTCACGGGTTTGCTAATAAGTTGGTCCTCTTTGGCTAAGAAGACCATCAGGTAAAAAAGATAGACCACCATCATGTGGGCACTGGCATTAGGCTGTGGGGTCAGGGCGTCACTTAACACGCTGATCCAGTTGACTTTACAAAGAACTTCACCCATGAAAAGGAAACAGCTCTTCGGGCTTCCTCTTTCCACCTGGAGGAGACAAAATGAGGCTTAGAACAAGAGTTAAACATTATGTGAATCATGTATGAAAATCATGTATAACTTTCATGCCAAGTCTATGATACTTTCAAACCCTGTATGCTCTGATGTGTGTGTGTGTGTGTGTGTGTGTATGTGCGCAGTATGTGGAGGCCTCTTACATTGAAGAACTGGTTCATAAGGGTCTGGTCTGGATAAAGATCTTTCCAGGGCAGCTTGCTGTACTCGGTGTGATAATTATACAGAAGATATTCTGGCATTTTTGGAGAGGTGCAGCTCTTGCAGTAATGCATGAGATGAAGCCACAGGGCACCTTTTTGTCCTGGCAACAGGCGTTCTGATCAAACAATAAAGCAAGTTACTATTAGCGCTACTCTGTATGTGAATTTAAAACACAAGGTATATATTTTTTGATACACTTGGTACACCATTAGACTGACCAGAACATCCTTACCTTTGAATTTGTCATGCAGGGTCACAGTTAGTTTTGTGTATAGGTGGACCAGACTGACAGCTACTGTTGTATCTGATTCAAGCCAGGGAGAACAGCGAGGATTGCTATGTAAAAAAAAAAAAGAAGCATAAAAT
Organism: Ameiurus melas; assembly: GCA_012411365.1. Lineage (NCBI taxonomy): Eukaryota > Metazoa > Chordata > Actinopteri > Siluriformes > Ictaluridae > Ameiurus > Ameiurus melas. The sequence continues at coordinate 6,732,352 of CM022773.1, read as the reverse complement.
ACAGTCATTGTATTTTTTTTTTTGCCTGTAAACACTTATGCAACACTATGAGTAAGCAGGAGTGGAGCGTACCTCGCATCATCTGTGTCCAGAACCAACATCCAAGGGCTAAAGAGTTTAGTCATCTTTGCATAGAGTTCCTCAAGAGCTGCAATAAGAGATACATTATAGAGTACACATTAAAACAAGACATTACCACAACAAGAAAAGAGACAGTTCTCCTATTCTGGATGTAACAGTAATCGAAAAGAGCAGTAAACATGAACAGCTATACTATGAATGCAACCACAGCCCACAACACATTCCTGATCAGCTAACTGGTGTTCTCATTGCGAAACTATTAAAGGAGGGTCATCAGATCTTTGCCTGAAAGTATTGCTTGTTTTTTAATACTCGTGCTCAATTCAAATGATATAACTGTACTTGTGTAATTAGGAGGAGTCCATTGGATATTGTGGAGTGGAGACTAGAGTAGGAAAAACGACAACTATTTAGAAATGTATATTCTTTGACCAAAAATATATATAGAGAGAGAGCTTATTCAAAAATGGGTTTGCTGTCAATATTTTCTCTTATAGAGCATGAGACACATTCAGGTTTGCCGTAATGGAGGGATCCAAACAAAGCAAAGTGTGCCAGTATTGTAATCTAAATAATAATAATAATATTTGATTTTTTTTTTAAACAATAAAAATTTAAGGCATTGCAGATCTTCTCTGCTGATGAATACCAAACTGCATTCTATCAGGAAACTAAGTGCATTAAATAGGCCATGTTACTGTAAATAAATATAAAATAATCTTAAATAATGTTACAGTAGGTAAATCGATCAAATAATGAATTATTACATTTTAAGATAAAATTGTTATTGCATAAAATTGCTATAAAACTGTCACAAAAGCTCTGATTGGCACATTTATTTAAGTCATTCTTGTACTTCTGAGCAGTCTTCCACTCCCGACAGGCTCCTTGCTACAGTTGTTCAACTCCAGATCAATAAGGTAACTGATCAGATACTCCCAGAACATTCTGATTTCCTCAATGTATGGACTCCATTTGGAGAGGAGGCCGAAGCTGCGAATGTCTCCTTTAGACAGACGGAGCTTGAGAAAGTAGTTTGAGAGCCATTCGATTGTTTCATTGACCTGGATGGAAAAGTACATCACGGAGATTAACATTAGCATGACAAGGAAACTGTTACTTATGTATACTCTTATTCATAACAGCATCACAGAAATGTTATAATACTTTCACACAATACACAGAATACTTAGCTTAGGATTAGCTAAATCACGACATGAGTGACCCACAACTGATTCTGCAGAGAGCTACAGATTCAGACACACAAACAAAACTGATCCAAAAGCTCATTTATTTACACGTCACTGGTATAGTTTAGTACTGCTAGAATACTACTTTTACCTACTGTTACCTAGTTAACTAAATTTATATGTGCCTCACATACAAATTTATTTATTTCAAAATGCCTATCTAGATCAACAAACTAAATCCATCCATCCATCTTCTATACTACTTTATCCTTTTCAGGGTCACGGGGAACCTGGAACCTATCCCAGGGAGCATCGGGCACAAGACAGGGTACACCCTGGACACGGTGCCAATCCATCGCAGGGCACACTCACAAACACATTCACACACCCATTCATATACTACGGACACTTTAGACAGGCCAATCAGCCTACCATGCATGTCTTTGGACGTGGGGAGGAAACCAAAGTACCCGGAAGAAACCTCCGCAGCACCGGGAGAACATGCAAAAACTCCGCGCACACACAGGGCCACGGTGGGAATCGAACCACCACACTGGAGGTGTCAGGCTAACCCTTAAGCCACCGTGCACCCTAGATCAACAAACTGTCAATGTTATTTTAAAGTTATTTGTTATTTGCCTAGTCTTCCATATCTTATTGCTAAAAATATTCCTCATGCTAATGACAGCTTGTAAGCTAAACTGTTAACTATTTATGAGGAGTGAAAAAGAAAATATTTAGTAGACCGGGGTAATTAACGAACGCTCAATTTGAAACATATGTCAACATCGATGTCCTACAAACCGAGGTATCCAGTATGCTGTGTATTATCTTGCGAACATCAGCAAATGCCTCACATCAAAGCTACTGGAGCAAGAGTAATTAATCTATGAGTGATTCATCAGTAACTTATCAGTAAGTACAATCAAAAGGTTACATGGTTACAAGATAATTGAGCCTGCTGAATTTCCTTATTATTATAAGTTTTAGAGTTTGGGGCCAGGAGCTTTTTTTCTGCTTGTCTGAAAACCGTGATATTGAGCTGTGTGATTATCACACCTCACCAGCTTAAGAGTTTTTTAAAGGACATTCTGCTCTGACTCACACTTTTGTGCAGCCACAGGGACAATAATATAGTAATTATTTTACAGTAATTGAAATAAAAAAATTTACTGTGATAAAACAGAGGTTACGGCTGTGTGTATTTAATACATGCGAGTGCAGTATATTACCTGTTGAGGGGAAAGACAGACCGTATGTGTGGAGGATGTTTTGGACACTTTGTTTTTGTGATTATCAGAGCAACCAAGCACTTTCAGGGACGCCTTCCAGCAATCTGCGCTGAGAAGCTGCTCTGAGCTACCTGTCATACAGGAATGCCCATGTTGTTATTACATGTAAATAAACTGTAGACTTTTGTCTGGTCACAATATTACACTTTATTTATGTCCCATACAGAGATGTACCAAGTCTGTACCGAGTACACGTTACTCACTCTGTGTGAAGAGTCTGAGGAAGTCGCTGTAGTGGTCAGGAAACTGGTAGACCAGCAGCTGGGTCCAGTGCTTACAGAAAAGGTTAAAGGGCATAAGGACCTCAGGCTCAGGCTCCAGGCCACAAGCTGTGAGCGCCAAATGGATGAGTTCTATCAGATGACTGCGATCAGTGAATGGTGGTTGACTGGCGGAGAGCCATTGTATCACGTCAAACTGGAGGAGACACAAAGGAGAAAATGAAAGCTATATCCATCTATCCATACATCCATTTTCTGTACCGCTTATCCTACACAGGGTCACAGGGAGCCTGGAGCCAAACCCAGGGGACTTGGGGCACAATGCAGTGGACACCCTGAACAGCCTACAACGCATTGGGAGAGGAAACCGGAGTACCCGGAGGAAACCCATGAAGCATGGGGAGAACATGCAAACTCCACACACACAGGACAGAAGCAGGAATCAAACCCCACGTGTGTGATGCAAATGTGCTAACTACTAAGTCACCGTGCATATAAAACATATCTGAACTACTGAATTAGACTTTAAATAATGTGTGTTTAATTAAATGCTCATGAATAACTTCTCTAAACTGTTCCTCCAAGCCCAGAAAGGGTGGTACTTTACGATTAGAAAATATCAGGATCGTATAGGAAACTGAAGAATGTAGCAACTATGGCAAAGGAACGTTAGCAAAAGATGCACCTTTGTGAGGAGCATGAAGATGACGTCCCCACTGTCAGCGTGTAGAGCCGTCACCACTTCTTCATACAGAGAGACCAGTTCAGAAGGTGATGCATTGGGAGTGAAGTAGGGAGACAGCAGGTTACACAGACGTCTGTTCTGCAGGATGGTCTTCAGCATGCGCTTACATTCTGCTCGAGCGTCCCTAATGAAGACCTGGAACCAGGAAAATCAGGCTATTTAATAAATCAATACTTACTACATAGCTAACTTATTTAGAAATTAAATCAAAATGACTATGAATAGCCTTATTGAAAATAAATATATAAATCACACACATTTCACAAGTGACTGTCTGAGTAACATGTGATTAGGTGAAAAATATGAAGGGTGTGTTTCACCATGAAATTGCCCATCAACACACGTGACGTGAAGAACGTGGAAAAATAAAAACATGTGCACTACGTGTTAGAAGTCCAGACGTGAATTGTCTCAAAACCACGTGTGAAATTCACATGACGTTAATGTGGCTTTTCTGTAAGGTTACTACTGCCATGCAGAACCTCAAAAACGACAAAAGAAAACATGATGCAAGTAAACAGAAAATCTATTTTAATAAATGACTCGACCTGCCCCAGGATCTCCACACAGGAAGTGAAAAACTGGCGTGTAGGTGGGTGTCTCTGGGTGTCCTCACAAATTAAAGACACAATCTGATAGAAGGCCGCAATGCCAACTTTCTGCATGGCGGGCGATGGGTGTAACTTGTATGCATTAACTAAGGTCCTAAAGAAGGAAAAATACAAAGAAGAGGATGATGGGAAAGTTTATTAACAACAAGCAATGTTCAATGATTCAGAAATTCATCAAAACGTAATACCATCACTCTCACTTAATGCAAGAAACCAAAAAAATATTAGTACAAAAAAAAAAAACACTTCCCCAAACAATACTAAGATTCTGTAAGAAAAAAATGTCAGAAAACTGCTGTGTGGATGAGAAGAGTACTGACGTGATGAAGTTCTCAGTATGCACGGCAGCCTCAGCTAGGCTCTGGGGAAGAGGCTTTACTGCATCTGTCTGAAGCTGCTTGATGTCACTCTTCAGGGATTGGATCTGATTCTGCACTGGTTCCACTTTGTGCATGCCTGAGTACTAGAGAACATCAAAGACATCCGATCATACCGGGAAATCAGAAGATAAATCCAAGAGCGTAAACACAGAATACAGTGAAATCTGGTCAGACGATAATATATGCTGATGTATCTATAACACACCTTAACAGTTATATGTGCAGGGCCCTGGCATGGCTGCCCTCCTTTACCACTGCACTCCAGCTGCATGAAAAGCTGCTCCTCACGGTTGATATAGAGCTGAGGGAAAATCTCTAGAAGCTCACTGTCCAGCGCCACCTGCTGTGTCTCACGCACTGTTGCTAACCTGAGTAACATATAGCTTCAATTAGACTTTTTAGTCAGCTGAAAACTAGGTATTTGAATATGATTTTGAATTCTACAACTTTTTGTTCTTGCATAAAGTGCTTAAATAACTATTTTTTTGAAAAGGTGTTAAACTTATACTACTATGCTATTGATAAACAGAAAGATGGAATGTTGGTCATCTTTCATAAAAATGAGCAAAGGTGAGTAGAGTGAGCATATAAAATAAACAATATATGCGAAGAGTAATATTTTGATCTAAAACATATCTTCATATGTTTTTAGATCAAGATGTGGTGTAAAAAAACGTTTTTGAGAAGAGTAAAAATTTTCTGGATTCTGTATTAACATAATAACGTCATCTTTTTGGCAAATGCTCACCTGTTGCAAACTTTTCAAACTTTTTTTTTAATCATGGGTGAATTATTGTTTTTAGGTAAGGAGTAAATAGTTTCTTCAAAGTGAAAAAGTTAAATCATTACATATAAAGTTTATTTCATACAATATTTTTTTTCTTAAATGATTCTACAGTGGACAGTATGAGAAATCTGAAGATCTACAATTGTAAAGTTTCAAAGGTGTCATCTAAAATAGGTCACAAGATTCCTTAAATGTGTAATCCTACCATCATAGTTACTATAATGGGAATCTTCCTTTACACCCTTAAAGCTATAATATATCTTACTTGGCTTGGTGCTGTAGCTTAGTGAGGTCTTTCTGGATGAGAGAAGTAGATATGTGTACATCAGACAAGCTGCCAGTAGTGATATCGGGTACTGGGGCCTTCATAGGAACTAATAATAGTGCACTCTGGGGGGCATCATGTTTCTTCAGGTTGGTGAGGATACGCTCTCGTGCTGTAAGGAACCAACAGAGGAGAATTTTGAGAAAGTAATATTCAGAGGAAGTAATCTGAAAGGCAGTCACGGTTTTCTATTCTCGTCTTTAATAAAGCATTCAAATCTAATCTTGTGATTATGGTAGAGTGGAAGAAACAACATTCCTGCAATCACCTGGCGTATTCTTACACAACACTACATTAGACCAGAAAGATCGCCAATAATAAACAGAGTCGATAATATTAACTTTTCTCATGTAAAATAATGCACTCTGCTCATATTGGCTAAAATATTCAGCTTCATGCATTTTATCATGTACTATAAGCATTAGAACAAAAAAAAAAAAACATGAACAAACCAGCCTGAGGATTGATGAAGTCAGTGAAGATGGAGCTGCTGCTCCTCTGGGAGAATGAAGGCTCACTTTTGACTTTCACCCACAGGTTAAGAACTTCGTTCAACTCATGCTGAACTCGCTCAATGTCCATATATTCCATCCATAGTTCCTAGATCATATTAAAAACACATGAGTTAATGCTACATTTCACTTCAGATGTATCATCAATACCTGAACTTTGTAGAAGGGACTAGCTGTACCAAATTTGGCTAGAAAACAGGAGCACATGTCCAAGAAGATCCCCAAGGGGCCAGAAAGACCTGTGGTTCCCATTCTCAATGGCTAAATTTGATATTTCAATCCTATCACTTTTTTTTTAATTAATATTTAATTGTTTTTTAGGTTTTTTTTTTTTTAATTATTATTATTTATTTAACTGCAAATCAAAGAAATGTTCTAGAGGCCCTTCTACAAAGAGCAGCTATAGATGTCCTCCTCATACAGTAGGTCTCATACAATCTCCACTTGTTTCAGAGAACTATGTAATGATAACCTAGAGTGTAATGTGCAGCCAAACAAATATCGGCAAAAATGTAAAAATAAATAAATAAATAAATAAATAAATATGACCTGAAATCCAATACACATAATAGTCTGTCTAGTGGTGTCATATTTTCTGTTGATGGAGTCTGATTAAGTAACATTTCTTAGATTACTTAAAATACTCCTATACAAATAATCACAAAAATATGTTTAAAAAAAGAACAATATTATCACAGTATTATCGTCCAAGAAAAATTTCATATATAATTAATCACATTAATATTCTTAGGTAAAATATGTCTTTAAAAACCACTCAATTATGATTATAACAGTAATGTATTATTGAGCAAAGAGGAAAACCCTCTGGTAGGGTCCTACCTGGTGGCCCTGTGTAATGTTGGCTAGCCGATGGGCATTGTACTGTTTTGGCAATGAGGGCAAGTACAAGTCCTGCTTCTGTACGCTTTCATCATCCATCCATAGTGCAAATGCACTGAAAAGCCTTGAGGAAAAAAAACAAACAAACAAAAAAATTAACACATTTTAGGGTTTCTGTGTATTAATGACATTTAATGATACATACAATACCCCTATCAGTAAATGCAATAAAAAAAAAAGAAAAAAAAGGAAATATTATACATACCAGAAATACTCTACAGTACCTAATTACATAATGTCATTAAGTACACTGTATATCATGAATAGAAGTATTACATTTTAAGATCTTTTCACTTCACTTAGGATGTCGTTTTTGCAGTGTCACCAACATGAGGACATACCTAACCAGTTCGACATGCAGCTCAGGAGAGGTCATGGACTGAGTTAAAGGGGTTCCTGGCGTAGCCTCTCCCTCACTGGATGGACTCGGTACTTTCAGCGCCTTACCAGCTGCATGGTGAAAGTCACACACCTCCACCAGCCGCTGTTTGAGCTCCTTCAGCAAAGTGATGTGTGCAGTACTGTGGAAATAGCGCTTCCCAATACAACCTTTAGCCTCCAGTCTAAAATAAAAAATAAAAATCATACAGAAAAGATGTCCATCTCATTGACTTAAAACTGTATTCAGTTGTAGAGGCAAAGTTTTAACAGATGGAACAGCAGAAACAAACCCGAACTCTGGGCCAGGCTGGCGAAGGTAGAGATGAAGGAATTTCTGCCAGATAAGAGGCAGAAGCGGGTGATCTGCTGATGTAGCCAAAGCCTGATGAGCCCACCGATAGACCATGAGCCTTTGTAGGCAAGGCACAACATGCAGCTTCAGGCGCAGCTGAGCTTTCTAATGAAGCACAATAATGCACCAAACAATTAAAGTGTTAAATCCAACGTGTGGGTATGTGAGTACAAACATTTAATACTACACTTTTAAAATCTAACAAAGCACCTGGATAAAGAACTTGACAGGATTTTAGTAGTTTAAAGAATATACTTCAAAATGAATAAGTTAATAATAAGCTGGCACAATAAAGAAAAAAACAGTCCATATAGGATTTCACAGAGGTTTTTTTGCGATTGTTGCGGCCTAAAACTGATCTAGGTGCAGTTTTTTAAAATAATTTGCGATGCAACTTCCAAGATTTTTGCTTTTTTGGTGGAAAACTGCTTAAATTGTCTTTCGGCGCACGCGAATCGAAGAGGGCATATTGTGATGACTTCACATGAAGCATCTTGATCCAAATCTGCGGAAAATCCGGGGTAATTTTTAAAAAATTGCAAGCTCCTCAGAATTTTGCTAGTGTGCTTGATTTTGCATTAATTTCTAATTTCTATCTTCTTTGTAGTCAATTTCCAAGCGTTAAAGGAATGGACTTTAATGTAAGACATATTTGATATTTTACTGTATTTCTCCATTCTATGTTTAAAAAAATTCATAACAGCCTACCAATGATAATATAATTAGTTCCTCTTAGTAAAACTTGTCCATCCAAATTTAAATATGGAGCCTAGGCTTGGTTGAGAGCAGAGGAAGGACAAGGAATAAAACCTTGAGAGCCTGGTCCGGGGTGAGAGCAGGGTTGGAGACAAGCTCATGCTCCACACAGCGTCGCAGCTGAGAGTCTTCCTCAAAGATGGACTCCATGTTTAAAACTAGCCAAGCAAACCACACCTACAAAGATAATGTGTGGGAGTATGGATTATGAGTTTTTAATTGTTACGCTGTCTAACAATATACCATTAGAAGATCAAAAAAAAATTTAAATCATGCTCTATTTATTGTTTTTTTAATTACTTTAAATGTACTATAAAAAAGAGAGTTGTTTTAAATCAATACAGCAAAAATGCCACACAATATACATACCTCACCACTCAGAGCATTGCCCTCGATAAAGGAAGGAGTGATGTTTCCAGCGACAATCCAACCCATTAGAGATGACAACAGACCTTTATCACCGTGGTAACCTAGCGCATTCTTCAGGGAGACAAAACATTTTTGCAAAAATCGTCTTATTATTTTCTCTTTCATTATACACCAATTGGAATGGCACGTTTTACCTTATGCTGCTGGTAAAGCAGTTTATGGAGACATTCCTCCTGCTGGTGGAGGAAAGCAGCACGACACAGATGGTCCAGGAGGCAGAGAACGGTTTTGTCTCTGTGCCAGAGGTTCTGATTGGTCAAAGCCTGCATCCAGAATTCCAAAACGGCAACAGATCCGACTCTGCCGACCTTGGAGCTCTCCAGGATCTGAGCCTGAAATACAATAAAATGAGAGGACCTATACAGTACATATCTTTACATCTTCCCATAGATTTTTAACCACACGTTACACATATAATCATAGACCTTACTGGTAAATGGACTGCCAACAATATATAAACCAACCTGAATCATGCTATTAAGAAGCTTGATGTTCTCACAACTGGAGATGCCAATAAGATGCTGGGTCACCTTGAGTGTCACCTGTTGGGTCACGCCCTGGGGTGTCCCACTGTCAAGCTGCAAAAACAGCTGGATACAGTTCAGGAATCTGTAAGACAGAAAATACAGCATTAGAAATAAGACCTAAATAGAGTCATATCTATCTTTTTTGCAATTATTAATGTCATTAATATTTAAGGACTCCAGCGTATGGTGCCCTCTTTAGGACTACTGTAACAGTTTTGGCAATATTAAAGCAAAAGGCAACATCTGGCACTCTGTACCATCTACTACTTCTTAGTTACATTGGCAAAAATCACAAAAGAAACAGAAGTGTGGAATATTCATAATATGATAACATGAATGCTTCCTAACTGTTCATTCTTGAGAAGGTAGAAGGGGCAGTGATAGGCCATGGGTAGAATGTTTTCCAGCACATGGATCGCAGCTTTGAGGTGGCGAGACTGAACCAAGGTCTTCAGCAAGGGAATGCCTTCACTGCAAAACTTTTCTAAACTGCAGCAAGAGAAACAGTAAATGTAACCAACAAGAAAAAATAATTAACATGTACACACAAAACTCGAACAATAAAAAAAATATCAAATAGAGCGTTACATCATCATAGATTTTTTTATTTGTTTTCTAAACCTGTGCCCAATGGTGCTCATGTCCAGTGCTAGGAAACAGCCAATGGGGATGCATGCTTTGACGGCTTTAAGCACTGGGTGCATGGTGGGCGAGTCTGTGACCTCCGGCACATTAGGCACATCGGAGGAAGGCAGTGGACACCAGGCACCCTGGGGATTCCTTTCACTGGTGTGGAGCTTAAGCCGCAGCACCAGGTCCCACGCCCACTGGTTAAAGGACGTCTCTGGAGTCTGGCCCAGACGCATGATATTGGCTAGATAAGACATCTAAGGAAAAAGTGAAGCAGTAAAATAATCAGACATTTTCTATAGATAGAAAAAATTATATCAGATAAGATGATATTATTATTATTTAACATAGTGGCATCCAATAAGCATGCTACATTGGCTTTTGAAAAACTGCACCAGTACCTGCTTGAGGCCTTCTGAGATGATGCCAGCATACGGTTTGTCTGTAAGGAACTTCTGATAAGCCTCCACCACCAGCAGCGCCACTTCACTGTGTAATGCAGCAGGCAGGGCAAGGCAGCCACTCTAAAGACAAAACACATACAAAATCATAAATACAGACAACATTCTGATGCTATACTGATGGCTTAAGGTAAGGTATTGTTTTTCTAGCACAGGAATAGCCCATGCTCTAAATAATGGGACTGTAATCTACTCATTTTCAATCTCAATCTGAACACAAACCAGTCCACTTGTAATAAAGGCCAAAGAAATATAACATAGAACAGTTTATTTTTGAAGATATGAGATGTGCCTATTATATATGGAAATGATTTGGTGAACTGTGTGTGCATCATAAACAAACTTCAATCTTTAAAGCTCTTAAGAGCTCTTAACCCATGCAAAGCAGATTAGGTGCTCACTCACAGGCTGGAATCCCCAGTTAAGACCCTCCAGGATAATGCAGGCCAGTTTATTCTCCACTGCAGAGAGGCTGAAATCCAGCAGCCAACCCCGAAGGACACCAACCTCATCTTCATTGGGGCTCCACAAGTGCAGAGGAAGCTCCTTAAACAGGTATAAGGACACCTGCAGACATTGAGGAGATAATATTGAGTGAATGTTGGATGAAAAATGGAAATACTATTAATTTTCTAATTAACAACAAACATCAGTCTACTGTCTATCTATACAAAAACCATACAAATTTCTGATTCTTCACTACGAGAAACAAACAGCATATTATTTACAATCAGGTGTTACTTATGATTATTATTAACAGCATGTGTTACGATTTAAAATAAACTGAAGGAGTCAAGGTATTTGAAGTAACACACCATGCCGACTTTGTCAATTGTCTCTTTTAGCCTCTCGAGTAGGATGGAAATGACACCTGGATGAGCTGTGGCTATAGCAGCTAGCAACTCTCTCCCCACTTTAGAGAAGATCTCCCGTGTGGTCACGCTGACATAAGACACCTGAGTAAGAATAAAGAATAAAGTGAATAACTGAATGAATTTTGCAACCAAGTCAAGATTATATAGCTGAATGTTTATAGAATGCTTATGAACACCTTAGCCAAAGCTCTTGCACAATGAATAAACACCCAATGGAATAAGAAAATGGTAATGGAAGAGGATTCCTGTAACAAAAACTTTATTTTTTTTATATAGTCAAGTGCAAAGTTTCAGTTATTTTTCTTCCACTCTTTGATGGTGACTTTGTATCAATTTGCATGTATCCTTATTGTCACATATACAGTACCGGTCAAAAGTTTGGAGACACTTGACTGAAATATTTCTCATGATCTTAAAACTATGATTAGATATGATCTCATGATTAGAAAACTAACATTTTATTTACAAAAAAATGTACAAAAGTTTAAATGGATGACTTGGTGCGAAATATTCCAATAAGTATCCAGCGTAGGTGGGAACTCCTTTAATACAGTTTAAAAAGCATCTAAGGGAAATTCCTCAAGAAATCGGATGAGAAAATGCCAAGAATACATTTCTGGAAATTCTAGGGGGAAAAAAGGGTGTCTACTTTGAAGATGCTAAATTATTTTGATTTATTTTGGATTTTTTTTTATCACAACATAATTCCCATACTTCCATTTGTGGTACTCCAGAGTTTTATTATTACTACTTTATTATTATTCTAAAATGTGGGGGAAAAAAATTTAATAAAGAATGGGTGTGTCTAAACTTTTGACCGGTAGTGTACAGTCAAAGCCTTTTCTTTGCACATTCCAGCTTGTGTCAGAGTGCATGATCAGACATGATACAGTGCCTGTGGAGCAGAGAGGCTTACGGACCATGTTCAAAGGCCTGCTAATTTGTGCCAGGGCTTGAACTCACAACCTTCAGATGAGTAGACCAGAGCCTTAAGCACTGAACCACCACAGCCACCAATCGTTGGTAATTGTATCCATTCTTCAGTTCTGTGAAAGCTCATTATTTTCTGTTTTAGGTCTTGTGATGCTTTTCTTGATCCCACTTAATCACAACATCACTTGCAAACTACTTTTGAGCTTGAGTTGTTCATGCCTTATATAAGGCTTAAACACGTGTCGGCGGGATTAAGTTATTAAAGATTTCAATGTTTGTGCATTCAAATAAACAAGAGCATGTCAACAAGAATGCAAACTTCTGTGCTTGCTAATAATGACACCTGATGACTTAAACACAACTTACGAACCTCTTGTAATAGGTTTTACCTTTTTGAATGAACATGGAATTTTTGTTTTGTTGATAGACTGTAACATATAGGTTTATGTTTACCTTTTTCCCCATTCAGAAAACAAAGCAGGTGCACACGTTTGCACTAAACTGAATAGTAAAAAGCCTCAACAACGTAGTGTGTATGTGTGGGAATGAAATCACCTTGTATATCTTCACCACAATGGTCCTGACAAACTCTGGGTCAGCGTCAGTGCGTTTGGGTTGAGCCATATGAGCAAACGCTGTCAGCAAACAAATTCCATCTGAACTATTTATCTCTGACAGCCAGGCCTCAAACTTTTCCTGGTGACCTGGTTCTGAACAGATAAACATACAGACATGAATTCATACACACCCATAACCAACCATATTGCATTTTTTTATTCTTAAGTTGAACTTGTTTAATCATTATTTTTCTTATATGCCATATAAACACTAATCCAATTCATACAATGTCCCAATAGTTTACTGACTGGTTGACTAGATTTGTAATCTAATCGTAAATTAACTATGCTCCCAGTTGTTTTGATAGTAAAGCACTGTCACCTTGGAGGCTTTGGATGCAGCTCGCTACACTCAGACTGCAACCCAGCTGATCCAAGTCATCCATCTCAGCACACTGCATGATGTAGAAGATCTTCCATAGCATTGTGCTGGACAGAGTTCCATAAGGCATCTCTGACATGAAGAGCCAGATGCCAAGTCTGAGGAATACAGGGTGGTGAAAGAGACAAAGGATGATGAGATTCCTAAAAATTACTTGAGAAATCTAGTAATTGATTGTACTGTTCAACACCAAAAGCTCTTTTTACTGTAAGGATTGTGTGGATTTGTGATTTCTATGAAAATCCAGGCTACACTGGTTACACTGGGTGTGTATAAAGTTACAATTCTCACACCACATAATATTACTGTGTTACACAATAAACCAATTTACAATTGACCAATTCAAGTATTGTTTCAAGTAGTATGTAAGGCTAGCTTGATACTTTTCCAGTATCAGTATCCTGGAATCATAACACATCCATCCATTTTCCATAACACTTCTCCTACACAGGGTTGGTCCAACTTAACACAAGGCACAATCGCACACACTTTCACACACTACGGACAATTTCAAAATGCCATTAAGCCTACAGCGTCTTTGAACTGGTGGAGGAAACTGGTGTACCCGGAGGAAACGCCCGAAGCACTGGCAGAGGCAGGATTCAATGCCCCCAACCCCAGAGGTGCGAGGCAAACATATTAACCACTAAGCCACCGTGAGCCTCCATACATTCCTCCTATACATTTCTATTCATTTTCAAACAGTAAAATTTTGCTTATTTAACACGACAGCGGTCATTTGCATGTATAAAGCAATCTCACCTTTTAGCCTTGAGAACATGTAAGACTGCACGTAGGAAGAGATGGTCAAACTCCACCTGCAGTTTCTCCATGGAGAATGACTGTTCCTGCATGGTGGTTCTGCTCACCCCAGTTAAACTGATATACTGCGCCCAGTGATCGCTCACATAGCACAGAGTCATCCTGACCAATGCAAGAGAGGACAGGAAATACAAATTCACCTCTGACTGTACGAACAGCTGGGCTGAAAATATCAGGGAAATTAGAATAACAAAGGATTAAATAACTAATAAAATGATCAGCTGACCTGATAATGTGACCAATCCTCTTCACAAACTGTCTGTAACATGCTCGGTTGTAGGTCCGCAGACCAACCGCTAGCAGCTCAACAAGCGAAGAGCCAAAAGCAAATATCTTCATCATCTTCTGACTTGTGGTGGCTTGGGGTTGGTAACTGCCTGAAGAATCCATAAATGAATCATTTATGTACATTTGATGATACACATTAACAGCTTAATGTATACATTTTTTAAATCATAGGATTGTCAATGTCATCTATTATGTCATCTTTATTATTTAAGCAAAAATCTAACACATTAAATGATTAAAAATATAAGCGCAGGTTGGAATCAATGACTGACCTTTTGAGGACATCCCCAGCAAGTGTTTAAAAAGTTCATCAAATGGAAACTGAGAGAGAAGAGCGATGAGGTCATCTTCTGATAACAACAGCCAGCTTGTCTCTGGGTCTTCATCCTGAAAGCAGATAAAAATATCTGTCATAAAATCCTTGATAATTATATGTTAAATGGATGCTTGTCACACTATTTGACTGGACTTGCACAAGACTATCGGATTTTACCTTACTATATCAACAATATTTGATTAGCGTCTAAATATATTGGCAATAATGAAAACTAAACAGGGCTACAGGACTAAAGCAAATTATTACTGAAATACCTCACCTTAATGTCCCCTTAATTGCATATTTGTATGCAATACCCCCCTTTTCTGGTCATAGGTTAATTTGTAATGTTTATTTTCACCATGTCTGAAATTAATATGCCATGAGAACAAAGTCCAAACCGACACACACAAAACCTTGGTTTTCAGAAAATCCTAAATGTACAATGTTTATATTGCTATATTTAAAAAATGTTAATAGTCATTCAGTGAAATTCTTTTTCCACTTCTAAACATATAATATGGAAGCCTAATTTGAATAATACTTCAAAAATGTCTTTAGTGAACAAATATAATATGAATTCTATAATGTTTATAGGTGAAACAAACAGCAGAAGGTTATGCCACAAGTACCCTCACTATTCCTGAGCAATAGAAACTGAAACTGTTAAAGCCTTTATCAGTCTCTGCTTTGCACTGCTGGTGTTGCGTAAATGAAGAAGTCCTTGTGATTATTGCGTGCTGCTAATGTTACGTGTCAGGCAGCTATGTAGTTTAGAAGAGAAAACAAACTCTGCTGCACACTCAGAAGAGTGCTCCTGGACAAAAAGGTTGTTATACATTAACCACCACTTACCAAAAAAACAAACAAAACAAAAAAACAGAAAAGAAGGTAAAAGAGACCGTATTAAGTATTAGCGTAAAGCAGCTACTAACCTCTTCTCCACCTTCATCTACAAGGGTCCAGATACTAGATGGAGGTCCTGAATAGCTGTTGTTCATTTTTACATCACTGGGCTTCATATGGCACATCAGATCGGCCCGGTCCCTAAATGTTTATTAAAAAATTATTATAATTTTAAATAAATAAGAAAGAAGAAATTGAATATTTCACTTTATGTGTGATGAATCCAGAACATATGAAAGTTCCACTTTCTGAAATAAATTACGGAAAAAAACTTTTCCATGATATTCGAATTTTTTGAGAGGCACCTGTATAAACACATAGGCAACACCCTATCAATAATAACTGATAATTTGGGTAATGATCAGAGCAAACTCTCTATCAAAATTAATATGCTAAATAAATAGTTTCGAAATTGATATTCTTTGAGTAAGTAAGCCAGAGTAGGGATATATACTGTATATGTAATGAACACACTGCATGCTTTTTGAGGTCAACTGAACAAGTTGAGCTTTGTTCTGTAAAGGCAGAGACCCTTACCTTACTGGAGACATTAGAATAGCCAATGCCTGCATGAAGTGATAAAGTCCAGTTGGATTATCCAGCACTTTAATCTAAAGAGAGAAACCAGTAAAATGAGAGAAACTGACAAAACAATTACTTTTTTGTGTTTTCTTTTCCTATATTTTTGCCATCGTTAAAGGTACAACTGATCAGTTTTTATGTGTTTTTACATCTTCCAAAGCTACTTCCTACCTGTAGAAAGGGCACGGCCCATTTCCGGATTCCTGCAGGACAACACAGCAGATGGTTAAGGATGTACAGATGGTCTCCTGCTGAGCCCACTCGATGAAGGACAGATACCTACACACAGGTAACACATAGAGGTGAAGTGTGACGGGGAAAAAATAAATAAATAAATAAATACACTCCTCTACTACAGAATAATTTTTCATCTATTAATAGAGACCACTTACAAGCATGAAGCAACTGACCAGAACTGACAGGAATGATGCATGAGCACTAGTGATAAACTCTTGTCTTTTTATCACTGTATTTGTAAAACATTTATTCAATAAATTCATCACAGCAATAATATTACACTAGTGTTTGCAACGTGGATATTAATCCAGAAATAAAAGGAAGCTCTCGGTTGGTTATCGGTCATATAACAGCTACAATCACGGGCCAATTTTGTTCCTAAAAGCCAGGCCGGTATATATTGTCACTAAATATGGCTAAGAAGATCATATTTTAACCTGTTCTCGCATTACACTGGCGTTCCATTTCTCCCACGACTTATCAGACATTTTCAATCAGTATAAACAAATATATTATAAGATTAGTCAGAACACTGTTGGGTTTCTGTGTATAGAGTATCGTGACTCTGTGTTTAGCTGCTGGTGAGCAGGGCGATGGGAAAGAGGCGGTGTGTGAGACAACTGCTGAGCGAACAATTCACACCTCTCCAAAATAACATTGGTTCAGAGATCAAACGGACAGCACACCTAAAGCGTTTTTGATAGTAAAACACCATATACAACTGTCACAATAAAATGAAAACATTTAGACCTAGTAGGCTAGGTAGAAAAATAATAATAATGAAAAAAAAGAAATACTTATGACAAATGGCTAATTCTTAAAGCCCAGAGTGTCATATGAGCCATTTAGCACTACAATGGATTGCGGTTTCACAAATAAATTCAATGCTAAACACGGGCTCCCCCGAAACAGATGGAAATATCCGGTTTTTGGCATCTGGTCAAATAAATAAATAAATATTAACAGAATGAGGCTCAATATTTCAATAGGATACAAGACTGAATTAACCTTACTAAAATACCCTACAAACCTAGAGTAGTTTTGAGAATTTACATTAGTGCACCATAAAACTCCATATAATGTCATGCATAAAACCATGTAGTTATGATACCATGCTATCAGTAATTAGGCAGATAATCATTTACTTATTTTGTTTAAGGATTAAGCATTCTTTGGCAAAGAATCAACATAGAACCAAATGGCAGTTCGGTAACAAAGAAACAATGAATGAACCCAAAATGCCACATGCCTCAATATAAATCCACATGTAGCCAAGACATCTACTGTACATTAGATTGGTTAGACAATGAAACACCTCAACGCTGTTCCAGGACTCTGAACAACCTGATGCCTGTTACATCAGTTCTGCACAACCCAACAAAGTCATTGATGATCATGCCATTGGTGTCCATACACAAGATTTGTCAGCGATGGTTAAATATGCAATAAATACACTATAAAATAATGACGTTAAATGTATAAAACTTTATAAACACTCCTGTAGCATGTTTACCAATCTCTCCAACCACAGATGAATGTCTTCCTGGAACTGAGAGTCGTCAAGAACCCGACGGGTAAAGCTGAACAGCACACTGATGCTTTCCTTTAAAGGCTTTAGAGAAGATGACTGTGACTTTGGACCATCTAGAAAAGCCAAGTGGTATATCTGAGTATCAGAAACACTATTTCACGTAGCCAACCCTGAAATCGATATACTATACACGTTAGTATATTAGCAGTAGCCTTGCCTGGGCCAATCTTCTGCACAGCCACACTCCTAGTGATGGGGTTGGTGCTGAGCAGGTTGTAGAGATAAGACTCCACCTGCAGCCGAGACAGGACGGAGGTGTAGGAGTGCAGGGCTATGGTCTGGTGGAGCAGCTCGGCCTTGGTCTTGAACAGATGCTTCAGTTCGGCCACCACCGCCTCGTTCAGGACCACCTGCTGGAAGCGATGGTAGCCGTACACCTTGGCCTGGTCAGCGCACACACCCTATGGGGTGAAAGAACCTGTGTCAAAAGCATCCTATACACCTCAGAATGCATACAATAAACAACCTGAAATTCATTTCAAAAGTCTGCAACGTTTTAAGGGCAAAAGTTTGTATCCCCCTTGGTTTCTGAATGAAACAAGAAAAATGTGACTGTACACTCACAATTTCTCTACAGAAAACAGAATTCTAAGCATGTAAATTTACTGTATCCAGTAACAAGACAATAATCCAGAACATAACAAAAGCAACACAAAAGTAAAAACACAGTAAGTAGTCAAGCAAATTATTGACTAGAACAGATACGACAACAAGAAAGGCAGTGTAAATATTATAGATTTTTTTTTTTTTTACAGTGGAGTAAAAAAGCTGATTTGTTTTGATGAAAAAAATGTAGCCTATATCCATGTCAACACACAGACCATGTACAATTTTCATTACATTGTAAATATTTTTACATGAAAACTTTATATATTATAATATAATATAATATAATATATCCTAACAATCACTATCTGACGTATCGTACTTACAGTAATTAAATAAAATCTGTGAGTCGGTTCTACAAAGCACTTTACACTGTTTCTCATTCACTCATTAACACACACACACACACACACACACACCAATGCAAAGCGCTAGCCAGCCATCAGGAGCAACTTGGTGTTCAGTGTCTTGACACTTCGTCATGTCGAGTCATGTGGGCCGGGAATATTTTTATACAGAATTTTACATTGCTAAATGTGGTAGAACACTGACTCTAGTGGTTAAAATATTATTTAAATTGACTTGTTGAATGATTGCTTTCAAATCTTGCTGCATAATCCACGTTGGTAATGGATGATAAATATTTTTGTAACAGTATTGTGTACTAGATTCCAACATCACCAGTGTAACTATTTAAGGTTTTTTGTTAATCGCAGTAGATCAATCATAACCCTAACAGCAAAATAAAGAAGTCATATTTCAACCTGCAGCGTGAGCTGTTCATCCTTGAAGCTCCACAGTCGGTTCTGTGTACTCTTGCAGTCCGAAACGGTCGCCTGTAACTCAGTCTGTGCTTGTACCAACTGCTTCCGGCATCTCCAGTAATTCAGCAACAGCTCATGAAGCTCATGGCCTTCTTGATGAACCATGGCCTGGAACTCTGAAGCATGAAGCTCAACATTCTCCAGCCAGGAACCTGGCTCCCACATCCTGAGCTGCTCGCTGGTGAACGGCTGGACCTCCTGGCATGTACGAGGCAGCTCAGGATACAGCCTTTCCTGTGGTCTCTCGACTTTGGCTAGCTCCACTGGAACTAGACTGGGAGGTGAAGTCTCCTGATCAGCCAGAGGAAGAATGGCTGGAGCTGGACTGATTTGCTCAACTGTGTTTGTGTTTGCATCATCAACTACTAACGGCATAAGAGATGTCCGTGGTAGGTCGGTGGTAACAGAGGACATGTCAACCAGGAATTGGGGTTCAGATGGAACAGGGAGTGATGGATAAAGCGAAGACACTTCAAAGAGCTCGATTTTCGTGCTAAAGATTTCCGGATCGCACGGGCTCAAATGAGATGACGCGGAATACTGGCCCATTTCAATCACAGGGTCTTGTGATAACAGCTTGGGTGCTGTGTCCTCAGTGCTAGAGGATATCTCTACAGCATCAGATCTATCGAACATAAGATCTTTGTTTTGATCCTCCTCCTCTTTTTCATTTTGGTCTGCCGAGGGCTGTGTGTTCAGAGGCTCGTCAACAGAAACGGGCGGCTCAGGGGGAAGACTGAGAGGAATGTCCGTAAATTCAGCAGTGAGTTCAGGAGCAGGAGGGTTTAGTACGACAGGTCCAGCAGCTTTTCGTAGGCTCCGAATCTGCTTTTTATCCTATGGTAGAAGAGAAATAACCTCACACCTTTAGCAAGGAAATTGCAATAAAAAATTAGGAGAAGATACATTTTGTCCTGCTGAAAAAAAACAACACTAGAAACCCTCTTAGAACTTGTAATGGTTTTAATGGGAATTGTATTGGTTTTAATGGAAACTGTAGGTCCCTGTGGGTCTCTACTGGCAATTTGTTGCCTTCTGTTGGTGGCATGTTATGTCCAATGGATACTATTAAGGACTAGGTTTGTCACGGGAACCGATACTTCGGTATCAAGTCGGTACCAACATTCTTAAAACGTGACAGTACTTGTTTTACTGCAATAGCGTTTTTGTGACGAAAGTACTCCCCCCTCCCCCCTCTCTTCCTCCTCCCTGTCCCCTCCCCCTCTCTTCCTCCCTCCTTTCCCCCCCCTGTCCCCTCCCCTCTCTCTTCCTCCCTCCTTTCCCCTCCTGTCCCCTCCCCTCTCTTCCTCCCTTCCTTTTTCCCTCCCTGTCCCCTCCCCTTCTCTCTTCCTCCCTCCTTCCCCCTCCCTGTCCCCTCCCCCTCTCTTCCTCCCTCCTTTCCCTCCCTGTCCCCTCCCCCTCTCCTCTTCCTCCCTCCTTTCCCCCCCCTGTCCCCTCCCCCTCTCTTCCTCCCTCCTTTCCCCTCCCTGTCCCCTCCCCTCTCTCCTTTCCCCTCCCTGTCCCTCCCCCGTCTCTCCTTTCCCTCCCCTGTCCCTCCCCCCCTCTCTTCTTCCCTCCCTGTCCCCCCACTCTTTCTCCCTCCTTTCCCCTCCCTGTCCCCCCTTCCTCCCTCCTTTCCCCTCCCTGTCCCCTTTCCTTTCCCTCCTTTCCCCTCCCTGTCCCCCCTTCCTCCCTCCTCTTCCTCCCTGTCCCCCCTTCCTCCCTCCTCCTCTTTCCCCCCTGTCCCCCCCTTCCTCCCTCCTTTCCCTCCCCCTCTCTTCCTCCCTCCTTTCCCCTCCCCTTTTTCTTCCTCCCTCCTTTCCCTCCCCTCCCCCTCTCTCCTCCCTCCTTTCCCCTCCCCCTCTCTTTTCCTCCCTCCTCTTCCTCCTCTCTCTTCCTCCCTCTTTCTTCCCCTCCCTTTTCTTCCTCCCTCCTTTCCCTCCTTGTCCCCTTCTCTCTCCCCTCCTTTCCCTCCATGTCCCCTCCCCTTTCTCTTCCTCCCTCCTTTCCCCTCCCTGTCCCCCCTTCCTCCCTCCTTTCCCCTCCCTGTCCCCCCCCATCCTCCCTCCTTTCCCCTCCCCTTCTCTTCCTCCCTCCTTTCCCCTCCCCTCTCTCTTCCTCCCTCCTTTCCCCTCCCCCCTCTCTTCCTCCCCTCCTTTCCCCTCCCCCTCTCTTCCTCCCTCCTTTCCCCTCCTTGTCCCCTTTTCTCCCCTCCTTTCCCTCCATGTCCCCTCCCCCCCTTTCTCTTCCTCCCTCCTTTCCCCTCCCTGTCCCTTCCCCTCTCTCCTAAACCCTCCCTCTCCCCCCTCTTCTTTCCCCTCCCCCTCTCTTCTTTCCCTCCCCCTCTCTTCTTTCCCCTCCCCTTTCTTTTCTTTCCCCTCCCCTCTCTTCCTCCCTCCTTTCCCCTCCCCCTCTCTTCCTCCCTCCTTTCCCCTCCTTGTCCCCCTTTCTCTCTCCCTCCTTTCCCCTCCATGTCCCCTCCCTTTTTCTTCCTCCCTCCTTTCCCTCCCTGTCCCCCCCTTCCTCCCTCCTTTCCCCTCCCTGCCCCCCCCATCCTCCCTCCTTTCCCCTCCCCTTCTCTTCCTCCCTCCTTTCCCCTCCCCTCTCTTCCCCTCCCTCCTTTCCCTCCCCCTCTCTTCCTCCCTCCTTTTCCCCTCCTTGTCCCCCTCTCTCCCCTCCTTTCCCCTCCATGTCCCCTCCCCTCTCTTCCTCCCTCCTTTTCCCTGTCCCCTCCCCTCTCTCTCCTAAACCCTCCCTCTCCCCCCTCTTCTTTCCCCTCCCCCTCTCTTCTTTTCCCCTCCCCTTTCTTCTTTCCCCTCCCCTCTCTTCTTTCCCCCTCCCTGCCCCCCTCCCCTATTCCTCCCTCCTTTTTCCCCTCCCTTGTCCCCTCTCTCCCCTCCCCCACTTTCTTCTCTCCCTCCCCACCTTTCCCTCCCCCCTCGCTTTCCCATCCTTCCCTGATGGTATTGTAGTGGAAACCATTAGAATTTCTGTGATGGTGTCTGGGGTTTTTCCCCCAGCAGGGTGTACAGAGGTGTTTGGGTGGTGGTTGTTTTTTTTTCGTTTGTTTGTTTGTTTTTTACCTGTGACTTGACAGAAGATTTTGCCTTTGATTTCTTGGGTCTCACCGCTTCAGCCATATTTACATATACACATAGACCTCCTCAGTTCAGTTCAGTTCAGTTCGATGACATCTACAGACTTCCTGTGATATAATGAAACACCTTCAACAACATAAATAGTTCATGGAAAGCTATTCTCCTGTGTCCAATATCTACCTAACGATACTAAATCTTCTTTCTAACTAGACTGTTGACTAATGTATAGAACACCTTTTAAAGCGCCTGAAGTCTGATCTTTTTATGGCCATCCATGGGCAAACAGGCGTACACTCACTTGTTTGCAGTATTTACCTTGCTTATCGAAAAACAAGTTAATAATCTACTGTAACCTTAGTGCTCACTTAGTTAAAGTTGTACTGGTTTAGATCGCGCTCAAAAAACACTGATCTTTAAAATCAACACTCACCATAACTGACACAAGTGTCAACACTTACAAATACTGGACTCATAACGAGCTCCACAGCACCTTCCAGTTGGTATGTTTGTTTTGGTCTGGGTTCTTCCGGAAACGCTTTCGCAAGCCAAAGGGTCACGTGACGCTCAACTTTCCGACGGCATCCGAGCAGGGACAATTATAAAAACGATATTTTATTTTCATTTTCTCGATAAAAAATGGCACTAGACGTCAAGAAAAAAAAGCATCATGAAATACGGACGTTATAAATATTCATAACAGAAAACGCTATGAAGAACACAAGCGCCCCGCCCCTTCCGGTGGTAAACAGTCAAACTACGGTTCCCAGTGGGCGTGGCTTATATTTGCATATGGGAACGTTATTGGCTCTTGCATTTTATAGCGCTGTCGTTTCTTGTCACGTGATAAATATTCACTTTCGTTTCCCAGAGAGAAGCAGCAAAACTGCTTCAGTGAGTTTTCAGGTTTTGTCCAGTCATTCTTGCGTGCTTTTAACGAGGAATTTTAAGAATAATAAGTTTAGGAAATGTTTTTTAAATTCATAGAAAGTAAATATCTATTATAAAAATGAGTAATTCCTCCGGGTTCGCCGGTTTCCTCCCCCAAGTCCAAAGCCGTGTTGTAGGGTGATTGGCATCTCTACATTGTCCGTAGTGTGTGAATGGGTGTGTGTGTGTGTGTGTGCGCGCGCGATTGTGCCCTGTGTTGGTTTGGAATCCCATCCAGGGTTTCCTCTGCCTTCTGCCCCGAGTTTCCTGGGATAGGTTCCAGACTCCCCCATGACCTATGTAGGATAAGCATTATGGAAAATGGATGGATGGAAATATCAGTAATGTTTTAATATAACAGCTTCTCTTTTGCTAGGGAGTCTGTAATGATCTGCCCATTATGGGACATCCATCCATCCCACTTACCCTAAACAGGGTTGCAGGGAGCCTATACCAGGGAGCTCAGGGCACAAGGCAGGGGACACCCTGGATGTGATGCAAACCCATCGCAGGGCACAATCGCACACACACTCACATTCACACACTACAGACAATTTAGAAATGTCAAGCAGCCAATAACACGTCTTTGGTTTGGGGGAAGAAACCAGAGTACCAGGAGGAGGACACTAATGCATGGGGAGAATATGCAAACCCAGGGAGGAGGTGGGATTCGAACCCCCAAACCCTGGAGGTGCGAGGCAAATGTGCTAACCATTATGGAACATAATTCTAGGAATTTCCAGACAATATCAAAATATGACACTGAACCAAAAAAAAAGGTTCCTGAAAATCTTCCTGCTTAGGATATTTTTGCTGACCAGAAAACATCCTCCACCAGTGTATTTTAAACAGATTTCCAGTCTGAAAATGATTAGAACCTTTATCCTGATCATCGCATTGACACGTTTTTCTTTTCAGCCAAAAATACTGTACCTTCACTCATATAGTGGAAATATAGCATCAGTTTCAAAACTGGGGGATTTTGGGGATCCAGACATGGCAGGACTGAGCAGCAGAGCTGGTGTGTGAGGTCTCATGACTGTGGTTTTAAGCTCACTTCAATTTTCCCCTGCTAGTGCTAGGTTTTGGACTAAATCTTCATAACCACTGAATTACAACATTCCCGAGACATCACACACATGCACAATTAAAGCAGGAACAAGTGATACACAGGTAATCTTAAACTAACTAACACAAATATACTTGATGGGAGAAATATTTAGCTAAAGATGAAATTATACATCTTATTTGACTGTAATTCAAACATGCACATTCGAAATAGATTTTATTGTATATAATATTGTACAAATTGTTTATTATTCATGAAGCCAAACCAAGGGCATTTTGTGAAATGTGACCTCGCACAAATTTGCCCCATTGATTATATAATCGTTTGTTAATTCTACTAAACCCAGATTACTTTCTTAACAACATTGTGTTAAAGAAAACAACAACAGTTCAAGATTTTGACTGTCACTTTATAAGAGCAATGTTTTAATTTAATTTATATTGAATTTATATTAATAAACTCTTCCATCTATCTATCCTTTTTTGTTGTTGAAACGGAGGCAGCACCTGTACGATGAAAATGCTTTCTTAGTATAAGAATCTAAAATTGGAAACCTTGTACATGCATTTAAATATTAAACTTCATCGAGCTGTCCTCACTATGATATACGAGCATTTTTTTTTACTCTTAAAATATATTACTACATCATAGCTGTAAATTCATACAAATAAAAGATATTTCAGCTGCAACTGAGTGCCAGTAATGAGGTCACAACAAAACTGGCAGAAATAACAACCACTTAGAAGTTAAATATAAACAATTTATTAACTTTACATGCAGTTTAATTAAAAGCCCCCCCAAGTGAGTTTTAAAGGGCAAGGTCATACACACAGATGAAGGCCAGTCCAAGATTATGCTGTGGTAAACCTGTCCTTTATGTCCTCATCCCCAGAACTGGGCTGCTTCCAGACTACTCTTGATGTTGCTCAGGTTTTCTCTCCTCTCTTTAGTCACCAGGTTGGCCTCTCCTTTCTGCAGGCGTCTCCTCTGTGCCGCCTTCTGCTCCTTAGTCAGCTGTTTCTTCACTTTCTGTCTGATCACCGACTGTAGAAGACAACATTCAAGAGTGTCAACTTAGTGTGATATGCCACAGATAATTCGAACTATATTAACTAATTTACTAGAACACCTGTTCAAGAATACAGCAATAAAATATACAATATGATGGAAAAGATAACTTCTCATACAATTTGAGTAGGAAAAGATTAATACATATAGCAAATATTTACAGGCTACAATCAAACTGCATGTTTTATTATTGATAACGAAGCTCCTTTGCCTCAATTTGAATATGATGAGATTGTGATCCATTTTGGTAAGTAGACATATGACAGAGATTCACAGATATTGCAAATATTTACATCTGCATAAGTAAAACATTAAGTTTTGCACAATTAAGTCTGGTTTTATAGAGTAAAAAAATTGCATGTGAGGAATTCTGGAAGTGTATGCCACATGATTTACCTTTCAAATCTTTTTTATGGTTTAGTTTTTTATTTTGTGAATCTGACAACAGTTCTCTTTAGTTGCACACTCAAAAGTTTGTATTTCATTTGACATGCTCTAGTTCGTTTATTACTAGAATATAGAATTCAAATGTCTTATGCCTCCCAAGCAGTTTGCTTAGAGTCATCTGGATTCAGTGGAAATCTGGAAAAAGGTAACTATTACGAGAAAATAATGAATAAATTTAAAGAATTTTAACTTTTCACAGTTATAGAAAAGGGATAAAAAAAGATATCATATAAAGAAGTCTTTAAAGATACAAATATCAATAATTAAAATTAGAATTCAGTAACAAAAGAAATACGGGTTAAAAATACACATAAACCTTAAAAAACGACCACTAACAATAAAAGTGTTTTTTTTTTGGTTTTTGTTTTGTTTTTTTAAAGCCCCAAACCAAAATTTGAAAGTGGAATACACATTCAAATTTACATAAATTGTTTTTTTATTGCAACAACTTAACATACAATAAAAACAAACCACATTAAATCTTTTGGTTCAAAACAAGGGCGTGTAAACTTTTGTACTCGGATATAAATATTCACGATAGAAGTGCACCTCTTTGTGTCTACTTACAGTTATCATCCAATGATCCTCCATCAATTTTATTTATATATACACACATATATATATATATACACACACACACACACACACACACACACACACACACAGTGCCTTTCGAAAGTATTCAGCCCCCTTGAACTTTTCAACCTTTTGCCACATTTCAGGCTCCAAACATAAAGATATAACATTTTTATTTTTTGTGAAGAATCACCAACAAGTGGGACACAATTGTGAAGTGGAACGAAATCTATTGGATTTTTGAAAGTTTTTTAACTAATAAAAAAATGAAAAGGGGGGCGTGCAAAATTATTCGGCCCCCTTTGCGTTAATACTTTGTAGAGCCACCTTTTGCTGCGATTACAGCTGCAAGTCGCTTGGGGTATGTCTCTATCAGTTTTGCACATCGAGAGACTGAAATTCTTGCCCATTCTTCCTTGCAAAACAGCTCAAGCTCAGTGAGGTTGGATGGAGAGCGTTTGTGAACAGCAGTTTTCAGCTCTTTCCACGGATTCTCGATTGGATTCAGGTCTGGACTTTGACTTGGCCATTCTAACACCTGGATACATTTATTTGTGAACCATTCCTTTGTAGATTTTGCTGTATGTTTGGGATCATTGTCTTGTTGGAAGATAAATCTCCGTCCCAGTTTCAGGTCTTTTGCAGACTCCAACAAGTTTTCATCCAGAATGGTCCTGTATTTGGCTGCATCCATCTTCCCCTCAATTTTAACCATCTTCCCTGTCCCTGCTGAAGAAAAGCAGGCCCAAACCATGATGCTGCCACCACCATGTTTGACAGTGGGGATGGTGTGTTGAGGGTGATGAGCTGTGTTGCTTTTACGCCAAACATATCGTTTTGCAGTGTGGGCAAAAAGTTTGATTTTGGTTTCATCTGACCAGAGCACCTTCTTCCACATGTTTGGTGTGTCTCCCAGGTGGCTTGTGGCAAACTTTAGACGAGACTTTTTATGGATATCTTTGAGAAATGTCTTTCTTCTTGCCACTCTTCCATAAAGGCCAGATTTGTGCAGTGTACGACTGATTGTTGTCCTATGGACAGACTCTCCCACCTCAGCTGTAGTTCTCTGCAGTTCATCCAGAGTGATCATGGGCCTCTTGGCTGCATCTCTGATCAGTCTTCTCCTTGTCTGAGCTGAAAGTTTAGAGGGACGGCCAGGTCTTGGTAGATTTGCAGTGGTCTGATACTCCTTCCATTTCAAAATGATCGCTTGCACAGTGCTCCTTGGGATGTTTAAAGCTTGGGAAATCTTTGTGTATCCAAAACCGGCTTTAAACTTCTCCACACAGTATTCGGACCTGCCTGGTGTGTTCCTTGGTCTTCATGATGCTCTCTGCGCTTTCAACAGAACCCTGAGACTATCACAGAGCAGGTGCATTTATACAGAGACTTGATTACACACAGGTGGATTCTATTTATCACCATCAGTCATTTAGGACAACATTGGATCATTCAGAGATCCTCGCTGAACTTCTGGAGTGAGTTTACTGCACTGAAAGTAAAGGGGCCGAATAATTTTGCATGCACCACTTGTCAGTTTTTTATTTGCTAAAAAAGTTTAAAATATCCAATAGATTTCGTTACACTTCACAATTGTGTCCCACTTGTTGGTGATTCTTCACAAAAGATTAAAATTTTATATCTTTATGTTTGAAGCCTGAAATGTGGCAAAAGGTTGAAAAGTTCAAGGGGGCCAAATACTTTCGCAAGGCACTGTATACATACACACAATTTTTTTTTTTTTTTTACCCAGTAGCTCTACTCACTGGAGGAATTGTGGACTGGCTGGTGACGCTTCCGATGGACGTTTCACTGGTTGTTCTTTGTCTGTGCTCATTCACATGGAGTAAGCTGTCTTGATCTCTGTGAAAATCAGAGCAAGCAAACATGCTCAGCTGGTGTGCTTGGCAAAATATACTTCTTCATGGCTGCAAGAGATAAAAAGTGATAAAATGTTGCTTGATGAATCAAATTAAGTAATGTTACCTGAAAGGTTTGAACTCTTTGTTGTAAACGGAAAGATCGACCAAATCCGGGCATTCGTCCTCATTCTCCTCAAACTCCTCGTCGTTTTCCAACCTTCTGGAACTGTCTGTAACTAAATCATTAACACCGTCCCGACAAATCTCCTTCCCTGAGCTCGCTTCTCCCTGCTGCTCCTCTGTGCGTGTCTCTTCGGACGAGGTCTCATTCCCAATCTTCAGGCCCTCAAGTTCCAGAATAGCATGTTTATACTCCTCCATGTCAATAGACTCCTCACAAACAGGCTCTGCTGCTTCAGGACCGCTGTCTTCATCTTCACTGAGGTTTTCTTCACCCTCAGGGCCAACTGGATGTAGAAGCTGGTCGTCCTGCTGCAACTCTTTGGTGTAACCGCTGGCTGAGATCTCGACATCGAGAGAGCAGGCTTTTCTGAAAGTAGAGGAAAATACAAGCGACTGTATTGTACACTATGATGTACATTTTATTTTACACACAACATGCAAAATAATTACCTGATATCTTTAAATGTCGGGTACAGCTCACTTTCATAGTTGAATCGTTTAATGAAGAAGTCTCTAATGCACTTGACATCTCTGTCAAAATACCTGAGGAAAAGAATTCAATAAGCTAAGATGTAGTTTTAATCCATTACTTTGATTTTTAAAAACAATTAATCTACCTACAGATTTTCATTTTACAGACTGAATATAAATAGAAGAAAAGCATTAGTTAACTCCTAACTTTGTATAAAATGTTTTTTTTAAATCACCATTGTCCATTTGTATGAGAAGTGGACACCATTTGCGGGAAGTCAATCATTGTTACGTGATCGTTGTCATCGAGCATCAGATTGAACTCGTTAAAATCTCCATGAATAAGTCCATGATTGGCCAGTTTGACAATCAGCTCCATGATTTCATCGTACAATGAGGCAGGGTCTTGAATTTCACGCACCTGACACCTAGCACAGAAAGACAATAATGATCCAAAAGTAAAATCAAATTCAGACTGCAGTCCCGAAGCGCGGACAAAGACAAACAGCGTGGCGTCTGAGTGCCCAGTCAACAGTTCTTTAGCACAATGAAACTTTTCAGAATGAATGTGTGTCAACATTTATGGTTGTAAATGATAATTAGATTAATAATACATATATTTTATCCATTTAGGACTTACTAAACATTTTACAAAAAAAATAATAATCCCGTTCAACTATTGATGGCAAACTCGCAAATTATCAAATCGGTGAACTTTAAACCTGCGAATGCAGAAGGCCGGCTGTGTAACTACACAGACAATCAACTCACAAAGGATAGCCATTGAGGAGCTCCATCACAACCGCGTGTCTATTGTAGTCCACTGGCTTTGGAACAGGAAATCCCCGGTCATACAGGGCCTGTACAGAAATAAAAAACACTATTAAATATATTATTCCAAATGACTTGCACTAGACTTGTGTCTTATTTGTGTTTATACCCATTCCTGAGTAAAACAGATTTACCCTAAAACTATATATGCATGTAGTTTAAATGAATATGAGAATATTATTTTGTGCATAGATTCATGCAAGGGTACCTATAATCACAATACACTAGTACTGCTACATCTCGGTCTTAAACGGGTCGGTCTCACACAGAAATCCTCAGCTCATTATAATTAGTGAACCTGTTTAAGAAATTGAGGCATGAAAATTACTTTCATGTAGGCGTATTCCTTCATGGCGGAGAGCCTGGACAGGTAGAGCCAGGACATGTTGCGTCTGTGTTTGTGGTAATCACGTTTATTCTTTAGGTTCCGGAAGGATGTTCTTCCGAGTCTGTGGAGCTTCAGAGCAAACTGCTCCCCTTCTTCATTGGCTACGATGTAAATGTCTGGAATAGGGGGGAGGTGGAGGAATAAATAAAAAATTTTTAAAATGTGCTCCTCATTTCATCATCCTTAATAACTAGTCCATGCTATTTGGACACCGCACTGAAGTCTGGTCAATTCATACATTTTAATGAATGAAGTCAAAGTTATCCATGTAAAAATGCTATAATAAATATAAAATGTACTCAATTAGCATTTAAGGCAAATTTAAACGGTATAAACGTTTAAATGCTGCTATAAATAGAAACAGAGCTCTCACCTGAAACCAAATTTGACAGCAATAAATAAATAAATAAATAAATAAAACATTACATAAATCATACACATTGATCATAACTGCCAAAGTTTAGGCTTTTAAGGAATTTTTTTTTGGATGAGGCTTGCAAAATCATGAATTTAATCAGCAACCAGGGACATTAGCTGGACTATTAACTATCTAAAAACTATTAAAAAACATATTTCTAAATAGACTCTTTTCTTGCATGTGAGGGCTAGTTACTTTAAAAAAAAAAAAAAAAAGAAACCTGGAGAAGGAAGGAGGGTTTGGATTTGATCGAACATATAATCTGCACTTGAATAATCCAGCCACTCGAACGTCTCAAAGCAGCATCATATCTATCTTTTCATCATAAAACTTTTTGGCTATCCAACATGAGACTAGGCTAGTATGGTGTCACGAGCCAAGATAAGGCACAAAAAAAACATCACTGAATGGGTTTAGCTGCTACAGTGACATGCAAATTAGGTTAGCGGTCCTTATGCTCTGCTCATATCATGTCCCTCGGAACACAGCCATTCGCACACCTAGTTTTCCTCCTCAGCATGAGAGGATGTTAATGTTTCAGATTCAACCCTTTTACTGGTTTAAAACAAAACAAAACCATATTTCGGTGTATATCCATTTCCCACCCCATCACACTAACTGACTATGAATTGAGAGATGGTCAGCCAATAAGACACGAGTATTTCCACGCAGTTTCCTGTAAACCCTGTCTGATTGGTCTCGCCTCCGTTCACTGAAGATATAAAATTTCAACACTTCTTTTACTGACGTTCAGTTACACTCCACACAAACGGCTCCAAGTGGAGAACTATTCTGAGTCCAATTCCCAGGCCGGGTTAATCTCCAGGCAGCAACAACATCCAGTATAAAACACCACCAAAAAGCTGATCAAGTATTATGAGATGATATGCATATTAATTACATATCTGGATTTCAAACCAGTTAGCTACAAGTGTAAATACATGCGTAAATAGTGACTCTGACTGCCTAATCCACATCTTCCCAACCCTTGGAGTACCCCTGTTCTGCACAGTGTTTCCCCTGGTTCTAACACAACTGAAGTGGGTGTGTTAGAGTGGCAAAAACACTCAGCTGTGCAGCACGAGAGGCACCTCAGGACCAGGGTTCATGAACCTGTGGCCTAGAATGAGAAAGAAAACAATAATGCTGACCAGACTCTTTGCCGACGCCCATTTGGTTTCCCACAGACAAAATGACATTTCGGGATGACAGCGCCTTCAGAGCCAGATAATCATAACCACCATAGTTCAGGCGATATCCCTGCGCAGCTGGAAAACAAAACCAAAACAGCACTGACAGGTTAAACACAGTTGATCTCGAGACAGAATCTCGGACGACAAAAGTAAACGAGTGCTCTCTCCGAGAGCAATCAACAGACGGACGATCTTTACTTTTGGTGCGCTCGTAGGCCAGCAGTTTGTGCTTGACCAGTTCTCTCAGGACTTTATTGCATCCTCCATGTCTCAGGCTCGCGATGGATGCGATCAAGTTGACCGGGACGAACTCGTGATTCTTCATTCCCATTTCAACCTGCTCGCAGACGAGAAAATCAGTTAGACCTCGTGAAGTCTCCTTAAGATTTTTAACATCGGGCAGAAGAAAACAGGAAGTACATTTGATCATAATCCACATGGATCCCAACCTTGGTCCTGGATTAACCCCCTGTCCTGCACATCTGAGAGTTTTCCCTGCTCTAATCAGATAATTAACAGCCCTTCTTGAATAGAAATGGGTATATTAGAGCAGGGAAACGCTCAAAAGTGAAGGACATGGAGCACTTCAGGACCAGGGATGGAAACCTGTGTCTCATTCCTTATTATGGATGATAAAAATCCACACCACGTGATCACCATGCATCTATTTAAACCTCACTGCACAATGTTAATACCGCTTGCATGAATGTAAAGTAGATTGATAGCCTCGCTCAGTTTGATCAGGTCAGTCTCAGACAGATCAGCCATGTTAGCTATCAAGATGTGATAAAAGACACTCACAGCCGTCAACACCCGGAAATCATCTCGAGAGAGATATCTGAGCACAACGACGTTTAATTTACCCATAATGTTAAACAACTCGAATTATTTAGAGGACGCGTGTCCGCAAAACATGCGCACGAGACACACGGAAATCCCGGAAGAAATAAACAAAGACGTTTACTTCCGTGTTAGGGGCGGAGCTAAACAGGTTGTAGTGTAGTACCGCCCCCTGGCGGAATGGAGAATATTTCAGCAGCTGAAGAAATAAATGAACAGGGCAGGGGGTGGGAGGGAGACTTAAATAGAGGTTTATTCTTCCTTTTAAAAAGCGATCTAAACATTATAAATAAACAAAAAATATTGATAATCATATACCGGTAGAATTGCAGACGTTTCAAAACGTCAAGAAAACAATTTGATAAACACAAAACAAATCAATCCCAGTTAATGGACGTGTTCCTGTATAATACTGCGGTCTACAAGGTTTGATCATTTTACAGCAGATCTTTTCAGTCCTGTAAATTGTGAGAAAGGGCCTCCATGGATCAGACGTGTTTGTCCAGTATATTCCATAGATGCTCGATTAGATTGAGGTCTGGGGAATTTGGAGGCTGAGTCAACACCTTGAACTCTTTCTCACGTTCCTCAAACCGTTCCTGCAAATTTTTTTGCAATATGGCAGGATGCATTATCATGCTGAATGAGCCCACTGCCGTTAGGAAATACTGTTGTCAAGAAGGGATGTACTTAGTCTTCAACAATGTTTATGTAGGTGGTACATGTCAAAGTAACATCCAGATGAATGCCAAGACCCAGGGTTTTCCAGCAGAACATTTCCCAGAGCATCACACATCCTCTGGCCTCTGACTTCTATCTCTTCCCCAGGTAAGCGACGCACACGGCCATAAACATGATGTAAAAGAAAACATGATTCATCAGACCAGGCCACCTTCTACCACTGCTCCATGGTCCAGTTCTGATGCTCATGTGCCCTTTGTAGGCACTTTTGGTGGTGGACAGAGGTCAGCATGGGCACTCTGACCAGTCTGCAGCTACACAGCAAGCTGCAATGCACTGTGTACTGACATCTTTCTATCATACCTAGCATGAACTTTTTCAGCAGTTTGTACAGTAGTCTTCTGTCAAACCGGGACATATGGTCATTTGCTCATGAGCCGAGAGCGCCCATGACCCTGTCACCGGTTGTCCTTAGTTAGACCACTTTTAGTAGGTACTAACCACTGCATACTGAGAACACCCAACTAAACCTGCTGTTTTGGGAGATGCTCTGACCCAGTTGTCTAGTCATCACAATTTAGCCCTTGTCAAAGTCACTCATGCCTATTTTTCCAACTTTTAACACATCTGACTGTTCACTTGCCCAATATATCCCACCCCTTGACAGGTATCATTGTTTAGAGATAATCACTGTTATTCATTTCACCCGTCATTGGGTTTAATGGCTGATCAGTGTATATGTACGTATGTGGTATAATTGATGTCCAATTTATTTTGATGAACTTAATATTCTCCAGCATGCTGTTAATGTAAGACACAACTAGGATGCATGATCAAAGACAGTCTACAGCATTGTCTTTATTAACATAATTACAAACGTCACTGATATAAGACATACCTCAGAGTTTCAGAGCAGGTTATATATGCTTTTTTTTTTGTTTTGTTTCGTTTTTAAAGGTCAATGAGCCATGAGGGAGAAAAGCAAGAGAATGGGCTTCCATAAAGAAAAAAGCAATTTTAGTTTACAAAACATTTCACACGTATTCCTTGACAGTTTCACTTCAACTTACAGATCTTAGAAAATCTTTTTCGGAGCACTTCCTTTTGCCTTTTTCTTCCCCTTGAAATGCCTGCTAATAAAACATCGCAACACTGGTAATGTTAAACAGGTTGGTGGTGCATTCGTTAGTTAAGGGCAGTATTTTTACTTAGCAAAAGAGAACTGGTGCCTTTAAGATCAATTTGAGATGAAGCCACTTTACAAAAAAATCCCAATACAATTAGTTTAACCAATGCTGAACCAAGACTCCGCTCATCACACCACAAATCCAGTTTATAACTCTTAAATTCAGTGTAAAAAAAAAAAAAAGTTATATATACACATACACACAGCAAAGGAATGCTTCTGAAGGGGTGGAAAAATCTAATATTAGTGCCTGTTTTAGCATAAATTTTAAGTGACTTGTTTACATGATGCATTTTACAGACCAAACAAGATTTACAGAGAAGAGGACATGAGAACAAACAAATCATAAGGCAACTGAAACTAGAACAGAAAAATATATGCCAATATTCTTGTAATTACACGTTTTGACGAACTACTCAGAGGTTCATTTCCTTGAACGGGTTAGATAGTGCTGGTCTGTTTCTTACATTAATAATTCTGCAGAAAGAGGAAAAAAAGAAAAAAAAAAAGAAATCGGGGACGTTGAACATGTGTTCAAAATGCTGAACTCTAAAGTACACTGGACGCTTTGCAGGTTGACGGATGCAAGACTAATAAGATAATAAAACAAGCGCTAGGCCACTGAAAATCTACAAAGTGCAAAAAAATGTTTTTACAGACTCAAATGTATGTCCTGTTTAATATATTACTCTTAATGTTCTAGGGCTTAAAACATTTTGTCATCTAAAGCAACCCCCCCCCCCCCCCCCCAAAAAATCAGATTTTTTTTTATTTTTTTTTTTTACAATGGCGCTTTTTGTTGAATACTCATCCTGTATAGTACTGGTATATTATTATATGTCTTGTGTTGGTACAACCAAGGATATACATGTGGTGACTGGTTACTTGTGACGTTGCATTAATCCTAATTAAAACAGAGTTTTTGTTTTTTAACAAAATGTACAATAACAGGTTATCATGCATTATCTTCTTTTAAGCACATTCTAAAATCAGATTCTGCCTAAACGTTAACTTCATGTCCATTTAAACGAGAATAACGCATATCAAAATTTCATTTGATTTAAATTACCCCACTATTTAAACAGCTCCTGTACACAAGATGTCTCATTTACAGTTATGCACATCAACCGTCTGTTGATAAACTCAGTATTTCTTCCATCTACATTAGTGTTCGGTGGAGGATTCGTCCTCGTGTGACTGTTTGCCGAGTGCACTGGGACGTGCGCGTTATGAACAGATAAAATGAGTGAGGGTGAAGTAAGGGAGAGAGGGAGTGAGGGAGGGACAGACAGGGATGAACATGACAGAAGCTGACTAATGCTTGCCCTCAAGTATTCTGAGCTGCCCAGCCCCGAACGCTAATCTCATGGCCAAACAGAACGGGAAGAGCATACAGATCATACACACAGAGAGAGAGAGAGAGAGAGAGAGAGAGAGAGAGAGAGAGAGAGAGAGATATCGAATGGGGGGGGCCTGTGGTGTGGGTTTGGAGGGGAGATATGGAAAGAGACACAGAAAGAAGTCTCCATGGTCATTAACAGCTGCAGCCCTCTTTCTGAGGCTGTGTGTCGCTGGAGAGTCGGCCGCCTTGTGGCGCGTTGGGCTTATGCTGGACTCCTGACTCGGCGGCGTTCAGGTCCAGACTACCATCCTGAATGTTCTGGTAGATCTTCTTAGCTGCCTCCAGGAATGCATCTTCAACGTTCTCACCTCTGTTCAATGAACAGATACATATAGATTAGACGAGACATAAACGGGTCCAGTGCCAAACTATAAATTAAATGTGCTAGACCTTGCCCTATAAATAACACCAATTTATTTAATAGAGGAGTAAAATCTATATTTCTTCTACTTAAGAGTTTTACACTTGCTTCAGGTGTTCCTGCATCAAATAAGAAATATAAATTTGGATAAATAATGATTTCACAAACACATGACATCGAGCTTGTCCAAATGTACTCCACTACGATGAAGTCTTCAAAATGTGCGATTATAAAAAATATTTAGCAAAATGCTTTTCATTTTATTGCTATCGGCTAAAACCTCAGCTGATACCAAACACGCCTGACTACATTGTTTACTGATTAAGGAGATAAACTTACGTTTTGGCACTTGCCTCCAGAAACAACAGGCCTATTACAAAACAAGATTACATTACGAGAATTAAAATCAGTGCAATGTAAAAAAACAAAACAAAAAAAAAACATGCATGATAAATCTATTCTATTTCATAAAATTATTTTCCTACCGTTCTCTTCAGCAAATTGCTTCGCCTCTTCATACGTAACGTCTCGCTGGGCTTCTAGGTCAGCTTTGTTACCAATAAGAATAATCACCTGGGGAGAATACAATTACTCAGGACAGAGCAGTCGAACAAATATGGTCATTCTCTAAATCTCTGAAACATCACTATATAAACATCACTAATAATTTCTGTTTAATACCACTGATGAAAGGTTTAGCTGTGGAACAGTTAGGAGTGTCCCAGATGCAAGTGGAAAGCTGAAATCACTATTCAGTCCGCACAGGATTGTCGAGGTTTTTCGAGCGTCGATTCTGCTGTGGCATTTTTTCTCAAAATTGCATTTGCCCGAAACTGTTCTGCACGCATTTCCGCAGTGAGGTTCGTTTATAAACGAGACCTTTTTAGCTGTACTCATGTTCGATGCACGTGAATCGAAGCAGGCTTTGACCGAATGTGCGTTGTGATGGCGTCACATGACGCATCTTGGCCCATATCCGCAGAAAACCTGCGGTCATTTTGAAAAACTGCAAGCAACTCGGAATATTTCTGAGTATTTGCTTGATTTTGGGTTAATTTCTAAAAGTGCACAATCCTGGAGGGACTGATATATTTGTCAGGAAAGAGGACAAGTGATGTTCACTCCTGGATCACGTAATGTTCAGACATCCTGCACACTCGGAGCAAAACTGGCGGTGAAAACACGGTAGCGAAAAAACAGTTAGCTATACACTCCCTTCATATTTACTGTGAACACCCTGACGATGCTTATTTATATACACCAGTATTTTATTCCCCTTACATCAATGCAATTTGCAAATGATGTCAATTTATTAATTAAATAGTGGCACCACATACTTTTTAAATATTTATATGTACATTTTAACGACTGTAGAATGCCTGCATTAAACCCTGGCTAAAGTTGGTTTTGTTGTGATGCTTTTATTTATTTTTTTTGCATTCATTAAATAAAAGCTTGAATAATAAGGAAATATTTACAATTTCATACATGCCAAAAGATATTAGCTTGTACAATTTTTTTTGGGGAAAAAAAAAAAAAAAAAATTAACCACAATAAAGATCTTTATTTTTTTTTATTTAGTCATTATAAAGCTATAATCTTACTAAGGCGGTTGAACTATACATTGAACAAGATGAAGCAGACATTCAGTAAAGCTTTTACCATTCATTTATTAACAAACATGTACGCCACTGCCTGGAGGAGAGTTTAGCTGCAGTGAGGAAAGTATTTTTATTATACCCTGTTTTCGAGCAAAGTCCTTTCGCCCTTCCACGCAGTTAACTGAACATCCGACAGCTGACTCTTACAGATCCTCAAATCTCAAACTGGCTCAAAACACACATCCTCAATATCGGCCTGGACGTAGTAATTTTGCATGCATGTAAATCAGGGGAAGTTACACAAAAGCTCATCTGTGTACAATATTAATTC
Source organism: Ameiurus melas (assembly GCA_012411365.1). NCBI lineage: Eukaryota > Metazoa > Chordata > Actinopteri > Siluriformes > Ictaluridae > Ameiurus > Ameiurus melas. Next base: position 6,693,860 of record CM022773.1, on the reverse strand, counting down.
TCATTTTATACACTCGATAAACCAAGCAATCATCAATTCAACAGGAGCACGGGGCAGAAACGCTTCCTGTCTGTAAAGCAGTGTGATGATGATTTCTTAAGCCCAGATGCAGAGTGAAATTAAAAGCTAGTCAGTCTGCGGTCGATATTTATTACAAACAGAAATGGAAAGGGAACCAAGACTAGAGGTAACTGCTATTTAAAATGTCTCATTATATTATGTTGGGAAGTTGGCATTAATCAGTTATTCCATAGTTATGTATATAAAGCTAGGGAATGATGAGAATTTAAATAAATAAAATCAATCAATTAATGAAATAACCATCTGAGATGAGCAGGGGCATAATATTTACTTCAAATAAATATTTAATTTAATAGATTTTTTTTTCCTTTTTCAAAAAGACCCCATCTGCACCATAAGAGCAATCACTACAGGTATGATTTCTGACGTTTCACAGGATCCCATTTCGTAGACTTACTGTATTGGGGTTGGTGAGATTCCTTGCGTCAGTCAGCCAGCTGCTCAGGTGGTTGTATGTGCTTCGCCTGCAGAGAAAGAGCACCGGGTACCACTTTACACTTTAAACAAAGTGGTGTCAAGTGTGAAATCCAATGACAGTATTCTTATAGGTTAATTTGGGGGTTTTTAATCCTCAAATCCTCCAGTTTCAGACGATGAGATATCTCCTTAAAGCTTTACAGAAAATACTCCACTCTACCTGGTGATGTCGTACACCATGAGAGCGCCAGCGGCTCCTCTGTAGTAGCTGCGCGTGACGGCGCGGAATCGCTCCTGACCCGCCGTGTCCCAAATCTGCAGCTTCACCTTCTGCCCGCTCACCTCGATTATCCGTGTGCCGAACTCCACCCCGATCGTGTGAGGGCAGTCCGCCATGACTGAGTCGGACGAGAACAAACACATCATACACTCCTCATGACACTGGAGACTCCTTCCCCTGAGTAAGCTGCTTTTATAGAATCGACAACGCATTAGAACAAGCACACTAACAATAACAGAACCCGTGATTGTGGAAATTTACATCAACACCTTTCACCTGACCCGTTATAGTGGAGACTTTACCAGCATAGAAAACTTGCGTGCTCAATCGAGGCGAATTTTTATTTAAAATTTTTTTAAATTTTTTTTTCGATAAGACGTGCATAAATTACAATGGAAAATCATTCACCAAATTAATTCCTCGATTCCTCAAAAAAAATTACATGACTTGACCTCAACAAATCATGTTAGGATAATTGTCATTATAGATATCTGTAAAAGGATTATATTGAAAATGTACAATACTTGTGTTTCTAACTGCTCACAATGTTTACCAGTTAATAACTGTTTAGGAAATACTTTTACAAGGGTTTTTTTGGTCCTAGCAGGGTTAAGCGGGGTTATTAATAGGGTTGCACAGTATACAGGTACTATGGCAGTATCACGAATCTAAAGCTTCAAAACACCAAAAGTACCGTAAGTAAATTTAGTATAATGTTGTATTTCCTGTTTCTCAAACCAATACAAAGCCCTTCTGACTGATCACCTCCTGATCACATACTACAATGAAATATTTCTATCCTGAGTGGAGTGGTACTCTTATCCCTCTTCTGGGGTACGAGGACTCGCTGAGTACTTTGACGAATATGAAAATTATGCAATGGTGCGTTCAAGTCATGTCGGAAAGATCGTATTTACGAGCTGAATGCACATGAACGCCGCCATAAAGTCACATTTACGAGTGGGGTGTGTCAGAAAGAAAACATGGCAGAATCAATCGCTGCAACGTCTGAAGTGGATGGTAAATTTGTTGAAATTGAACGTTTACTTGTCTCAGAAGCTGATTTCAGTTATTATGTATAAGTTATTAAAATACAAGCAAACTGCTCAACATGTCTGTCAGGTTTGGGTTTTTTTCTTTTCTTTTGCAAGCTAATTTCCTGCACAACATATGATATATTTACCATGAATTCAATTTGTAAAGAAATTTTTAAAAAATCAAAAAAAAAAAACACCACACCTCATGCACATTCTACCTTCTACATTTTCTAGAGGTAGAGTTAGAAAACCTTTTGTAGTTAAGAGAGAGTGAAGGTACGTCGCCATCTTGCTCTGACCAAAGTGACCTGAATGCGCCTGATGCCATAGTTACGACTTCCCAACTCGTAAATACGAACTTCCCAAAAGGACCTGAACGCACCATAAATCATGCCCTTCAGTCACCAGATCTCCACCCAACTGAACACCTACGGAAGATTTTCTCACGACTGCGCTCTCCGCTACCATCGTTATCATCATCATCAAAACACCAACTGAGCGAATATCTTTCCCATCCCTTCAGGATCTGAGAAGAACTGAAGCTCTGGACATTTTCCCCTTTAATTCATCACCTGCCTGTAAGCGTGGCTCATTAGGTAGCATTACTTACATTTCTTTTCTGTAAACTGGTGGAGCAAACAAGACTTCCCAACCCCCATATCACCTGGAAAAATAAACACAATAGAGTGTCAAGCATATATCTTAAAGCATTAAAAAAAAACAAAAAAAAGCATGTTTTTAGCATCAAAACTATTTTAGCATGGCTCCATTGTCTCCCGGTCCATTTTAGGATTCAGTTTTGTCTTTAAAACTCTTAATGATCAAGCTCCTTCTTATCTCAAACATCTTCTTCCACCACATCCATCTAACAGATTTCGAAGATCGTCCGATAGGTTTCGTCTGCATGTCCTTCGGTCCTGTTTAAAAACTAATTCGGATAGATCTTATTCAGTCACCGCCCCTCGTTTTCTTGAATCAATCGCCACTGGACATCGGCCGTGCACCGTCTATTATCATTTTTAAAAAAGAAGCTGAAAGCACATCTCTTCTCCCAGGCGTTTTAATCTCTCTTTTTTATTTATTTACTATTGTCTGTCTATACTTGGTTTTATTCTGTTTTCTATTGTAGTTTTCTGTACTCTGTTCAGCACGTTGGTCAGCCTCGCTGTGTTTTACAAATGTTTTACAAATAAAATGTAATTACTAATTAATGAAAAGAAGAAAAAAAGAAGAAGAATAAAACCTTGTGAAATCTAAAAAAAACTCAACAAAAAGTGAACACACAGCACATCACTTACCAATAATTATATATTTGAAGATATAGGAATAGTTATATGGTGCGGTCGTCATTTTGGTTCTGCGGGAGAAAATAAAAACAAGACAAATTTTAATGTATATAAGAAATATAAAAGCACAAAGTATGGCTGGTGTTAATTAGCCGCTTGCTGATGCTCCACTGAAACCTCCACTGAAGCCCCTCCACTGAAAGCCTCCACTGAAGACCTCCACTGAAAGCCTCCACTGAAAGCCTCCACTGAAGCCCCTCCACTGAAAGCCTCCACTGAAGACCTCCACTGAAAGCCGTCCACTGAAGGCTAGTCAGCTGACACTATTGTCTGGGCATGAACCTGGCTAACGCCTAGCGAGCTAACAATTTAGATATAATCACCAGCTAATATAATGAAGAGCATTCTGCCCGATTACGCATGTGAAAGAGGAGTCACGTGTCCCTGCTGTAGAAGCGTGTCTGGTCGGTCCCCTGTCCCGCCGAACCACGTCTCATGAGCCGGCCGTGCACATAAACACATCACCGTGCTCCGCGGCTAACAGACTGATGCAGGCCGGTGCTAGGAGCACATTCACCAACCGTTAGTTAGCTAGTTCACCTAGCATCCATATCTATCCGTGCATCTAGCTATGAACGCCCCGTTGTCTTCCCGTGTAGAGGCGAAGGCCCGGGTGAGTCGGAGCCCAGAGTAACGCGGTGTTTCGGGTCAAACGAAGCACGACATCGGGCCTGATTCATCTGAAACGGTAGAAACGTCCGCTAGCTCGGATCTTTTCGACGTCTTAGCTTAGCTCGGCTTCCTTAGCCGAGCGCCACACAGAGCTCGGGGGAAACAGCCGAACACAAAGAGCCACCCCGGGAGCATTTTAAAACCATTCTACAATCAGATGTTTCTCGACCGCGTGGCGTTAAGAAACGTTACCTAAAATAAGGATTCAAGCCGGCTCCTGTAGACCTGAGCAGATTCGAGCACCGATGGCGTCCACCTTCTTCCTACACGTCTATCAAAACAGTGACTCCGGCGCCCTCTAGTGGACCCACTGGAGCGCGCAGAGGCCAAACCCGGAAGTCAGGCGGTTTGTTTGTTTGTTTGTTTGTTTGGACAAATTCTGATTCGCTCCATATCGGACACGACGCATGGTGTGAAAGGCAGTGATTATTTAATTCAGCGTGCATTACATTCATGATGATGATCATATTTTACAATAGCTCCATGTGTACCTTGTCAAATGCCTGCTGAAATCTGATTGACAGATAGTGACCATGTGTTATAAGGATCTTGATCATCATCAAACATCCACTTGCAGTTCATCAGGATGCAATATATAAAGCTTCACACCAAAGTCTGACACCAAAATTTAATTGTACAGGTTATTTTCCTGCTTGTTTTTGTGTGCACTAACATAAGTAGTGTCCCCAGTGGCAGTTTAAGTTAAATTTTGTTTACAGGGCTCCTGGTTCAAGAGATATGGACCAAAACATAAAACCCTGAACTATAGTGCCACCATTAGGCCGATCTGGCCAATCTCGCTTGCCTGAGAAGACTGAGGGAGTACTACCTATTGACCAAGTTCCATGTCTCTATTGTTTGGTCTGAATGATTAATATTAAAGCAGAAGACAGACAGAAAGAAAGAAAGAAAGAAAGAAAGATTCTAACATTTACAATAAGGTTCCAAGCAGCCTTGGTGCTTGGACCCCTAACAGGATGACACGAAGGAAGGAAGGAAAAAAGAAAGAAAGGTGCAATTTTTTGTTGGGTATAGTTGATTTATTTCATAGTGTAAAATAAATCAAATAATTAATTAATTCACAGTTGAGGCTGCAGAATACCCATAATGCAAATACATGTTAGCTGTAACAAGATGTTTTCCTCCAGTGTTTCCCCAGTATAGGCCTATCTGTTGTTTTTCTTACAGATTACAAAAATGACAAAATTATATGTGGCATGAAGGAAAGTGAGCAGAAAAAAACAAGGTTTCTTCAGGTACGTTGTGAAGCAGAAAAATAAATCCAAAAGTAGGAAAAGTTAGTTGTGAGATATGGTAAGGTGCAAGTAGGGAACATAATACCTAGCTGTGGAAAATGAGTATGATGGGTGTGGTTTGTCCTTGGTGATCAGGGATAAAGCACACCTGTGCTGGGTAGGAGTGACTGCTGTCCTTTTTTTTTTTTCCTCAGCTCGTTCTGAACAGCTTATACAACACACAAAAACAGCTGAGTTTAGCAACAGGTAGGTTAACCAGAGTGTTGTGGAAAAGCTATACGTAAAACAACGGATTGATTGCATGAAGAGATTTTGCTTGATTTCTTATTTTGGTTTAACCTGATTGCATTAATGACCTGAAACATTTACTTTCCTCACGAGGTGGTGGGTATTTGGCAAATACAAAATTAAGCTCCTTTTTTTTTTTTTTTAAATGTAGATTTGAGCAAATATACAAGTAGAATTGATGCATTTTAAAGACATCAAACATACCTTTAGATTACAGATGACTCTTTCTTGACATGTTCACAGTTTCTTCGCTTGAAGCATGGTTTATCATCCTGAGTTTAAAAAGGCAGGACAGAAACCTGGTCTGCAGGTATGGAGGATTGAGAAAATGGATTTGGCATCAGTGCCTGAGAATCTTTATGGGAGTTTCTATACAGGAGACACGTACATTGTCCTCAATACCATCAAGCAACGTTTAGGAAGTCTGCAATATGATCTTCATTTTTGGCAAGGTGTGACTGTGATGTAAATAATACAAGTTTGTTATGTACTTTTTTTTTGTTCAGCATGTTCTAATTAGGCTATGCATTTCCTCTTTGTGTCAGGTAATGTCTGTACTATAGACGAGAGTGCTTCTGCAGCCATTTTTGCTGTCCAAATGGATGACTATCTTGGGGGAACACCTGTTCAGTATCGAGAGGTCCAGGGCCATGAATCTGAAACATTTGTAGGTTACTTCAAATCAGGTCTTAAGTACATGGTAAGCATGAATATAAATTTTAAACATGATGACAAATGATGCATGACTTGAACTGTCAATTAATTTACAGCTCTTTTAATGCTTCAGCAAGGTGGTGTGGCATCAGGTTTTAGACACGTGGTCTCTAATGGGGCAGGAATGCATAGAGTCCTCCATGTTACAGGCAGACGAACAGTGAGGGCTACTGAGGTACCTGTGAGCTGGGGCAGCTTCAACCAGGGAGACTGTTTCATTCTGGACCTTGGAGATGTAAGGGAGTAGACATTCTCTGAATGTCAGATTTGTATACATTGTAAAATGTAACTTATTAATCAGCCCTTTTGTTATGATGTACCCCAGGAAATCTACCAATGGTGTGGTACAAAGAGCAATCACTTTGAAAGGTTAAAAACCACAAACGTTTCTAAGGGCATCCGTGATAATGAGCGAGCTGGAAGAGCAAAATTGTACATGTGTGAAGAGGGGTCGGAGCCTGACAAGATGCTGGAGGTACAATTGTCTAGAGTATTTTCTGCATCTTCTAAAAGGATGTTCAATGGATTGAGTCCATACAGCCATGACTAAACATGTGAAATCTAGTGCTACGTTTAATTTTCAGATCAATTTCTCAGCTACGTTAGTTTTGCTATTATCATGCCAAGTCCTAACATTGGTCTCCATATCTTCATGCTATTTCCCAAAATAATTTATTATTATTATTTTTAAATAAACTACATACTCATATGATGCCATTAAGATTCTTGGACCAAAGCCTGAGCTTCCTGATTCAGGCTGTGATGACTCTGAGACTGATTCATCAAATAGAAAGATGGCCACATTATACAAGGTAAGATTTGGTTTCTCCATCAGACTAGATATTGACTGAAATTGGTACACTGAAAATGTATAACTGGTCATTAAAATCCAACATTAAGGTGTCAGATGCCAGTGGAGAGATGTCTATCACATTGGTCGCAGCAGAGAATCCGTTCTCTCCGAGTGCACTGGAGTCGACTGATTGTTTTATCTTGGACCATGGTTCCAACAGCAAGATCTTTGTCTGGAAAGGTCTGGACAGACTCGTATTAAGTTTTACACCATTTATGATGTGCTTTTTTTTTAAACCCATTAAGAAAAACACCTTCCTAATTAAGTATTAATGAATCAATTACAGGTAAAGAAGCCAGCCCAGAGGAGAGGAGTGCAGGGTTTAAGGCTGCAGAAGTGTTCATTCAGAGAATGGGGTACCCAAAACACACCCAGGTCCAGATCCTGCCTGAAAATGGGGAGACCCCACTTTTTAAACAGTTCTTCAAATCCTGGCATGATGTGGCCCAGACTGAAGGGATGGGAAAGGGATATGTATCCAACAAGATTGCCAAGATTGAGAAAGTACCCTTTGATCCATCTACGCTCCATCTCTCGAGTGCTATGGCTGCTCAGCATGGGACGATTGACAAAGGGGAGGGAGAGAAAAAGGTGAAACTGTATTAAATAACCAGGAAAATATGATTTAGAAATTACGCCAACTGAAAGGTATGGGACATGCCACATTATATAGTATTTTAAGAATACTATAAACCTACTATAAATTATTCATGTAATTATCCAATCGGCCAATCATGGAATAAGACCACATTTTGTTTGATGTGAAAATCTGTATCTGCATGATTTTATGCATGACACTGCTGCTAAATGATTGGCTGATCAGATTATTGCATGAATAAGCCGGGGTCCTGTAAAGGGGCCAGTGAATGTATATGTAGTGTAGAGCTACCGAAGAGCTCTTTTTACCAATGCAATCTTCAATTCTGTATTTTTATATGAAGATTTGGCGCATTGAAGGATCAGACAAGGTGGATGTTGATCCCTCAACCTATGGGCAGTTCTATGGAGGAGACAGTTACATCATACTGTATAACTACCAGCACGGGAACCGTCAAGGACCGATTATCTACATTTGGTGAGAAACAAAGATGACCAACACCATCCTCGTGGTGATGAGTTCATGTTGAATAACCAGCTTTGTGTGGGCCAGATGCTTTGTGTGTTCATGTTACAAGTAACAGTATCCAACAAGGTCAACTAACAGTATCTCTTACACTGTTATTTGTATCCCGTGGATGACTTCAGTTGTTGCCAGCAGTTGTGTGTTTTTTTTTTTTTTTTGGTACACAGGCAGGGAGAGGATTCCAGCCAAATTGAGAAAGGAGCTTCCTCCATCTTGGCCACTCAACTGGATGAGGAACTGGGAGGAGGAGCGGTGCAGGTGACCAATGACTGGTTGACATTATTACTTGCTGTCATTATGGATTTATGCCTACATCTATAATCAGTATTAACCAGAAAGTTGTTTAGTTTAAGACTTGGATAAGTTTTATAATGTCATGGATTATTAATTAGTACTTGGGTACATGTTTCTGCAAGGGTTCTTTATTTATTTTTGACCAGTTCCACACATTCACAAAATAATACCATGGTGTAGGCTGGGATGATTAACCCAACCTGCAGGAAGGTGCTTCATTTGAAATTTTAGCCATGGACATCATCAAAATATCAAAGGGTTCAACAACCACCCATGTGTGATTTAATCATGTTATTAAAGGGCTTGAAGGAAAAATGGATTTAAATACACTTATGTGATCATCTCCTTGCCTTAGGTCCGAGTGATTCAAGGCAAAGAGCCTGTCCACCTCATGAGTCTTTTTGGAGCTGAACCAATGGTGGTTTACAAAGGTGGGACTTCCAGAGAGGGTGGTCAGTCAAAAGCATCAGCGATCCGCCTCTTTCAAGTTCGGTCCAATGCTGCTGGGAACACGAGGGCAGTTGAGGTGAGTTGCTCAAATGGACTAAAGAATGTGCATGTCTATTTTGTGCTGGGGGGTATTATTTATTTATTTATTTAATCCCAATAAAGGTTGATCCAGTGACCTCTAACCTCAACTCCAATGACGTATTCATTTTGCTGAACCCATCAGACTCTGTGCTATGGGTGGGTCAAGGTGCCAGTGCTGTTGAGAAGCATGGAGCTAAAAAGCTCAGTGAGACTTTAGGAGTGCAGATTTCTGAAGTGACAGAAGGTGAAGAAGGAGGTATGGCAGCTGATTGAACTGAAATGTTGTCTATGCTGTTAGGTTGTTGTAAAATAGGTATCTTTTTATTTTTTATTTTTTTGCCCACTGCTTGTTTTTGAAGATGACTTCTGGGAAGCTCTTGGAGGTAAAACAGAATATCGCACATCTGAAAGACTGAAGAGTAAAATAGACTCTCATCCTCCCCGTCTGTTTGCTTGCTCTAACAAAACAGGACAGTTCCATGTGAGTGAATTGTTAACCTTTTTCTTTCAATGATGTGCACAACTGCTGGTTATTTTCACATCAATCACTCCATACATCACTCACAGTTGGTTTAAAAGACAGGCTTTTCCCAATCAGATCGAGGAAGTACCAGGGGAAATGACTCAAGAGGATCTGGCTCCTGATGACATCATGATCCTAGACACTTGGGATGAGGTACATGTTTGAATAGCACCATGAGCGAACCCGGGTTGTGCACAGATGACCAATGTGGTGATGCTTCTATTTACTTCCAAGGTCTTTGTTTGGATTGGAAAAGAAGCCAATGAAGAAGAGAAAACGGAGGCTGTGGCATCAGGTACTCCCCCCGTTTATAAAGTTAGGTTATATCTTCTACGTTAAAATGTAAACTAGAAGTTACTGTGTAATCGTTGGATTTTTTTTTTCCTTTTAAATGTCTTGTTCTGATGTATGTAAATTTATTAAACAAAGTTATCTAAAAAAATCAAATGCAAATCCAGGAACTAGTAAATAGCTATGGAGTTGTATGGCTGGCATTGCAAAAGGCCTGACACAGTATTCGTCACTGTCTTATGTTTAAAATGTCAACCACCACTTAAAATGTTTTCCAATGTATATGATCACATGACTAATTGCTCACTCTGTCCACTTTCTCCTAAGCTGTCAGATACATCGAAACCCATCCTGCCATCAGAGACAAGAGGACTCCTGTTGTGAAGATACTGCAGGGTTTTGAGCCTCCCACATTCACAGGGTGGTTCCTGGGCTGGGATTTTGACTACTGGAGCTCAAAGGCACTGGAACATGCTGTGGCTGCTCTGAAGCACTGAACCTACAGCTGTTTAATGTAGCAGATTTAGTCTCATACAGACAAAAAAAACAAATCCAGAGTTAGTATGAAATTTTGTAATAGATAGCCCAATAACATTTATTTATATTCTCTGCTATTAAAAATGACAATCACAAAAATAAATCTGCAAAATACATTTCAAGCATATTTACAATTGACCCAAAATAAGCGTAACATGATGAGAAAACATCAGCCGACCATAAACTTTCATGTAGTCAAAGTTGCAATGTTTGTAATCGAGTAAGCGTTTAATATCCTGAGTTACAGTCGTTATTGCTCTACATGATTACTCAAATCATGTGTTCACTTCACTGCTATCATCATCATCATCATCATCCGTGATGTCCTGAAAGATGTTTGAGAGAAGATAGCTCTCCTGGTTTTCATTATGCTGAGTCTCATCAGAGACCTTGCAGGATTCCAGCGTCTGTTCAAGCTGTGGTAAGACGGTCTCGTACATAAAGTCAACAATATCTGGTGAAATTTCAATAAAAAAAGATGATAAAAAAAGTGCAAGAGACTCAACATGTTTTCTCCAGAGTTTTGTGCTCTGTAGGTATAGTCCAATGTAGAAACACAGGCTTTGCTTGAAAAAATAAAAATCTAAACATAATACAGAGCTGCCTGGGAACTACCTTATCTTACCATCTTGATTTAATAACACTGTTCAGCAAAAAAAAAAAAAAACTGCATAAATGATTCAACAAAACAAATGGCTTACCTCCAAAACACTTTTTTTGCCAGTCAGGCACATGGCATACTTTCAATTTATGCCATTTCCTTTGGATGTATGTTGGAGGTAGATCCCTATAGAGAAAATAAACCAGCACTTAAGATTACATACGGGGGGCGGGGGAAGACAACCACTGTTTAAGACTTCAAACTTATCATTTTGGAAGTTAATGTAAAACCCCTCAACAAGCTGTATTACAAACAGCAAAGAGGTACATCCTAAATCCCAAAACATATTGGATATATGTTACAACAGCGTGCAAAAAAAAAAAAAAGGTTTATCCCATATTTTCTGGGTCAAAATAGGAACATGTACTTTATCTATAAAATACTATTTTAGTATTTAATCTAATTTAAAACACAGTGCATAATAACCAGGGCTCCAAACTGCTTTGAGGAACAAAAACAAAAGCCAGAAAAATAGTATTAAAGAAAAATGCTACCAAAAAGTGTGATTCTTAATTGTTCTTTTTGCATATAATAATGCACGTTACTCAGTGTCAGGAACCATTGAAAGTCAAAATACATAATTTTGTATTTATTATTTACGACATAAACTCTACATGTTCACCTTTACACTCTACTCTACATGCTTGCCTAACACATTGGTTTTTGGGCTTTTCAGACACCTTGTAATATATAATGTATTTTATAATGTTATTTTTCCATCTAGCCCATTAGCTTATTATTCATGTCTTACCATCAAATTCCCAATAGTTTCTGGATCAATGACTTCCTTCAGTTCATCAATGAACCATGCAACCTTGTTGTGATGTGCAACATAATATACTATAGTGTATGTAAAAAGCTGTGTGTGTGTGGATATGTCTGTCAATACACACTGCTGCTGGGTCTAATAGCTTTCCAAACTACTATTTTTATTATACTATTTTTATTATATTAGGCCTACATACAACCTACGCAAAAGCATATACATAACATACACTTATTACATTTGATTTTTCTCATGCATTTTCTCTTAAGGAGTATGAAAATATTTTAACTCATCTGCATATAAACACCTTACTAAATCTGTGATAATATAAATGTGTTTTTGGATAAAGACGTCAGTGATGTATAATTGCGTTGTTTATATGACACCAGTGGTACATGAATCAATATATGAGCTCCTAGAGACGCTTTTACCCAATCAGTGCTGTTAGGTCCTCCCAGTTGACCTGGACAACATCATCGATATCCATTTCATATATCCTGTGGAGTATAGAATATACTTTACAAACAGTGTACCACACACAGAGCAGCAATGGGTTTGGGCCTAGTACAGTACATTAAAATCAATACATTAAATCATCTGTATTATTCTCAGTACAGTATTGTGTTCACACCGAGTGCTCATAGCCTGCTTTGCCATTCTGATTTTTATATATATGTGTATATGATTCCGAAATAATCAATAGGCTTAATACATACCCTTTTATGAGTTTGATCTGGACATCGAGAGATTTCTTCTGACTGAATAAGGTTCCAAAAGACATTCTCTTTGCCAAAATACCCATCCTAAAACCAATACGATAATAGTCCTATTATAATATGCGAAACAGGTGGGAACAAAACAAGGAGACAAGCCACACCTGAAACAAACATTTCTCCATTTATTATGAAATGGGGTGTACTAGATTGGCAGAAGGGGGCGGGGCTTCTAAATGGTGTTCAAATAATCTCCCATTTTATCGAAGAAAAACGCTGCTCTTCTTGTATATATACTGTATATTTGAATGATAATTTGTACCAGTGTACTACGATGTTAAACAGTAGACGCCTTACGCAAAGACTTTGCGCACTTCTGGAAAAACAATTTAAATCAGCATAACCGTCGCTGGATATCGTGCCAATGTATTACGTAGGGATGATTAAATCGTTATATTCCACAAGCATGGCTACTTAGAAATGCCATTCTTGTGTTATGATTGTGGCGAAAACTTTATAAACAAAAGCTTCAGAAATGAAAATCCAAAACATCAAAAATGCACACGGCTTCTCACCATTTCTCCCTGCACTGAGTCCACGAGCGAGTTTTCACCTTCTTAGAGATCTTCATCAAGGGGAGCCTTTTATACAACACTTCCTTCATCACTCTTACGGAGTCATAATTGTCGGCTGCACCTGGGATCTTGCTCACTACGTGATCTCGTACAGCTCTCAAAAGTCTCTGTACCTCCTTTTTGGACCAGGGGCCTTCGTTTTCAGCTGAGTGACACAGAGCAAGCACAGAAGCAACATTCCATTGTGTAAATGGCATTTTAGACAAGAGGTTTTTTTCCCCCCTCCACATTTTATTTTATTTTATTTACCAATCTGTGAGTACACGTTTGTAGGCGACAAAGGACTTCCGGCCGGTCAACTCTGAAATCATCTTCCAATTACTACCATGTAAAGTGTGCCACTTGTTCAACGTGTGAAGTTCTGCCGCCGTAAACCTTCAAAACACACGCATACAGAATACTTGTAGACATAAATACAACTTTTATCGACATTAGAAGACGCAAATTATTTTATGAAGAAAATATCACATCTATTGTGCATATTCTCATACACTTAATCAAACAGTACTTACTCTCCCTGGTAGTTTGTTTCATCGAAAATTCTTCTTCCACGAGCATAAATATAATAGCAGGATCTGGGAATTCCTTCTGCTGTTATAAAACAGATAAGGCAAAGTCAGATTACACAGTCCACTCATACAGTTTAAAATTCAGGAAAGGCAAAATACAATTGAGAGCACAAGTTTGCAAACCCGAATGGCAAAATGAAGAAGACAGGAATGTAATTTACATCCGTTACAGATCGAATGTTTTGGTTTCCCTGATTATATCGTTTCATTATTATACATTGGTGTCTGAAAGTTTGTGAACCCTTTAGAATTCTCTACATTTCTGCATAAATATGGCCTAAAACAACATCGGATTTTAAGGTAAGGCCTAAAAGTAGATAAAGAGAACTCAATTAAACAAATGAGAGGAAAATATTGTACTTGGTCATTTATATATTGAGGAAAATTAACCAATACGACATATCTGTGAGTGGCAAAAGTATGTGAACCTCTGCTTTCAGTATCTGGTGTGCCCCCCTTGTGCAGCAAGAATTGCAACTAAACGTTTCCAGTAACTGTTGATCAGTCCTGCACATCAGCTTGGAGGAATTTTAGTCAGTTCCTCAGTACAGAACAGCTTCGACTTCAGCTCTTTTGTGAACTTTGAATTGAGATCATTAAACATTTAACATCTTATGCTCTGTGGGAGGTATAAAAATTTCTAACAGGCCAAATTGACCTCTTTTTTGCATTAAGATAGCAAGAAGAAAAGATCTAAGTGACTGTGAAAGAAGATTCACTGTTAGGGCTTCAGTCACAAAGATGCTCAGTTGGCTGTGTTTCAGTATGAACGTTGAAAACTAGGGATTGAGACCCCACATGATACAAATAGGGTCACAAACAAAACTCACAATCTCTGATTTCGTTTAGTTTATTGAGAGTCACATTCAGACAACCTACATTTATATCAATAGTGTTAGTGTTATTTTAGTCTTTTTCAATACCCTGAACTTGCATAAACTAGTCTTGTGCCTCAAATTCTAGGTGGTTTCCTATTATTGTTAGGAAAGGCTCATGTAGTCTTCTGAAAACTGTTTAGCACACCAGCCTTCTGGATTTTCTAAATACTTTTGGGTGCATGGTCAGTGTTTTTGATTGGAGAAACTGCGCATGACAATAATCGCAATGGTAGCAGAAAGTTTTAAGGGAGACGGAGCTTGTCAGTGTGTGTAACATCACCATGTATAAAATCACTACGCGTTTTACAGTTCATCTTGGAAACCTGACAAACAGGCATGCTTTGGCTTTGACATCATATCTAGTGAATATCGTTAATGTTTTAAATGCTCCAAATATGCAGATCATACGCAGGTGTGTGTGAACAATTTTGCTCGCTTTGCCGCTGCTTGTGCGCGCAACACACACACACACACACACACACACACACACACACACACACACACACACACACACACACAGTCATGCATCAAGTATAATCCAGGCTCCTCTGCTTCATGTCTGGGTGCATCACACCACTCCAAACATAGTTTCTTTTACTCACAATAACTGAACTGAGAACTGGTAATTCAGTGCACGGAATGGTTCTTTGATTTTTAGTCACTTACATTACATGTGTGTTTGTTACTGACATCATAAAATGCTCAAATGTTACGGTAGTCCTATATTAGAAATCTGGAATTAAAAAATTGTGGTCAAGGCTTGGGGTCACAGAAAATTCTAATAATAATAATAATAATAATAATAATAATAATAATAATACAGCAGCAGCAGTAGTGATGAGTAAAAGATGGACAAATATACACTCACCTATCCTTTCAAAGAACTTGTGTGTCTTTTTCAGCTTCTTTATATTCTCCTGTTCCGTCTTAAAGCGATGTGTGAAGAACAGCTTGGTGGGGTCATCTATTGCGGTGAGAGCCATGAAGTCTTTGACATTCTTCCTCAGCCTCTCGTTTTCTTTTACAGTGAAACGTCCGATATTCACAGAGATGCCTAGAGACAAAGACCAAAATAAAGCCCTCCTTAATTAAGTATTAGTGAACAATAATCTTGCATCAACCAGCCAAACCGTTTCACTTACCTTGTCGTTTGAATTCCTGAAATCTTGGCATGTCGTATCTGATCATGTTACTTATGTTCAGCACGTCCCTTGACTCGATATCAGGAATAAATTCTTTCATCTGCTGCAAAAGTTTTTCATCAATCACAGGCAACGCTGTTTTGATTCCCGAGCCCTCTTTTTTTCCCCACTGTGTTCTCTTTTTCTTGATGTTTGGAAGAGATTTTTTTGCCAAACCGTCATGATTCTTGTCTTTTGATTCACCTTTCTTCTTTTCCAGTTCTTTGTTGCTTCGTGTCTCTGCCTCCACTGCTAAATTTACTTCCTCTGTCTCCCTTCTCTCTTCTGCAATATTCTCCTTGGACTCTTTCAGATTCTTTTTCCTTTTCCTTTTCTTTTCCAGTTCTTTGTTGCTTCGTGTCTCTGACTCCACTGCTGAATTTACTTCCTCTGTCTCCCTTCTCTCTTCTGCAATATTCTCCTCAGACTCTTTCAGATTCTTTTTCCTTTTCCTTTTCTTTTCCAGTTCTTTGTTGCTTCGTGTCTCTGACTCCACTGCTGAATTTACTTCATCTGTCTCCCTTCTCTCTTCTGCAATATTCTCCTTGGACTCTTTCAGATTCTTTTTCCTTTTCCTTTTCTTTTCCAGTTCTTTGTTGCTTCGTGTCTCTGACTCCACTGCTAAATTTACTTGCGCTGCCTCGTTTCTCTCTTCTGCAATATTCTCCTCGGACTCTTTCAGCTTCTTTTCCTTCTTCATAGCTGATGGTTCTTCTCTCTTTTCATTGCTTTGTGTCTCAGACTCCTTGGCTTCGTTCACGTCCTTTGTCTTCTCCCTCTTTTTCTTTTTTCTAGGGGGTTCTTCTGTACTTACAGAGTGCTCTACACCATCATTGATGGCGTCTGCAAGGAAGAAGAATTAAACAAAAATAATATGAAAGTGATTTGGATACAGAAGAACAGATGTGAATTGGGGCGGGGGGTGGGCGGTCTGGGGACCGAGGCTGCTGAGGGAATAACTGTTTATTATGGTCTTATTTTTGGATCAAATTTCTGCATGAAAGATCTACTTTTGATGATGCCGTTAAAATCATGGGAAAATCCTGTGAGATTTTTACCTGCAGGATCTGTACAGCAAAGCTGTAGCTCACGTGTTTGGAAGGGTGTACCTAATAAACTGATGTCTCAGTGTAAACGTGTCTAAACCACATAGTGCCCCTACCTTTAATTCTCAGTCTGGGAATCTGTGATTGGTATATTTTACTGTTTTACTATTTTTTAGCATTCTGCTTATATTTTATTTTATTCTATGTTGTATTGTGTGAGATGTTCTGAGCTACTGGGATCTTGAATTTCCCCTCGGGGATCAATAAAGTATCTATCTATCTATCTATCTAGTGCATAAGACCCAACAGGACGTGCTGCTGAAAGGAAGTAATCAACGATAAGGTGGCGTTAAAGTCGAGGAAGTAGTTTTTATCCATTTACAGCTACAATTAATGTTGTGTAACTCACATTATAGGAGCTATAAACCACAGTGGTATATGTGTGTCAAATTTCTGCACGTGCCAGGTAAAATTTTTATGCGTAAAATATGATGACAAATCCGTACCAAAAATCCAAGCGTGTTAATAAGGCTCAGATTTTTGGATCTCGCTCGCGTGTGCAGTAAATTACAACCGCAACAAGAAAAACAATAGACTTTTCTCAACTTTCAAAGTTGCTGGACACGCCCACATCTAGTCGCCAATGGTCTCCGGTCGCTTCTGCGGGTCGCCGTATGTGTAAACGTACCCTGACTTCGCTAATGGTTCGCCAAGGTGCCAGGCAGCCAATCAGAACAGATTTCTGGAAAAATTTGTTAGCCAATGATATCTGAGGATATAATCAACCCAGTTGGGCCCGCCCACTGCTGACAAAAATAAAAAGGTTCCCGTGAGCAAAGGACAGATTTTTCCCCGCGTGCGTGAGTTAACATCCAGGCTGCGTCCTGGGCACACTGCATTCGACGAAGCACCTACTGCACGGCCGGTGACACAGTGTGTGTGTGTGTGTATTAAAACTACAATAATATGCCATAATACACATCAGGAAAGTGAACCGAATTCGTGTAATGCATTGTGGGCGTGGCTAACAGGCTGGGGTAAATTCGTTGCCGAATGATTGAGATTACAAAAAAAAAGGTTTCAAACACCGTGACAACTGTGTTCTTGTTTAAACCTCTAACAAGTGAACAATTTATCCAGGTATTGTTTAACAAGCCCTATTCTACCAAGGCCCTTTTTAAGCATGAAGCTGACACGCTGTCTTCCGCCATTGGTTTTTCTGAGCTCGCCCACACCGGGTCCCGCTGCATTATGGGATTGATTGATTCGCGTAGTGTCCACCAGTCACACGCTGCAAAATCTCACGTGAAGCAGTACGCCAGGTAGTTCCGGGTATTTCTCGCCTACTGAGAATTCGAACATTCTGCTTTTCAGCGCATCGATCTCTCTATATAAAAATGGATAGCTCGTTACGTCACCAACAGTGACGCTACTGCGCCGCCATCTTTGTATTGCTTAATAACTCCGCATGGGTCGTTATCACTGATACACACACACACAGGACCGGTTCATTCTATTCTCGTGCACTTCATCCATTATCTTCTGTATCTTTTCCTTCAGTAGATTACAGTAGTGTTTAAGTGTTCGTGTTTAGTCGCCGGTTGTTGCTAAGCTCTGTTCTTACCTCTTGACTACAAGAACAGATATTCTAACAGCACAGGGTGAAATCAGATTTTTGGCATTAATTTGCCGTCATGTCTCACGCGCTCAAATTCTGATCTTGCATGCAGAAATTTGACACAAAAATAACGCCATACAAAAAGCACACACACACAAACTTCAGCTCACGTGTGTTGATCAAACGTTGGCATCTGAAGTTTTTAACTACGTATCAAAGTTTAGTAGCTCAAAGCGAAACGCAAGAACCATTAAAGATCGTGAAATGACGACATAACATGTACTTTACCGGCAGTACGTTGTCGCATGTTTTCAAAATGAAACTTCTGTGATGTTTTGATTCTTCTTCAGCACACGGGACCGCTGTTATTATTCTACACCGGAAGTATTATCACCGGGACACTGAATCCTCGTTACTGACCTCTAGTGTTCATCCTGAGTATAGCACCGTCTCAGTGTCAGGGGTGATGCCGGGTGTTTATTCCCAATAATAAGTGCAAGAATGCAATAAAAATCATTACTAGTTTACACTAAGTTACTGTGTAATCGTTGGATTTTTTTTCCTTTTAAATGTCTTGTTCTGATGTATGTAAATTTATTAAACAAAGTTATCTAAGAAATATCAAATGCAAATCCAGGAACTAGTAAGTAGCTAGAGTTGTATGGCTGGCATTGCAAAAGGCCTGACACAGTATTCGTCACTGTCTTGTCAACAAATCTCAACCACCACTTAAAATGCTTCCCAATGTATATGATCACATGACTAATTGCTCACTCTGTCCACTTTCTCCTAAGCTGTCAGATACATCGAAACCCATCCTGCCATCAGAGACAAGAGGACTCCTGTTGTGAAGATACCGCAGGGTTTTGAGCCTCCCACATTCACAGGGTGGTTCCTGGGCTAGGATTTTGACTACTGGAGCTCAAAGGCACTGGAACACGCTATGGCTGCTCTGAAGCACTGAACCTACAGCTGTTTAATGTAGCAGATTTAGTCTCATACAGAATAAAAATAAAAAAACAAATCCAGAGTTAGTATGACATTTTGTAAAAGATAGCCCAATAACATTTATTTATATTCTCTGCTATTAAAAATGACAATCACAAAAATAAATCTGCAAAATACATTTCAAGCATATTTACAATTAACCCGAAATAAGCGTAACATGATGAGAAAACATCAGCCGACCATAAACTTTCATGTAGTCAAAGTTGCAATGTTTGTAATCGAGTAAGCGTTTAATATCCTGAGTTACAGTCGTTATTGCTCTACATGATTACTCAAATCATGTGTTCACTTCACTGCTATCATCATCATCATCATCCGTGATGTCCTGAAAGATGTTTGAGAGAAGATAGCTCTCCTGGTTTTCATTATGCTGAGTCTCATCAGAGACCTTGCAGGATTCCAGCGTCTGTTCAAGCTGTGGTAAGACGGTCTCGTACATAAAGTCAACAATATCTGGTGAAATTTCAATAAAAAAAGATAATAAAAAGTGTAAGAGACTCAACATGTTTTCTCCAGAGTTTTGTGCTCTGTAGGTATAGTCCAATGTAGAAACACAGGCTTTGCTTGAAAAAATAAAAATCTAAACATAATACAGAGCTGCCTGAGAACTACCTTATCTTACCATCTTGATTTAATAACACTGTTCAGCAAAAAAAAAAAAAAAACTGCATAAATGATTCAACAAAACAAATGGCACCTACCAAACAACAAAACATTTTTTGCCAGTCAGGCACATGGCATACTTTCAATTTATGCCATTTCCTTTGGATGTATGCTGGAGGTAGATCCCTATAGAGAAAATAAACCAGCACTTAAGATTACATACGGGGGGCGGGGGAAGACAACCACTGTTTAAGACTTCAAACTTATCATTTTGGAAGTTAATGTAAAACCCCTCAACAAGCTGTATTACAAACAGCAAAGAGGTACATCCTAAATCCCAAAACATATTGGATATATGTTACAACAGCGTGCAAAAAAAAAAAAAAGGTTTATCCCATATTTTCTGGGTCAAAATAGGAACATGTACTTTATCTATAAAATACTATTTTAGTATTTAATCTAATTTAAAACACAGTGCATAATAACCAGGGCTCCAAACTGCTTTGAGGAACAAAAACAAAAGCCAGAAATGGTATTTAGAAGAAAATGCTACCAAAAAGTGTGATTCTTAATTGTTCTTTTTGCATATAATAATGCACGTTACTCAGTGTCAGGAACCATTGAAAGTCAAAATACATAATTTTGTATTTATTATTTACGACATAAACTCTACATGTTCACCTTTACACTCTACTCTACATGCTTGCCTAACACATTGGTTTTTGGGCTTTTCAGACACCTTGTAATATATAATGTATTTTATAATGTTATTTTTCCATCTAGCCCATTAGCTTATTATTCATGTCTTACCATCAAATTCCCAATAGTTTCTGGATCAATGTTACATGACTTCCTTCAACCATGCAACCTTGTTGTGATGTGCAACATAATATACTATAGTGTATGTAAAAAGCTGTGTGTGTGTGGATATGTCTGTCAATACACACTGCTGCTGGGTCTAATAGCTTTCCAAACTACTATTTTTATTATACTATTTTTATTATATTAGGCCTACATACAACCTACGCAAAAGCATATACATAACATACACTTATTATATGAGTTTTTTCTCATGCATTTTCTCTTAAGGAGTATGAAAATATTTTAACTCATCTGCATATAAACACCTTACTAAATCTGTGATAATATAAATGTGTTTTTGGATAAAGACGTCAGTGATGTATAATTGCGTTGTTTATATGACACCAGTGGTACATGAATCAATATATGAGCTCCTAGAGACGCTTTTACCCAATCAGTGCTGTTAGGTCCTCCCAGTTGACCTGGACAACATCATCGATATCCATTTCATATATCCTGTGGAGTATAGAATATACTTTACAAACAGTGTACCACACACAGAGCAGCAATGGGTTTGGGCCTAGTACAGTACATTAAAATCAATACATTAAATCATCTGTATTATTCTCAGTACAGTATTGTGTTCACACCGAGTGCTCATAGCCTGCTTTGCCATTCTGATTTTTATATATATGTGTATATGATTCCGAAATAATCAATAGGCTTAATACATACCCTTTTATGAGTTTGATCTGGACATCGAGAGATTTCTTCTGACTGAATAAGGTTCCAAAAGACATTCTCTTTGCCAAAATACCCATCCTAAAACCAATACGATAATAGTCCTATTATAATATGCGAAACAGGTGGGAACAAAACAAGGAGACAAGCCACACCTGAAACAAACATTTCTCCATTTATTATGAAATGGGGTGTACTAGATTGGCAGAAGGGGGCGGGGCTTCTAAATGGTGTTCAAATCATCTCCCATTTTATCGAAGAAGAAAAAGACTGCTCTTCTTGTATATATACTGTATATTTGAATGATAATTTGTACCAGTGTACTACGATGTTAAATTGCAGAGACCCTTACGCAAAAGTTTGCACTTCTGGAAATACAATTTAAATCAGCATAACCGTCGCTGGATATCGTGCCAATGTATTACGTAGGGATGATTAAATCGTTATATTCCACAAGCATGGCTACTTAGAAATGCCATTCTTGTGTTATGATTGTGGCGAAAACTTTATAAACAAAAGCTTCAGAAATGAAAATCCAAAACATCAAAAATGCACACGGCTTCTCACCATTTCTCCCTGCACTGAGTCCACGAGCGAGTTTTCACCTTCTTAGAGATCTTCATCAAGGGGAGCCTTTTATACAACACTTCCTTCATCACTCTTACGGAGTCATAATTGTCGGCTGCACCTGGGATCTTGCTCACTACGTGATCTCGTACAGCTCTCAAAAGTCTCTGTACCTCCTTTTTGGACCAGGGGCCTTCGTTTTCAGCTGAGTGACACAGAGCAAGCACAGAAGCAACATTCCATTGTGTAAATGGCATTTTAGACAAGAGGTTTTTTTTCCCCCTCCACATTTTATTTTATTTTATTTACCAATCTGTGAGTAACGTTTCTGGAGCGACAAAGCACTTCGACCGGTCAACTCTGAAATCATCTTCCAATTACTACCATGTAAAGTGTGCCACTTGTTCAACGTGTGAAGTTCTGCCGCCGTAAACCTTCAAAACACACGCATACAGAATACTTGTAGACATAAATACAACTTTTATCGACATTAGAAGACGCAAATTATTTTATGAAGAAAATATCACATCTATTGTGCATATTCTCATACACTTAATCAAACAGTACTTACTCTCCCTGGTAGTTTGTTTCATCGAAAATTCTTCTTCCACGAGCATAAATATAATAGCAGGATCTGGGAATTCCTTCTGCTGTTATAAAACAGATAAGGCAAAGTCAGATTACACAGTCCACTCATACAGTTTAAAATTCAGGAAAGGCAAAATACAATTGAGAGCACAAGTTTGCAAACCCGAATGGCAAAATGAAGAAGACAGGAATGTAATTTACATCCGTTACAGATCGAATGTTTTGGTTTCCCTGATTATATCGTTTCATTATTATACATTGGTGTCTGAAAGTTTGTGAACCCTTTAGAATTCTCTACATTTCTGCATAAATATGGCCTAAAACAACATCGGATTTTAAGGTAAGGCCTAAAAGTAGATAAAGAGAACTCAATTAAACAAATGAGAGGAAAATATTGTACTTGGTCATTTATATATTGAGGAAAATTAACCAATACGACATATCTGTGAGTGGCAAAAGTATGTGAACCTCTGCTTTCAGTATCTGGTGTGCCCCCCTTGTGCAGCAAGAATTGCAACTAAACGTTTCCAGTAACTGTTGATCAGTCCTGCACATCAGCTTGGAGGAATTTTAGTCAGTTCCTCAGTACAGAACAGCTTCGACTTCAGCTCTTTTGTGAACTTTGAATTGAGATCATTAAACATTTAACATCTTATGCTCTGTGGGAGGTATAAAAAATTCTAACAGGCCAAATTGACCTCTTTTTTGCGTTAAGATAGCAAGAAGAAAAGATCTAAGTGACTGTGAAAGAAGATTCACTGTTAGGGCTTCAGTCACAAAGATGCTCAGTTGGCTGAGTTTCAGTATGAACGTTGAAAACTAGGGATTGAGACCCCACATGATACAAATAGGGTCACAAGCAAATCTCACAATCTCTGATTTCGTTTAGTTTATTGAGAGTCACATTCAGACAACCTACATTTATATCAATAGTGTTAGTGTTATTTTAGTCTTTTTCAATACCCTGAACTTGCATAAACTAGTCTTGTGCCTCAAATTCTAGGTGGTTTCCTATTATTGTTAGGAAAGGCTCATGTAGTCTTCTGAAAACTGTTTAGCACACCAGCCTTCTGGATTTTCTAAATACTTTTGGGTGCATGGTCAGTGTTTTTGATTGGAGAAACTGCGCATGACAATAATCGCAATGGTAGCAGAAAGTTTTAAGGGAGACGGAGCTTGTCAGTGTGTGTAACATCACCATGTATAAAATCACTGCGTGTTTTACAGTTCATCTTGGAAACCTGACAAACAGGCATGCTTTGGCTTTGACATCATATCTAGTGAATATCGTTAATGTTTTAAATGCTCCAAATATGCAGATCATACGCAGGTGTGTGTGAACAATTTTGCTCGCTTTGCCGCTGCTTGTGCGCACACACACACACACACACACACACACACACAGTCATGCATCAAGTATAATCCAGGCTCCTCTGCTTCATGTCTGGGTGCATCACACCACTCCAAACATAGTTTCTTTTACTCACAATAACTGAACTGAGAACTGGTAATTCAGTGCACGGAATGGTTCTTTGATTTTTAGTCACTTACATTACATGTGTGTTTGTTACTGACATCATAAAATGCTCAAATGTTACGGTAGTCCTATATTAGAAATCTGGAATTAAAAAATTGTGGTCAAGGCTTGGGGTCACAGAAAATTCTAATAATAATAATAATAATAATAATAATAATAATAATACAGCAGCAGTAGTGATGAGTAAAAGATGGACAAATATACACTCACCTATCCTTTCAAAGAACTTGTGTGTCTTTTTCAGCTTCTTTATATTCTCCTGTTCCGTCTTAAAGCGATGTGTGAAGAACAGCTTGGTGGGGTCATCTATTGCGGTGAGAGCCATGAAGTCTTTGACATTCTTCCTCAGCCTCTCGTTTTCTTTTACAGTGAAACGTCCGATATTCACAGAGATGCCTAGAGACAAAGACCAAAATAAAGCCCTCCTTAATTAAGTAATAGTGAACAATAATCTTGCATCAACCAGCCAAACCGTTTCACTTACCTTGTCGTTTGAATTCCTGAAATCTTGGCATGTCGTATCTGATCATTTTACTTATGTTCATCACCTCCCTTGACTCGATATCAGGAATAAATTCTTTCATCTGCTGCAAAAGTTTTTCATCAATCACAGGCAACGCTGTTTTGATTCCCGAGCCCTCTTTTTTTCCCCACTGTGTTCTCTTTTTCTTGATGTTTGGAAGAGATTTTTTTGCCAAACCGTCATGATTCTTGTCTTTTGATTCACCTTTCTTCTTTTCCAGTTCTTTGTTGCTTCGTGTCTCTGACTCCACTGCTGAATTTACTTCCTCTGTCTCCCTTCTCTCTTCTGCAATATTCTCCTCAGACTCTTTCAGATTCTTTTTCCTTTTCCTTTTCTTTTCCAGTTCTTTGTTGCTTCGTGTCTCTGACTCCACTGCTGAATTTACTTCCTCTGTCTCCCTTCTCTCTTCTGCAATATTCTCCTCAGACTCTTTCAGATTCTTTTTTCCTTTTCCTTTTCTTTTTCAGTTCTTTGTTGCTTCGTGTCTCTGACTCCACTGCTGAATTTACTTCATCTGTCTCCCTTCTCTCTTCTGCAATATTCTCCTTGGACTCTTTCAGATTCTTTTTCCTTTTCCTTTTCTTTTCCAGTTCTTTGTTGCTTCGTGTCTCTGACTCCACTGCTAAATTTACTTGCGTTGCCTCGTTTCTCTCTTCAGCAATATTCTTCTCTGACTCTTTCAGCTTCTTTTCCTTCTTCATAGCTGATGGTTCTTCTCTCTTTTGTTTGCGTTGTGTCTCAGACTCCTTGCGTCGTTCACTTCCTTTGTCTTCTCCCTCTTTTTCTTTTTTCTAGGGGGTTCTTCTGTACTTACAGAGTGCTCTACACCCTCATTGATGGCATCTGCAAGGAAGAAGAATTAAACAAAAAAATAACTGAACGTTGGATACAGAAGAACAGATGTGAGTTCGGGGTGGGGGTGCGGGTGACCGAGGCTGCTGAGGGAATAACTGTTTATTATGGTCTTATTTTTTGGATCAAATTTCTGCATGAAAGATCTACTTTTGATGATGCCGTTAAAATCATGGGAAAATCCTGTGAGATTTTTTACCTGCAGGATCTGTACAGCAAAGCTGTAGCTCACGTGTTTGGAAGGGTGTACCTAATAAACTGATGTCTCAGTGTAAACGTGTCTAAACCACATAGTGCCCCTACCTTTAATTCTCAGTCTGGGAATCTGTGATTGGTATATTTTACTGTTTTACTATTTTTTAGCATTCTGCTTATATTTTATTTTATTCTATGTTGTATTGTGTGAGATGTTCTGAGCTACTGGGATCTTGAATTTCCCCTCGGGGATCAATAAAGTATCTATCTATCTATCTATCTATCTATCTATCTATCTATCTATCTATCTATCTATCTATCTAGTGCATAAGACCCAACAGGACGTGCTGCTGAAAGGAAGTAATCAACGATAAGGTGGCGTTAAAGTCGAGGAAGTAGTTTTTATCCATTTACAGCTACAATTAATGTTGTGTAACTCACATTATAGGAGCTATAAACCACAGTGGTATATGTGTGTCAAATTTCTGCACGTGCCAGGTAAAATTTTTATGCGTAAAATATGATGACAAATCCGTACCAAAAATCCAAGCGTGTTAATAAGGCTCAGATTTTTGGATCTCGGTCGCGTGTGCAGTAAATTACAACCGCAACAAGAAAAACAATAGACTTTTCTCAACTTTCAAAGTTGCTGGACACGCCCACATCTAGTCGCCAATGGTCGCTTCTGCGGGTCGCGTATATGTACCGCCCTGACTTCGCTAATGGTTCGCCAAGGTGCCAGGCAGCCAATCAGAACAGATTTCTGGAAAAATTTGTTAGCCAATGATATCTGAGGATATAATCAACCCAGTTGGGCCCGCCCACTGCTGACAAAAATAAAGGTTCCCGTGAGCCAAGGGCAGATCTTTCCCCGCGTGCGTGAGTTAACATCCAGGCTGCGTCCTGGGCACACTGCATTCGACGAAGCACCTACTGCACGGCCGGTGACACAGTGTGTGTGTGTGTATTAAAACTACAATAATACGCCATAATACACATCAGGA
The DNA here is from genome assembly GCA_012411365.1 of Ameiurus melas. Lineage (NCBI taxonomy): Eukaryota > Metazoa > Chordata > Actinopteri > Siluriformes > Ictaluridae > Ameiurus > Ameiurus melas. Next base: position 6,667,131 of record CM022773.1, on the reverse strand, counting down.
AAGTGAACCGAATTCGTGTAATGTAATGTGGGCGTGGCTAACAGGCTGGGGTAAATTCGTTGCCGAATGATTGAGATTACAAAAAAAAAAAAAGGTTTCAAACACCGTGACAACTGTGTTCTTGTTTAAACCTCTAACAAGTGAACAATTTATTCAGGTATTGTTTAACAAGCCCTATTCTACCAAGGCCCTTTTTAAGCATGAAGCTGACACGCTGTCTTCCGCCATTGGTTTTTCTGAGCTCGCCCACACCGGGTCCCGCTGCATTATGGGATTGATTGATTCGCGTAGTGTCAGTCATCAGTCACACGCTGCAAAATCTCACGGGAAGCAGTACGCCAGGTAGTTCCGGGTATTTCCCTTGCAGAAATTTGACACAAAAATAACGCCATACAAAAAGCACACACACATTAACTTCAGCTCACGTGTGTTGATCAAACGTCGGCATCTGAAGTTTTTAACTACGTATCAAAGTTTAGTAGCTCAAAGCGAAACGCAAGAACCATTAAAGATCGTGAAATGACGACATAACATGTACTTTACCGGCAGTACGTCGTCGCATGTTTTCAAAATGAAACTTCTGTGATGTTTTGATTCTTCTTCAGCACGCGGGACCGCTGTTATTATTCTACACCGGAAGTATTATCACCGGGACACTGAACCCTCGTTACTGACCTCTAGTGTTCATCCTGAGTATAGCACCGTCTCAGTGTCAGGGGTGGTGCTGGGTGTTTATTCCCAATAATAAGTGCAAGAATGCAATAAAATAATCATTACTGTTGATTAAAAAAAACTTTGATAAAATTTCTTGTGGTGAAATTTTACCCCCCCCAGCAAGGCTAATTATTACATGTGATTAAATGTTTGTAACTGTCTGTGTTTTCCTTTTAAAAGCATACTCCAAGTCTTGAATGGATTTTTAGGTTTTAATAGCTTAAATGAATCCCTTTTCATTTTAATAACCGCTTTGGTTTGTTCTATCTGCACGCGATGTGCAGTACGTAATGACGACACACGTCACTGAATCGAATCGATTCATTTAAACAAGCCGGTTAAGTGAATCGAATTACGCGAGATGTGATTCTTTTTATTCAATGTTCAGTGCGGTATCCAAGAAAAGGTGTGATTTGAATCTTTACAGTATACTTTCAAACAATAAAGAAGGTATTTAAGCATAGATTCAATATAGAAGTACGTGACTGGACGTTCTATACTATTTTTTTTTCTAAATTCCTATATAAGAAAAGCATAAAATGTCAGGTGCATGATTACTGCAGTCCTCCAGCCATTTTACACATGGTCGCAGACGAGCCCGGAGCATGTATATATAATTTATATGAAAGACGATTCGTGTGTTCGGTTCTTCAAAAGAATCGACTCCCTTACATTATTCTCTAGGCATAGGCGTGGAGTGGAGAGCTGCAAATGAACACCGGAAAATGGCCGTTCATTCAGTAACCACGCAAGCTTGTGAATGATTTCAGCTACTACACCGTGACCAGAAAGCGCTTCTTGTGAAATTACAGAACAAGGATTGCTTATTAAAACAATAATAGAAGAGCACAAATGGCGCAGACGGCACGTACCATCAGCCTTCGACACAGAATCAGCTGATTGCGCAACATCCAACCAGGTGACTCCTTAATATGCCATGTAGCCTACAACGGTTTTTTTCCCCCAACCATAAGAGTATTTGTTACGCATCAGTACTGGATTAAATTGGTAGGTTCGGTTACATGATCAGATGAATATAATACTAGATAAAATTTTCTTGATCCTGAACCATTAAGCTGGTCAGATCAGACTGTCAGCACATCACAAACCTGCAGGTAACATTGTAGTAATCAGATGGTTTATTTTGCAGGATTGTTCTCATTCATGTTGCTATAAAGACACTTTAAACGGGTCTGAAGAGGATGGAGCTCCCTGCTTCTGACCCCACTTACGGGCACCAGCAGCAGACATGGGAGGGCTGGAACGGTTGGGGCTGGAATGTAATCCCGTCTCCAGCTTGCGCTCCTACTGCATTTCCTACTCCTCCTCCGTCTGGTTATCATCTACATCCAAACGGTGCACCTCAGAACGGACCGGCTACTATGGGTCCTACAGCAATGCCAGACTCGGACTGTTCACAGCCAGTGATGGCATACTGGTCCCCCCTACAGCCACACTGCAATGGTGCGTGCCAGTGAATTTCACAAGTAAAAAATTTTGTCTTCTTTTCCTATCATACAGTTAATAAGTTGGCCTGTTTGTGCACTGTTCTGGACACAGGTGTGTATAAACCTGTCCCTGATGACAGAAGCCTAACACAGATGTCACTACAGGGAATCAACTCCCAGCCGGTGAGAGCCAAGTACAGTAGATCAAGTAGTTTTTATTGTCGCATTCTATTCATATGCAAGAATGTCATACCTCCATGGGAATCATGGGGCAACAAACAAGCAGTCAAACCAATAAGTCAAAAGGCAACCTGAGTAAACACAAAATACAGTTTTTAAACGATTTTTAACGAAATACAGTTTTTGAAGCAAAAAAGTTATACAGTACCCACTGTTCCTGTGTGAAAATGTATTTACCTCTGTAGTTACTAATTCCCCAAATTTATGAAACTGCACTCATAATGGGGTTCAGCTGGACTAGATACAACCAGGCCTGATTACTGCAAACCCTGTTCAATCAAATCAGCACTTAAATAGAACTTTTCAACAGCATGAAGTTGATTAAAAGGTCTTACTCAGTAACACACTATGCCAAAGTTGAAAGAAATTCCAGAAATGATGAGGAAGAAGGTGATTGAAATACATCAGTCTGGGAAGGGTTACAAAGCTATTTCAAAGGCTCTGGTGCTCCTAAGAACCACCGTGAGAGCCATTATCTCCAAATAGAAGAACTACTGCACTCAGTACTGTACTCAGTACAGTAGTGAACCTTCCCAGAAGGGGCCGACCTTCCAAAATTCCTCTTAAAAGCACAGCAGCAACTCATCCAGGAAGTAAAAAAAGCGCCAAGGACTACATGAGAGGACCTACAGGCCTCTCTTACATCAATAAAGGTCAGTGTTCATGACTCCACTATCAGAAAGACACTTGACAAAAATTACATCCATGGAAGAGTGAAAACCACTGCTAACCCAGAAGAACATTAAGACTTGTCTGAATTTCGCCAAAACACACCTTGATGATCCTCAAACCTTTTGGGAGAATGTTCTATGGATTAATGAGTCTAAAAGTAGAAATGTTTGAAAGACAGGAATCTCGTTACGACTGGCGTAAACCAAACACAGAACTCCATAAAAAGAACATCATACCTACGTTCAAGCATTGTGGTGGAAGTGTGATGGCGTGAAGAATGTCCGGTCTTCAGTCTGTAAATTGAAGCTCAAGAGCAATTGGATTATGCAGCAAGTACATGATCCAACGCATTGGAGTAAGTCCACCTCTGATTTGCTCAAGAAAAGCTAAATTAAAGTTTTGGAGTGGCCCTAAGTGGGACCTTAAGTGGGCAGTTCATGCTTGGAAGCACTCCACTGTGGCTGAACTGAAGCAGCTCTGCAAAGAAGAGTGTGCCAAAATTCCACCACAGCGGAACTGATCTCCAGTTATCGGAAGAGTCTGATTGCAGTTATTGCTGCTAAAGGTGGCACAACCAGATTGTAAGGGTTTAAGGGGGAATTAGTTTTTCATATTGGTGATAGGTGTTGGATAACTTTTTTTTTTTTGCTTCAATACACAGCACTGTATGTAAAGTGGCTAAAACAGTATTTATTGTTTGAATGAATGTGGAGTTTTGTGATGGACTGGTGTCCCATCCAGGCTGTGTTTCCGGGATAGGCTCCAGATCCACTGCATCCCTGATCAGGATAAAGCGATAACTGAAAATGATCGAGTGAATGTGGAATTTTTGCCTTTCTAATAGTATACAAATAGTATTTGATGTAAAATGAATTCTGGCAATTCCAGTCACAATTGCACAACGCAATAAATACACAGGACATGGTACAACATTCACAGGAAGATTATGGAGGGTAGTTTGCAAAAAATTAATAAAACCATGTACATTGCTTCATAACTACATTCAATCTCTATTATTATAAATCTCTATTATTAATTTATTCATGCGTCTTCAGTAGCCACTTTATCCTGGACAAAGTCATTGTGCATCCTGGGAACTCTGAATGGTACGCTTGTCTAACGAAGGGCACAATGCACACACATTCACACCTATGGACAATTTAGAGTCTCAAATACACCTACAGGCATGTTTTTGGGAGGTCAGATAAAACCAGAGGAAACCCACACGGACACAGAGAGAATATGTGACTGGGACACAGACTTTAACCTGAGTTCAGGATCAAACCAGGATCGTGGAGCTGTGAGGCTGTGGCAGTGTCACCAACTCTATTATTAGTCCAAAATGTATATATTATATTTAAGCCCTGCTGTTTCTTCCTGTGAGGATTGAATATTTATTTACATTTAGGACATTTCTCAGACACCCTTCCAGAGCGACTTACATTTATTTCATTTATACCGCTGAGCAGTTGAGGGCCTTACTCAGAGGCCAAATGTGACTGGTTTTGAGCCTTTGAGCATTAGTCCAATGTCTTAACAGTGACATCTGTGTCGTTCACTCAGACCAGTCCTATTTCCAGCCTTAAACCAGAGTCCCGCTATGGTTTGGACCCTCAGCTACTACCCAGTGTCGTAAGTGCCTAGAAATGAATGATCTAATTCCATCTGGTTAATACTGTTGAGCTATATTGCACTGAATTGTAATGGATTGCAGCACTAGACTGAATTATAACACTGTTGTGGTTCGTCTTTCTCACTGTAGGTGCAGGTAATAAGTGAGGACAGGGTTCAGTGGGAAGGGAAAATATTTGCATCTGAACCGCAGTCCTCTGTCCCCCCTCTCTCCAGCACATCCTGCACTCTGCAGGACAGAGGTACCAAACAACTGCACACAGCCGCATGTCAATCCTGAACACAAATATATATGGATCAAATAAATGGTAAATGGCGCACTTATATAGCGCTTTACACTGGGTCTCATTCACCCATTCACACACACACTTGCACACCAATGGTAGCAGAGCTGCCATGCAAGATGCTAACTTGCCATCTGGAGCAACTTGGTGTTCAGTGTCTTGCCCAAGAATACTTTAGCATGTGGAGTCATGTGGGCCGGGAATTGAACTGCCAACCCTACGATTAGTGGACAACCCGCTCTACCAACTGAGCCACAGCCGCCAAATATGGTCTCAAATATGAGACCATTTGACAGAAACCATTAATATGCATAATAGTATGATGTCACAGTGATATTCTGTAGTTTGACTCGTATATAGTATGTAGAGTGTTGACTGATTTTCCAATCTGTTCCGTGTACGTAGGTAATGCAACGGCTCGATTTATCCGCTGCACGACCTACAGCTTTCCTGTTGAGGCCCAGTCTGCACAGCAGAGCCACCTGCCACTGGCGGCCATTTTCTGCCCCCTGGCCAGACCTGAGAATGAAGAGGTATGTGTGCGCTTTTAAGGTTTAGATATACACTCACTGTCCACTTTAAAAGACACGCTTGCTCATTCATACAGTTATCCAAGCAGCCAATCATGTTGCAGCAGCACAATGCATGAAATCATGCAGAGCTTTAGTTCATTTTCTCTTCAAACATCAGAATGGGGGGAAAAATGTGATCTCTGTGACCGGGATCGTGGCAGTTGGTGTTGGTGCCAGATGGGCTGGTTTGAGTATTTCAGAAACTGCTGAACTCCTGGGATTTTCAGACAAAGCATTCAGTTTGGGTGAGTCTGTGCCCACGCTAGCCTCAGATTCCTGTTCTAGGCAGACAGGAGTGGAATCCAATGTGGTCTTGTACTGTTGTATCTCATCCACCTCCAAGTTTGATGTGTTGTGTGTTCTGAGATGCTTTTCTGCTCACCACGGTTGTAAAGAGTGCCTATTTGAGTTACTATAGACTTCCGGTCAGCTCAGACCAGTCTGGTCATTCTCCTCTTATCTCTCTCATTAACAAAGCATTTCAGCCTGCAGACCCTCCGGACACGGGATGTTTTTCATTGTCAGACTGTATGTCTGCAGAAAATATTTCCCGCTCAAATCGGATATGCCAGAAAATTAGATTAAAGCTATCTGAACATTGCATTAGTACTTTTCACTCACTGTTATACTTGCATGGTTTGTACAGTGTACAATTATGTAAATGAGTGAGAATGTTGAGTTCCTGTCACCTAGGCTTTAGTGATTTAGACCTAACACTGCATTAATTACAGAAATTAGTAGTGCCATATTTATTGTGTGGGTGTACTTTTTTGTTTTGTTTTTTTTGCACAGAGACCAGTGCCAGTTTGTAACGCAGGGGAGTGTGTTAAGGGCTGCAGCAAGTGTGGTGCTTTTATGAGTCCTGCTATGAGCTGGCAGGACTGTGGGCAACGGTTCTACTGTCCGTTCTGTGGCAAACTCACAGAAGGTAAGCATTAATCAGACTTTCATTTCTTACATTTCTTCTCACCCTGCCCCCCACCACCACATAATTACATTTTAACTAAGAAAGAAAGTATTGGCAGCATTATCTCCCTTTCTTGCTCTCTCAGTACCATGGCAGTCATATCAGCCTACAAACAAGGGGCAACGGGTCGACCGGGACAAGAGGCCAGAGCTCAGTCTGGGTTCATATGAGATCCTGGAAACACAAAAGGTAAATAGAATTATAAAAAGGATCTCTTAGGCATACTTTGTGTCTATAAGGTCGTCCGGTTTCTTTAAAATTGCATTCAAATTTTCTTTTACTTAAAAGTAGTACTCGGGTATATCAGAATATTAGGTTAGGGGGCCAAGGTGGCTTAGTGGTTAGCACGTTTGCCTCACATCCCTCAAATCTCACCTCCACCCTGTGTGCACAGATTTTCATGTTCTCCCAGTGCTTCAGGGGCTTCCTCCGGGTACTCTGATTTCCTCCCCAGGTCCAAAGACATGTGATTGGCATTTCCAAATTATCCATCCATCCATCCTCCTTCAATAATCCGTGGTGCGTAAATGTGTGTGTGATTGTGTGATCCAGGGTGTCTCCTGCCTCGTGCCCAGAGTTCCCTTGGATAGGCTCCAGGCTCCCCCACGACCCTGTGTAGGATAAGAGGGATGGATGGATTGATGGATTAATTTGCCTACAATTGTATACTGACTTTATCAAAAGAAAAGTGAAAAAGAAAACTTTATAAGGAAGTAGTGGCTAAATTTATCATGAACATTATTTTTCTGGATTCATTTTTATTTATTAACCAACAGTAATGTCCAGTACCTTTTTGTTATTGATGTATAGCTAAATTTCTTGTTTTGTGTCCTTCCAACAACTACTTGGGCCAAATCCCAAATGTTTTTATTTATTTATATGTGTTGACTACATAGGGAGATATAACTGAATGACATTGTACTGCAGTATATTGTATATACACAAAATACATATAAGATTCAGCCACAAATAACATCATTTTAATTAATAAGTGCCTGTTGAAAATGAAAGAACTTCCATGTCATTTCTATTTTATTTTATTTTTTATTTAAGTGAAAGGAAAGTATTACACCCATGCATGTATATGTAGTGCATACTTATTTTGGGCACCTAAATGTAGAATGTGGGATCTTAAATCATTCAAATGTGTTGGTTTTTTTTGTCCTTGAATACGAATATTTTGAAAATTTGAATATTATTCAAATACTGAAAGTTCAGCCCTAATGTCTGTCAGGTTTTGGACACAGTGTTAGGTTTTGTTTTATTTATTGTTACGTTATATATTTGGGTGTTTGGGGGGTGTGAGAGAGAGTGAGTGTGAGAGAGAGAGAGAGGGTGAGAGAGTGAGAAATATTACTTTTTCCTTATCATATTCTCTGTATATTGCATTTTGTGTGAAGGGAGAGCCTGTTGTGTTGCTCCTGGCAATTGACGTCACTGCCATTGCAATAAGATCCGGACAACTGGACTTCATTTGTCAGCAGCTTTGTAACCTACTACTGTCTTTAGATGAGTACGACATTCTCACACAAAAGCTCACACAAAAAGCATGTACACTGTGACCTCTGCTGTGCTTTGTGACTCTCATTATCTTCTTTCAGGGGAGATGATGGTGCTCAATCAGATCTGCGAGTTGGTCTGATTACTTATGACAGTAGGCTACACCTCTACGATCTCAGTCCGACGTTGTCCCGCCCCCACATGATGGTCCTGACAGACGCCGACGAGCTGGAACTTCCTGTGCAGGAGGGGCTTCTGGTACCACTAAAAGACTGCAGAGACACTGTAGAGAGGTATTCATGCACGTCGTATCAAGTTAGTGAAACTATGATTTTCGTTTTTAGAACTGTTTACACAGGATGTGCAAAAGATTTGAATACGATTTATTTATGTGCAGCATTCTACAACAAATTCCGCTGTTTGATGGTGAGATGCAGGACAGTTCAGGCTCGCAGGATCTTCCTGTTAAAGCCGGACTCAAGATCCTACAGGTAGAAAATACCTGCCTGATTGTTAATGTTTAATGTTTCCTGTACTGAGACTGAGAGACACACAGGCCACCTCCCCATTACTGAGACTGACAGGCCCAAATGCATTCCACGCCTTTACTGAGACTGACAGGTATACAGGCCATGCCTCCTGTACTGAGATTGAGAGACACACAGGCCATGTCTCCATTACTGAGACTGATGGGCCCAAATGCATGCCACATCTTTACTTAGACTGACAGGCACATATTAGCTGCAGTATCACTGACTTTTTATTATTTATTTATTAATTAATTATTTATTTCAACAGGCTGCAGATTGTCCTGGGAAGCTGTTGGTCTTCCACTCGTCACCTCTTACTGAGAGCTCGGAGAAGCAAAGCTCCTTGGGCTTCTTTTCCTCCAGCAAACCAAAGGTGAAATATACATGAATGCAATAACATCTACATGAATTTGAACTGTTTTTTTCTCCCCTGTGTAGTCAGGCCTGTCTTTATTGATCTGTACTCTTTGTTTTAGTCAATCTTCCAGACACCGGACTCTTCTGTATCACTGGCTAAGGCATGTGTCAGTCAAGGATGCAGCGTCCAGCTTTTTGTGTTTTCACAGCCGGATGTGGGTGGGGCTTGGCCTGGGCATATCCCTTTTCTCACAGGAGGAAAGCTTATCTGCTACAACAGCCTACAGGTACTACACACTGGCTAGCATTTACTGTTAAAATCTGCTGATTCTAATGGTACAGTCAGCAATTTTTTTCCTAGGTACTTACATCGCCTGATTTCACCTGCATTAACAGATACTCTGCTTGAATTAAAACACAAAGAAATGTCGAATGCTTACCAACAAATTTATACAGTAAAAACGTCCCAGTGTATGAAAGATGCATTTAAAACAGTCAGGTTCTGGCTTTTTTTAATGCAGTGTGACAATGAATATTCCATATGTGAGAAATGAAAACAAATGTGAAGTGCTGTTAAATAATCGACAAAGGTATGTGATTCATTTCCTATAAAAGCACGTCCTAAAATGTTTTATTCTTCTTGGAGAACAGCAGTTTGTTGGCCATAATTTAGATCAGTTCATAATCACGTTTAATGCCGTGGAATGTCCGTGAAGTGAAGTCACTTATGTTATAATTCAGATATAAACAGTTGTTCTCTCACCAGCCAGTGTGCTAACTATTATACAGTTTTCTGTGTTAAATAACAACACATTGTTTTTTTCAGTCTTGATTTTTGGGAGTGTCCACCTCACAAGTCACAGTGAATTAGCTTTTACTATAGTAAAAGGTAACACTTTAGAATGAGCGCCTAAATATAAACATTACAGCCAACACTACTTTCAAAGCCATGCTATTATGTAAAAATAATCATCTTCTGGCCAATTAGAGTCAAGCATTCAAATGTTTTGTGGTATAAGATGTATTATTGTGCAAAATATTTTAATTTAATACAAAGGAATGATAGGGGGCACAGTGGCTAAGTGGTTAGTATGTTTGCCTCACACCTCCTGGGTTAGAAGTTCTCCCTGAACTTCTGATTGTCATTTACAAATTGTCCATAGTGTGTGAATGTGTGTGAGATTGTGCGCTGCAATGGGTTGGAAACCCTGTCTCGAAGTTCTCTGGGATTGGCTCCAAGCTCCGCTGTGACTCCGCTCCCTCTGTAGGATAATCGTATGGAAAATAGATAAAGGAAAATGAGTGTCCTGGGAAAATGAGTGTCCTTTATTGTTGTAAAGTACATGCATATTTTCTAGATTGTTGTAAGTGTATCCTTGCTGTGATTGTCTCTAGTCTGAGCTGGAGAGAGAGCGTTTCCGTGGAGATCTGTGGAGGAGCATGGACACCAACGTGGCCTATCGAGCTCAGCTTCGAGTTTTTGTTAGCAAAGGTAACATAACTAGCCATGTTTGAAAGAAAGCATAATGCCTGTTATAAATTACAGCAAAAAAGTTTAATTATGGTATTGTATATTATATTGTATTATATTTCACTGGCACAAACGTCAGCCTTTCAAATTTAATGCCATATGACTTAATGATGGGTCTGAAATGTTGAAGTGAAAACTTTTGATTGACTAATGATGATGATTTGTGACTTGCGTGTATGTTTCTGTAGAATTACGAGTGTCTGGTTGCTATGGCACCTTCCTTGCTGGCCCCGAATCCCACTGTGTTGCCATGGCAGCACTTGATTGGCACACAGCCCTGGCATTTCAGTTCACTCACAGCAAATCACTCGATGAAACAAGAGGTGTGGCCATCCAGGTGAGAACAGGAGTGACATGACAGCTGAGTATAATATTTATATAATATAATATTTTTTTTGTTTGCGTCCTATAGCAGCCCAGTCCTGATGCATACCTCTCGTCCGAACTAGATGCTTTGCGAACCTTTCTGCAAGCTTTCTAAAAAATAAATAAATGAATAGTGCTCCTTCTATTCGTATCTGTGTTTGTCTCTGTTTAGAACACATACATCTGTTCATTCTGAATAGCATATTCGTATTACGTATATATCGGTTACATCCCTGGTGTGTTTGCTGTGTGTTCTCATAGGCCGTCCTATCCTACAGTGGATCCAGAGGAGAGAGGAGGACACGGGTACACAGTGTCACTCTGGCCTGCTCTCAGAGCCTGATGGACACATTCAGGACCAGCCAGGCCGAGACGCTACTGACTTTCTACTGCAAGAAGAGTATGCACTAATTACACACTAAGTGTTATAATATAGTATAATATAGCAGCAACAATACAAGATACACCTGCCTTGTAGTGATATTTACTAGTAAATTAATGTTAATGGTCATTAATTTAATATATATATATATATATATATATATATATATATATATATATATATATATACAGTGCTGTGAAAAAGTATTTTCTGATTTCTTCTGTTTTTGTGTATATCTCATACTAAATAGTTTTAGATCTTTATGTAAAATACAACATAAACAAAGGTAACCTGAGGAAACACACAATACAGTTATTTATTTATTTATTTGATTGAAGCAATAAAAAAGTTATCCAATACCTATCACCAATGTAAAATACTAATTGCCGACTTTAGCAGCAATAACTGCAACCAAACACTTCCCATAACTGGAGATCAGTCCTTCACTTACTTCTAGGACTTACTCGTATGCTCTGGATCATTGTCTTGCTGCACCCAGTTGCGCTTGAGTTTCAACTTACAGACTGATGCAGAATTCATGTTTCCCTCAATTGTTGTAAGTTGACAAGGCCCTGAAGAAGCAAAGCATCCCCACACCATCACACTCCCACCACCATGCTTGACATAGGTTTGGTTTATGCCAGATATAACTATACCCCTGTTTTCCAAACAGTTCCACTTTCGACTCATCAGTCCACAGAACATTCTCCCAAAAAGTTTGAGGATCATCAAGGTGTGTTTTGGCAAATTTCAGATAAGCGTTAATGTTATGGGTTAGCAGGGGTTTTCTCCTTGCCACTCTTCCATGGATACCATTTTTGCCCAGTGTCTTTCTGATAGTGGAGTCATGAACACTGACCTTTATTGATGCAAGAGAGGCCTGTAGGTCCTTTGATGTTCTCCTTGGCTGTTTTGTACTTGCTGGATGAGTCGTTGCTGTACTCTTGGAGGAATTTTGGGAAGGTTCACTACTGCCCCGAGTTCTTCCATTTGGAGATAATGAGACTCACTGTGGTTCTCTGGAGTCCCAGAGTCTTTGAAATAGCTTTGTAACCTTTCCCAGACTCTGATGTATTTCAATCACCTACTTCCTCATCATTTCTTTCAGCTTTGGCATAGTGCGTTACTGGGTAAGACTTTTTAACCAAGTTCATTCTGTTGAAAATGTTCTATTTAAGTGTTGATTTGATTGAACAGGGTTTGCAGTAATCAGGCCTGGTTGTGTCTGGTCCAGCTGAACCCCATTATCAATGCAGTTTCATAGATTTGGGGAATTAGTAACTACCGGGGCAAATACATTTTCACACAGGCCCAGTTGGTATTAGATTGAACTTTATTTTATTGCTTCAATAAAAATATTATCATTTAACGATATTTTGTGTTTACTCAGGTTGCCTTTGTTTTATCTTGGAGTTTGTTTTAATTTCTGAAACAATTTAGTATGAGACATACACAATAACAAAAGAAAGCAAATACTTTTTCACAGCCCTGTAAGGGCTTTAATTAAAGCGTAAGAAGATATTTTAAGCTTACCTAAAACCTTATACTATGTTTGTGCGTGTGTGTGTGTGTGTGTGTGTGTGTGTGTGTGTATTAGTGTATTGCTGTGTGTTGAACACACCTCTGCAGGGTCTTCGTGAGGAGCTGCAGATTGAGATCACAGAAGCTTTAGCTTGCTACAGGAAACACTGCTGCACTACTTCTGTCTCTCCTGGACAGGTCAGCCAGGGAGGGGAAAAAACACACACACACACATGCTGTTTACAGATGTGTAAATTGTCAGATGCTCAAATATAACTTTCTTTAATCACTAAAATACTAATTAATTAATATCATTAAGCATTATTTATTACAATTCCTAAGTTAATTGTTAAATATTATTCATTACTACTTTCTTAATTAATAATTAACCCAAGTACTACTATTTTAATACACAGAACTAGGTATCTCGTATCTAGTCTGACTGCATCTTTCACTTCTCGTCCCTCAGCTGGTGATGCCTCAGTTTCTGAAGACTCTCCCCGTCTACATTAACAGTCTGAGGAAGAGTGAGGTTCTCCTCCCAGGTCTGCGCAGTTCCGTTCATCAGCGCCTGCAGCTGCGCAGTGTCACCGTCTCCATGGATACGCGCAGTACCGTCGCTCAGCTGTACCCACTCGTCCTGCCTCTGGTGAGGTTTTGGGAACAAAATGTTCCATCATGGTTAATCGGCACAGCGATATTGTTCTCTCTCTCTCTCTCTCTCTCTCTGTCTTTAATGGAATCACATGACTCTGTTTATGTGACTCATGATTTGAGAGATTTGCATTGATTCGCATTGTTGTGGCAGCGCTAGTTGCTGTGATTCTTGTCGCAAATTTCTTGTCAGGCAGCATCACATGAAACAAAGAATAGGGGAACGCTGCAGCTCAGAAATGATTACGGGCAAGAACATGAGTGGAGGAGGTCTGTCAATCGTTTTCTACATCAACCAATTAAGTTACTGCTTGTGCCCATCAAACACATGCTGCATTGGCCAGTTACAGATTAATACAAGCTGTCCATTATTTTTTTCTCCTTCTGCCAACCTAAAGATTATGCTTCCACCCAATTAGTGATCTTTCCAAGTACTATCAAGATACATTTCCCTAATCTAATCGAGAACAAGATCAATTATTTATTTATTTGTAAATAAATAATGTTTTGCATTTAGCAGATTAAACTAAAATATTAAAATATTCATTTCTGCATTGCATGTTGTTTGCCTGCACCAAGTTGAAGCACCAGTATCGCCAAACTGCCACTGTTGGGCCCCTGAGCAAGGCCCTCAACCCTGTTTTCTAAGCTTTTTAAAAAATAAAGAAATAAATGAAATGAATAGTGCTCCTTCTATTCGTATCTGTATTTGTCTCTGTTTAGAACACATTTGTTCATTCTGAATAACATATTCGTATTCGGTTACATCCCTGGTGTGTTTGCTGTGTGTTCTTGTAGGCTGTCCTATCCCGCTCCAGGGGTGCTGTATCACGGCTGACCCCAGCTTTCTAAAAGCTGGGATATGCGAAGAAAAAAATTTGATTGTGCTGAATTGTATATGTGACAAAACAAAGGCTTCCTCTTCTTCTATTGCTCAAGATCCGCATGATTTATATCCATATCTAAGATGCTTTTCTCTCTCTATATATATATATATATATATATATATATATATATATATATATATATATATATGGCTGATGGGTTGATTGGCTAATGCATTGATTCTCAAGTCTGCAACTGTACAGACATGGAACACACAGTGTACAATTTGACTGGTCAAATTGAGACACATGCTTGAAATATTTTAATCTTGATCTTGCTAAGATATGCACAAAAACCCCCTGAATGATCTTTCTCGGAGTTATGCAATGGAGACTTTCACTGCTGTTTTCCAGCTAGAGAATACTGTGGGAGACCCTATGCCCTATAAAGATGTGGCGTTGCGCTGCTCTTCCTCCAGCCTGCAGTCTGATGGTCTGTACCTGCTCTATTCCCCGCTGACTCTGATTCTCTGGGTGGGCAGCCAGGTTTCCCCTCAGGCCTTAACACAACTGTTCAACACAACCGCTTTCTTATCACTGACATCCGGGGAGGTAAAACAGACCTGCAGCTAAAGACTCCCAGAGTATTCTGTTGTGGTCTGGCACATTCACGTTCATGTCTTTTGTTCTGCAGATAAAACCTCCTGTGCTGGATAATCCTGTCTCTGTCAGTCTTCAGAAACTCATCAGCACTTTACAATCCTATGCAGCTGTGACTCTTAAGGTGTGTCTGCTCGTTGATCCGGCTCATTAATCATACATCTGTGAAACTGACCTGCATTAGACCTAAAACGAGTTCACTAGTGTCCTGACGGCAGCCTCAGAGTACCCCTATCCCCAAAAATCTGAATTTTAATACTGTATTGAAACTCACATTGATAGTTTAATAGTAAACACGTTTGTGGTGACTTATTTGAACACAACAGTCATTTTTTTTCTAGGGAAAAACCTTGAAAATAATTTGCAACCTCACAATTAATATTTAGTGAAGCCTCCGACGGTCTTCCTGTAATGTCTAACCAGGCCGGAGACACATGTAGATGATCTTCGATCGTTCTGCATGCAGAACATCTCATGAAAAAAAAATCCATCTATGCCCATTTCTTAACCTCCCGGCAGAGGCAACCAGGTTTTGGCCTAAAATATGAAATTTATGATTTATGACAAGAGCCCCTTGCTACATAATAGCACCAAACGTTTGGGATCCAGAGTGGGATTTGAGGTTAATACGTACATAATTGGAGGTGGCCAAGTGCCTTTACGTAATCGTGTCCTACATCTCGGCATAGCATAGCGTTGCGTAACCAGGGTGAAGAGAGATTGGGTTTGGGGCCATTATTAAATTGCGTATTTATGTGTATCTGTGTGGCATTGCATTCTTTAGTAAAGGTAACGTTTTGAGCTGTGCTTAGGTCATTTTAATACTTTTGAGCATCAAAGATATTTACAGATTTGAAAGATACACTTAAAGTCCTCTAATTAGTATTTGCATTTTTGTCTCAAACCAGTCAGGAGCTCTGAATATTTCTTTTGTCCCATTTTCTCCCCACTTTGGTCTTGCTACTTTCAATTGAATAGTGACCTCCTAGCTATCACATAGCTACCAACCAGGAAGGGTGTGGCAAACATACACTTCCTCCAAGACGCATCAAGCCGACTAATTGCATCTTTTCGAACTACTACTTATGCTGTATCACATGGCAGTGGCTCCCACTTGGAGAAAAGGGCAGTTTACACACTTCTGCATACATGAGTGCATAGACACACATGATTGTGTAGTATCACTGTGATTGACAGTGGCTTACTTTACTCCGGTCAATGGCTGTGGCATGGTCAGGATTCGAACTTGCGATCTCCCAATGATCTGAGGGTCCCTGAAGACTCTTATGAGTGTGTTGGATTATAAAACCAGGAATTAGCGCCGTAATGTATTGGATTAGTGAGCTGCTCATGGGACTGTTCTAATACCTCTACGTTTGCTGTTGTTTTGCTGTTTGTGCTCAGTTGAAGGTGGTGAAGGAAGGCGACAGTTGTGACGAGTGTGTGCAGCGACTCCTGGTGGAGGACAGGAGTCCTAACGGAGGCGCATCCTATGCCGACTTCCTGTTCCATCTTCATGTCAATTCCCTGCGCCGTGTCGTGGGATGATGGCTGCATTTTTAACATGTCTTGACATCTTGTATCTATAATCAGGGACATTGTCAGCTGACGTATGTTATTAGTTTTCTTATTTATGTTCATCAGAGAGCAACAGCCTGAACAGGACCGGATGAGGCGTGATGTGTGAAAGCTGAGCTTAAAGATGAGCCAGATTTTACATTTAATTCTTTCATTTCTGGAATTACTCTGAGGGCAAACCACAACTAGCATGTGAACATTTTAAGCAATAAGATATTCAAATTTATACACAATTTATGCTCATTACATCACAGTTTCAGTTTTTCTACCATTAGTGTATGCTTAATATTTGTGTGTGTGTGTGTGTGTTTGATGTATTTATTTCACATTTATCTTTGGATTTGGAAATGCTCAAATAAACTGAATCGTCCTACAGTCTTGCCTGCTTGACCAGCATAATGGACTAAAGATACTAATGACGAAGTGTGTCATTGGTTCCATGAAGAGAAGAAAATGTCAGATAAATCGAACTGTGCAGGGAAAACGATGTTCTTGCCTCTAACGCAAGCAGCCATGTCTGGAAAACAAGCGTCACGATTTTGGCTCATCCTAATCAGCTTAATTGGGTTGAAATGCTGTTGACTTTTTGTTGAACGTGAAATTTCAGAACGGGGACGTCCTTGCTGATCGACCCGAAAATGAAGACCTAATGGCTACAGATGAGATTAAACCCTGCGTCTTCAGTGCTTTAATAGTTTGTTGTTGGTAAACACTTCATTAAAAAGGACATGGGTTCAGGCTGAAAGGAAAATGATTTGGCCAAGAAGATTGGGTGATTTTATTGCGTAGACAGTAATTCAGGTTATGACATCTTTGTAATTTCCTCAGATTATGTACAATTTTGTCAACTTTAGCACCTTGATCTAAATCTACAATCTGAAGGAGATATGTTGTGATATTACAGTGCAGTTGAAGTATAAAAAATGATGGTATAAATTGCTGAATTGTACATTCCTGATGATGAATTGTCTCCTGGGTGGTGGAGTTATTGGCACTCTCCAAGCACACTCAGAAATTATATATATACATATATTAGAAACCTCAGAAGCCTCTTCCTGTAATGTCTAAACAGGTCAGAGTTGTTTCAGTAATTGTGGTGAATCTTGGATCCTCCTCCATACAGAACACATCGGAAGTTCAATTCCCCTCTCCGCCATGCGTGTGCCTCCGGTTTCCTTCACCAATCCAAAGCCATGCAATGGCTGCTTGGCATCTCTAAATTGTCCATAGTGTGTGATTGTGGCCTGTATACATATGATGTATGATGATGAGACCACCAAACTGCAAAGCATGACTAATCCACCATATTTTACAGTAAGTACCAGTTGCTTTTTCTTCTTTGCTGCCACACTGATCAATTTGCTCATATCTGACCACAACACACAATTCCAATAGTAGCCCCAATGACTCTCGATGGAGCTCAGGAGATGCACTTTGTGGGGTTTTTCTTCATTCTTGTTCTTTTTTTCAAAGCCAATTATGAAGGTGGCAAATAGTTGATTTTGAAATATGACAACCCCAACAAACTGCATTTGTGAAACTGTGATCATTGAGCTTTTTGCTTTTTCCCCAAGGATGATTAATTACAAGGGATTTTATATAAGGGATACTGACCATAATAATAATAATAATAATAATAATTTAAAAAATAATAATTTTCAAGGATGACAGTGTGCTTGCACTTATTCTAAATATTCTTTACATGTCTACCGAGGTTTGCCGCATACAGTACAGGCCTACAAGCACCATTGTTTTAAAATGTGTGCTTTTTTTGTTAGAAGAAATGTAAATGGTGTCTCATAATTATAAAAATTTGAATCTAATCTAAGTATAGTAATATTTATTATATACACTTCTCCATTTTTTATTTATTTTTTGCACAAATCTACAATTATGCCTTGTTCTCCTTGAAATGTTTTCCTGACTATTTTGTTGATGGAGCTCTGTAACATAAGCATTTCACTCACCTTTTATACTTTTTAATCCTGTGTAAGCTGTAGCATGACAATAAAATCTCAATTTAAATCTGTAATTAAAAAACAAAACAAAACAATAATATAACCCAGTTCCTTTGGAGGGTGCCAATATTTCTAAATATGAGAGTACATATTGTGGGCTGTACATATTTATGAAAGCATTAACATATTTAAAGTGGGTGAATATTCTGTTGCTTTTACAAGGTTACATAACTCATCTTCCGCCAAATACAAAATGGCCCTCATGGTTCTGTCCCTATTTGGTGTTACAGTAGAGACGTATCCGGATAGAGGCGCCCGCTAACGCTGCCCACGCCTGCAGTTAACACATATCGGCCTTTGGGTGGCGACAGAGAGCCAAACGTCAAAATGTGTTTCGCAGTGTTATTTAGAGGCGATATTTATTTCCCTACCTGTTTCCCGTCAAATCCCGCCTCCTGTTCTAGGATTGGCTAGTAGCTCTTATTGAACGACTTGACAATAATCGGCAGTAGTTAACGCACAGAACTCAAGACAAACATGGAGCGCAAAAACGCACAATCTCCACGATTCACTAACAATGCACTTCGTCGTGTCAAAAACGGCTCTGCATGTCTGTACCCCGTGCTGTTGCTACGGCGACGTCCGCGACGTCTTAACCGTCCAATCAGAGGCGTGTTTGTGACCGTTAAGTACAAGCCAATCTGGTTAAGGGGCAGGGCTTTAGGAATACGGGTAGGCTAAACAACGCTTTTCGGAGGAGAGAAAGCGCGAGCACACACACACAGATAGAGCGAGAGAGCGCACACGTCCGTTATCAGAAGATCCGCAGCTCAAACAAAAATAAAGAGAAGAAGAAGGCTTACAAACAAACAAGGGCAAAATAGAGAGTCGAGTGTGTGACACCTGATTTAAGAGTTAGCTCTAATTGTGTAGCTAGCTGAGGGCTAAGGCAAGCTGTAAAGATAGTGTCAATAATCTATCTGAGGAGAGAGAGACAGAGGGAGAGAGAGAGAGAGAGAGAGAGACAGACAGACAGAGACATGGCTACGACGACCTGCACTCG
The DNA here is from genome assembly GCA_012411365.1 of Ameiurus melas. Taxonomy (NCBI): domain Eukaryota; kingdom Metazoa; phylum Chordata; class Actinopteri; order Siluriformes; family Ictaluridae; genus Ameiurus; species Ameiurus melas. The sequence goes on along the minus strand of CM022773.1, from coordinate 6,647,678 downwards.
ATTTACGGACGAATATCAGCTATACGAAGAGCTCGGGAAGTGAGTAACAGTCTGCTCTACTTTGACCACCAATCTGCCGTTATTTTGCGTGTGAAACATGGTGTGTGTGTGCGCGCGCGCGCGGAGCTGGAGCTGTCAAAAGCAAACAGCGGAGTTTGTGTGTGTGAGAGAGAGAGGTGTGGTGTTGCACTGAAACACTGGCTGAATCCCAGATTCCTCCCCACTCCCTATATAACTGCACTACACCGGGTATAAACACCACGGCTTCTGCGTTCCACTTAGCGGCGTGCTCTAGGCAGCTTTTTGGGATTTTTGTGACGCTCACAGAATGTTGGCGTAGTGGCTAGATTAAAAATAAATAAAAACTTTTTTTTTGCTGCGTTCTGATTTAGTAAACATTCTGAAAAGGTAGGGAATGAACATGTGGACTAAACGGAACTCGGTGGGTTGTACGTGTAATTTCCAGCAGTCTGCAGGAAAGAGTGAAACGCTGCCATACTTTCTTCGTGCGGTTGGAGCCACGCCCCCCTCGGGTTAAATGTCAGTGTCGTCCTCTGATGATCTCATGCGCTTTTTCTTAATGCAGATGTGCAAACGATTTAATGATTAAAAACGCAACATCTGGGACTCTGCACAACGTGTGTATGTACTGTGTGTGTGTGTGTGAGGCGGAAAGCGAAAAAGTAAAACCCCCTATAAAGCCAGATGTCCTGCAAAGGGTTTCTGCGCATGCGCACTGCACCGCACCGAATGTCACTTCAAATACATGCTGCTTCATATTCCTGTTTTAAAGCTGGAGCATGTTCTGATCATTAGATCATCTGTTAAAATATGCCACCTGGGTTAGTTTAGGTTCATGCCCGGACCGCTTTCTGATCAGGATAATAATAAGAATAATATTTTTAAAAAATCCTACAGAGTTCATGCTGGACCCTTTTTCTGAAAATGTAATAAAGCAAACATTGACAACAAAATTCTGTTTTGTCCAAATCCTTAAAACATTTGGAGCATTGTGTCTCCAGAGCCACGTCCGCTGCTGCGGTCAAGGTTATCGGCGGAGACAGGACACAAGTGAACGTGTGTCGGTGTTTCGCATATTTCTATTTTTATGGACGCGTTTGTGTAATGCATATAGAGCTCGTCACTGCACACCAGGATGGAAATGATGAAATGGAGGAATCTCCAGGGATTTCATGATTCAAATTCAATTCAGCAAGCCATTGCGCAGTTATAAATCCGTTCTCTAGGCATCTGATTGTTTAACTGATATAGTAATTCTACATGTTAGGGCTGGGTGATATGGACAAAATAGATCTTGATATGGAGAGCACACATCCACGGTTGAGGGTTCGATTCCCGTCTCTGCCCTGTGTGTGCGGAGTTTGCATGTTCTCCCCGTGCTGCGGGGGTCTCCTCACCCAGTCCACAGACATGCATGTTAGGCTGACTGGCGTGTCCAAAGTATCCATAGTGTATGAACGGGTGTGTGATCGTGCCCTGTGATGGACTGTCACTCCGTCCAGGGTGCTCCCTGGGATGGGCTCCACATCCCCTGCGACCCTGAAGGATAAGCATATATAAAAATGATCCATATGAGGATCCATCCATACATTTTCTATCTTCAAAATATATATATATCTCTATCTCATGATGTAATACACTTTTTTTTATTATTATTGATGAAAAAATTATCCGTACAGAATAACTACATGACTGCTTTTTGCTCATTCTGTGAAGTAAACAGTGAAAGTTGCGTTTTCTTTTCTGCTTTTATTTGGAAGTGACATTGAACAGAACTGAAAAGCATAACAAAATGTCAGAATGGGAATACAAAACATAAAAAGTCAATATTAAAACATAGTATTCAGGTATCTGAAAGAATGAAGGGTCTGTTTAGGTGCAGGTTCCTCATCTGTTAGCTTGGCTGATGCCTGTTCTGTGTCTGAGTGTTGTGAGGAGATTCGCTCCTCCATGCTTGTTTTAGTTTGAGGTTTTTTTTTGTCTTTTTTTTTTTTTTACACAGCACACCACTTGTAGCTCATAGCTCTGACCTTAGTGATAAAAAGAAGTGGTTAAAAAAGACCTTTAGTGGTTAAAAGAAACTAAGCTGTGCCATTATGTATGAACGTTTTCTGTCTGTTCATCTAAACTGTATAATTGTTAATATGTCTAGAAACACAACATTGTTAAGCATTATAAAACATTACAAGCTGCGGCTTTGAAATGGCATCTTATTTTCTGTAGAATATTAATAGTGTGATTATATACGAATAGGCTGTGTTTGCTTGTACCTGTGAGGAATAAATCTGGAGCAGGCAGCACAGTGAGGAAATGAATGACGCACTGAGACCGTAGTATGAAATTAACGAAGGATGGAGGAAACGATGCGAAGGGATCTGGACCGACGTGCGTGTATTAGAAATGGTAGGCTTCCTGTTTAACTCCACGCGAAATATAGAAACATGGGAGTGTCAGCCACGGTGCGAGAACACGCCTTAAATCAGCGGAGAGCGCACAGAGTATGCGTTCATGTAGAAAAGTGGCTCTTGTAAACTCTCAGTTGTGATGCAAGTGGGAGCGGGTCTCTAAATTTCGCCGCAGAACGCAAATGTACGGTTCGAGATGCTGTGAGATCTGTGAGGGAGTGTGAACAAACACTTTAGTCCACGGTGTGTTTAATGTTGCATGGGTGGGGAAAGTGTGATAAATTCCTCAGTAGTGATTAGAGTCGTCGTTGAGTCGTCTTTGTTACATAAGCGAGATTTATTTATGTATATAGATATATAAATACTAATCATTTAAATTTTCCCGCACATCCCACACCACAAGTCTGTTTACACCCTTGTTGTCATGGTAACCTGCTTCATATTGATCATGCAGGGTTTTGTAGATTTCCCTTTGGGTTTTGTAGATTTCCCTTTGCATTTCAAAAGCTGCACCCAAATATAAACCATGGTTTATTTTATAAACGTCTGTACATCTTGCTCTGCTGTTCTTGTACAGGAAGATTTGCTGAAGATTTTAAGTAAGCTAATTTATCTGTAGCCGACATCAGTCACACGAGTACGAATGCTCACACGAATTTTTGTATACGGTGGTTTGTGTGAGTGTGTAGATCACACCTGTAGATTTGGTTATAGGACCCATCTGTCCATTTTCCATTCCACTTTTCCTACACAGGGTCGCGGGGAGCCTGGAGCCTATCCAGGGGCGATGGAGACCCTGGACAGGCTGCTAACCAATCACAGGGCACATTCACACACACATTCACACTACGGACAATTTGGAAATGCCTGTCAGCCTATAACGCATGACTTTAGACTGCGAGAGGAAACCGGATTATCTAGAGGAGACCCTTGAAGCACAGGGAGAACATGTGTGTGCGCGTGTGCACACACACAAGACCACTAAGCCACCATGCCCCCGGTTAGAGGATTTATTCTCTCATCACAGTCTTATTTAATGTCAGCAGAGCAAAGACCAGTGATAACGATGGCGATGATCATGCCAGAGTCTGCATTTGCGTTTGGAAGAGCGTATTAAAGATCTACAACAGACTGCTGTTTGCAAAAGTGCGTTCCTTTGTGCACGTGTAAAGTCTTGCAGTCAGTACCGTTTACCTGGCGATTATTATTATTATTTTTTTCCCTCTTCCCCCAGATGTTTCAGCTGTCCTATTAATGAGGGCTGTAGTGTAGAGGAAGACGAACACGAGCTCTGAATCAGCGCATTCATACACACACGTCACATTCACACATCTGTAGTTGTCCTAGATCACGCAAACTGAAATCGCAGCTCCGTGCTGTGCACGTTCATCGAAAATGAATAGTCACCTCTCTCATTGTCGCCCGCTAGTATGAACATGCCTTAAGCACTAACGAAGAGGTTTAAGGGTTGTAGATATTTGTAATATGAAATACGATCTATTTAAACTGTTCTCAGGTCTGTTTGGCATTTCTGTGTAACAGGACTGTAATATTGAAGTTACAATTATTCAGCTGGTTTAGGAACTGATCATTTTATTGCATTTTATCATTTCTTTTTTTTATTATTTAAATCAACAGAAAGCAGCACTTTTCATTAAATTTCTATATATTTCTATATGCCTATATTCCTTCACATGCATACATCCTTGAATCCGACTTAGACACTTAATTGTTGTGTATACTACATATCTTAACACAATCAGACTCATTAAAAGAAATCAACAAATAACCCCCAGTTTATCTCTAAGAATTCATACGGTATAACTCCAGATTTATCTCATGATTAAAATGCAGTTTATTGTGTAGTCAGATTATTATTTTGTCCATTTACTACTTAGTTAATCTTCCACATGCAATTTAGTTTTATTGAATTTTAAATTATTATCTGCGTGCATTTTTAAGAAACTTCGGGTTTATGCAGGCTTTGTATTTGTAAGTGTGTGTGTGTGTGTGTGTTCGAAAACTGTATCGAAATATGTTCTAAATGTAGAATTGGCTGCCTCTGCTCATGTCATCACTTGGGATTTTATTAACTAAAAAATATTTCCCTAATGTAGTCCATGTCCAGACATTAATATTTTATTAACCCCCCGCCCACACACACACACACACACACACACACACACGCACACACACACAGCAGAACAATGCTGGTTCATCGTACGTAGACGGCCGAGTGTGCACAAAGAACAGTGCAATGAAGGAATGAGAGAGGACTAATAAAACCACCTTATGCTAAATCTCGTAATTATTTTCCACAATAAGAAATTACAAATTGAACTAACGAAAAAAGAGAATAATAACCAGAGAATTTGCATTTTATGGTGTAGAAGCTGCGGTATGAATAATGTTTGTGTAATTAATTTATATATATACATATATATAAACAAAATATTATCTACAACATAAGATCGCAGGGATATTACAAAAATCCAGACGAGCCACACCAGCACATTGTCTCTCCTGAACGTTGAAGTTGGCATGATATTTATTTGAGTTTGTTTCTTAATACTGTTCTCTTTTTTTTTTCTTCCTCTCTCTAGGGGAGCATTTTCAGTGGTGAGGCGATGTGTGAAGCTGTGCACAGGCCAAGAGTACGCTGCCAAAATCATCAACACCAAAAAACTCTCGGCCAGAGGTGAGGAAATGCCTTTCTGAACCTGCTTCCTGTACAAAACCATGTTGATGATTACTCAACAAATTAAAATGAATGCGCATAAATGAAACGATCAATGTAACAGTAGCGAGGTGCTGTGCCATAAACCAGTGCTGCAGACACACACACACACACACACGCACGCACACGCACACACGCGCAAAATGACTTCGACAGCATAAACACGCATATTGAAAACACTAGACATAGACAGGCTCTTACGACTCAACAATATTGTCCTGTTGTGTGTTCATTACTCTTTTGATTTTCTTTTTTCTTTCACTGAACATTTCAGCTGCTCTGTTTTTCTTAAAAGCATGCACTCTGCAAAAAAAGATGATATTTCCTATATTCAAGTAAAAATATCTTGCTCATAGGCAAATTTAACTAGTAGTTCTCTTTTTAAGTCATAATAAGCCTTACACTTATAGTAAGCCTATTTCTAGATATATATTTTTACTCATTTCAAGCTTGAAATGGTCTAATTTGCTCTTTCCAAGCGTTTGTCTTGAGAAAAAAAGCAAAATGATGTACCAATAGAATAAGACCATGTGTGTCTAGAAATTGGCATAACGATCGTATAATAATCTCATGAGAATTAGTAATGAACCCTCCCCCTTATTTTATTTTATTTCTTTTTAGATATCTTCATTTGCTAAAATATCATGTTGAACACAAACGACCTGCTCACTCACATGAATTTGAAGTGTTAAACTTGATAAAATGCTTAAAGATGGTTTAAATGTGCTGTGAAACCGTTAGCTATTGAACTAGCGAAAGTGTTTTATAAACACGCAGTGGCGTCAGTCTGAAAACCTTTCTGTAACTGAGGCAGAAAACCTCGGCCCCTTCCTGTAACAGACTCGCTCTGTTGGATTTGGGCGTCGGAAACGGTGCGTCGGATCATGAAACACTCGCATATTGAGAAACTCCTGTTTTTATTTTGCCGATAAACCTTCGTCTCGTTTGCAGCGAGTAGCTTTTTAGGCCGTACGATACATGACTTGTCTTTGTACTTCTGCGCAACGGAGAGGTTATCTGGTTTTGCAAACTTGTTTGACGTACTAGTTGACAGATTTCTTTCAGTGTCCTGTATCTACCGGCATCTCGTCCACTGCTAGCCGTCATGTCACACGTGTTTCCACAGTAAGAGCTATTGCCAAGGCCGAGGCCGAATTCCATGGCAGTCAGACAGACTCCAGCCTGCACCTGCTCCACAGAGAGCAGTTTTCTGATGGCATCCTGCACGAGAGGAGCGTAGCTATGTCACCCTGCCTGTAAACTGAATCGGGCAGCTGCTTGGCCAGGTGTTGCTGAGAATTTGACAGCCTACGTTGGTCATCGTGGCGAACAAGTATTTCACTCCCAAGACTTTGCTATGCAGCGAGTAGCTAATTTGGAAAACTGGTAGAGAATATGATCGTCAGATGGTGTCATGTAGTGAGGGTGGGGTGGATAGTATGCACTAGATAATTTTACAGTCGTTATGCCAAATCTAGGATTGTACAGAGCTGCCGAGGGGACACAGGGGTTGATTTTTCTTAATAAGGCACAGCCACAAATGAATATTTCTTGGCCATGCGTTAATATCTAGAGCCCAGAAAGTACGTATTTTATCATACTTAATACATGACCTCTAGTTAATTATTAGACAGGGACTTGTGATATTGAGAATTTGCAATGCCAGGGACTCCTGTACGTCTTCACGCATCATTCCAGGATTGACGTGTAATGTTACTCATCTCCACGCACGAGTGCCTGTACTGCAGTGGTACACAGTAATTCTGTTGGTTTCTCTCTCTCTCACTCATTTTAAAATACAAACCTTTTGGGACCATGAAATAAATCTTGAGAAATGTAATCACACATGGCTTCAATATGTGCAGTGCATTTGTGGCCATACTTTATGTAAGGAATAAAACAACCTGCTCACTCGTATATGAATTTTCTAAAAAGTGTTTATTATTTTTTTTATAAGGATTAAGATGGTTTAAATGTGCTGTGAAACCGTTAGCTATTGAACTAGCGAAAGTGTTTTATAAACACGCAGTGGCGTCAGTCTGAAAACCTTTCTGTAACTAAGGCAGAAAACCTCGGCCCCTTCCTGTAACAGACTCGCTCTGTTGGATTTGGGCGTCGGAAACGGTGCGTCGGATCATGAAACACTCGCGTATTGAGAAACTCCTGTTTTTATTTTGCCGATAAACCTTCGTCTCGTTTGCAGCGAGTAGCTTTTTAGGGAGTACGATACGTGACTTGTCTTTGAGGAATAAAACACCACGTGGTGTGTATTCCGTTACCAGGTGGTCTGATGCAGCCCAAGTTTCGCATTTTGTTGCTTTCCAGAGTTCAACTTTGGTGAATTCTGACCTGCGAATTTGTGACCAAGAGAAGGTCGACACGTCACAGCGTGACCTCTTGAGAAAATCGAATGTTTAGGAAGCACCGATTTATAGCGGTGTCACACCATCCAGTTTTTACAATACAGCTTTAAAAGAATATGAAGTCAACATTTTGCCTGGATTGCGATGTTGCTGCATACAGGAACAGATGGTTTTAACAATATTCTAACATTAGCATGTGATGTCCTATCCGATTACCACCCATATTTGCAGCGGTCTCCCAAGAAATTTTGCATGCTGAAAGTCTAGTGTGACCGCCCCTTTAATTTGCCAACAGTTTTACTTTTTTCAAATTTATTTATTTATTTATTAATGAACTAAACATAACCATTTTTAGCCTCGTATAGTTTGTTTAATGTTATGAGAAAACAGAAAACACACACACACACAAACCTGGCTCCTGTAGACTTTACTGTGGAGGATAAGAAAAAGTTTCACAATATCAACGCTTGTACATTTGGTCTTTCTTAAATAACTCCTCGTTGCTTTAATCCGTTTGTTAGCCTTAGTTTATGTGGAGCGTCTGCCATACAAGTCCTTGTGAAATTAACTGTTATTATAGACACAATAAACTATCAGAACAAGCACGTTAATTTAAACCTACCATTTAAATGACAGCCGTAACTACCATGCTGTTCTAGAAAATGAATGCATTCGAACCCTTCAGATTGGAGAATGCTGTGGTAGAACAAAAAATAATCACCATGTCCCTTTAGAGGCTCTGTCGGATTTCTGTGTTTTTGAGTACCGTATAAAGGATGGTGGCTAATGTTATCGCTACATGTATGTTATTGATGCACAGCCATCGCAGATATCATCCATCGTTATTGTTCATCGGTTAGTGTTCGTGACGGTGAGAACTGGGTCAGTTTGATCGCATTGTAAACGTGTTTGCTTCTTGAGCACCAGACCTGCACATTTCATCATTGTAAGTGTGCAGTGTCGTTATGTGCAATTATGTGAACTTTTATGTAACGTGATATGAAATATAAGCATGAGTTGTGTGGAAATGGGTGAAATTCAGGCACATATCTGACTAACTGTCCATGAGGGAAGAAGAACCAAATTTGAGCGATAAACACACATGGATATATTCAAAGCAGACAGATGTGTAAAATGGCCAGGAAGGGGTTCAAAACCGAACAACAAGATATGAGTGATTGCGAGTGATCGTGCGAGTGAGACAGCGAAGCGGTTTAAGAGAGCCGTGACTGTGAAGGCAGCCATGGCACTTGGCAGCTGTGTTGTGTGTGTGTGAGCGAGCACGTGAAAGCATAGCTACATGCCTGGATCACAGGACTCTCATCTGACCCATACAACCATAGAGCGACGGTCATGGTCTGGGCGACACTCACATGTACTTACTTACAACGTGTCATAAATCAAAAGAAGAGTCCAGAAGTAACCACAAACAAGCCTGGTTACATTCCAGTTGTTTTCTGTTGAAGCACTCAGGTCAAAATCCCTCATTAGGAAGTAACCATTCTCATTCACTTCCCTCTTGGTGTAGCTTTAATTTCTCACTGTGGTCTGCTTTATACTGTACAACGCAACTTTTTTCCAGTATACGGCTGTCCAGTTTTGCTGAGCCAGTGCCCGCTGTAACCTCAGATTCCACTTCTTGGTTGACAGGACTGGAACTCGATGTGGTTTTTGTCCCACGGTTCGACATGTTCCACATTGTGTGATGCTTTTCTGCTCACCATGGTTGTAAATAGTACTTATTCGAGTTACCGTAGTCTTCCTGTCAGCTCAAAGCAGTTTGGACATTCTCCCCTGATATATCTCATCACCAAGGCATTTCCACCCACAGAATTGGCACTCACTGGATGTCCGTCTCCCCTGTCCCCATCCCCCACCGTTCTGTGTAAATTCTAGAGACCGTTCTGTGTGAAAATCCCAGAAGATCAGCAGTTTTGCAGTTTCCGAAACACCTAGACTACCAGCGACAACCTTGCCATGGGTAAAGTCACTGAAATCACATTTTTGCCCATTCACATCAGTTTGATCTGAACATTATCTGAAGCTCTTGTCCTGTAGCGGAATGATCTAGCACTGTGCTGATGCCACATGATTGGCTGATTGGATAACTGCATGAATGAGAAGGGGTTCAAGTATTCCTAATAAAGTGGTTGGTGAGTGTATATCCTGTATCGTGAAAATGCCGTGATGTAATATTTTTGTGATTTTGCTCACACTGTCAGTATGCGTGCAGTGTGTCGAAATCCCTGAAGCCTGGCAGTTAAGGTCAGCACAAATCAACAAAGGTGACAGCCAGCCAGTGTTCAGGGAGGTGCGTGTTTGTTTTTGTTTGTTTGTGTGTTTGTTGAGGCGAGCAGGTAAACTGGGATATGAGCGTTGAATAAAAGAACTGGTTTCGCTAGATGTCTTTGAGGAAATTCCAAGGGATATGGAGGCTGTGTTTTTCCAAATATGGAGAGTGCAGTTGGAAAGAGATAAATGTCAGTGAGGTAAATGTCAACATAAATACGCTCTCGTCAGCCACAATAATGATCAAGTCACGTTTTTGTTCTTTCTGACTATGTAGCAACACATAAGAACAATGGTCTAGGAGTGTCCTGGTCCTGTTGACAGAGGCCAGATTTTTTCCCCCCTTTTTTCTTTTCAATGTGCAGAGTACCTCAGCAACTGTTACAAAAAGTGTTTTGACTGACCTAGCACTTGTTTTAGCCAATGTTTGACCAAGCTAGGTTTGCACGTATTGTCTTTTAGTTTGAAACTGCTCCTGCGAATATTGCTGAGCTTTCCATTATAATGCCCACTTCTCTGAGCAGTGCTCTCTACCACTGAGCAGTGCTCATTACCCTCAGAAACCACTGCACAAGAGCTGAACACACATTTGTCCAAGGGTTAACAAAATGGGGCATTAGTGCTCTCGCTAAATAAAATCAATGTTAGAAAACTGAAACCACACCTTGGAAAAGCCTTCCTTGTGTTTTCCTGTCGCGTATTGGTGTAAAGCCGTAATCTTAAGCAAGCACACAGCTACTGTCTTCTATCAGTGTATATAGGCATTGCATGCTAGTGTGTATGTGCTTGAGTGCAGTGGAGGGTGACCTGGATTTCCCAGCAACTCACACGACGCATCAGTTCTGCACTGGTGTCCCATTTAGGATCCTGTGCTAGTTGTTCTCAGAGATATGAGAGGCGCACACAGTTTTATGCCACGATAGCTACCAAACTTGGATGGTTTGGGCTAATGCTTGTGATCCTTTGAAAACATGAGCTGTTTAGCCCAGTAGAATGTTTCAGTGCACAGCGCGTCTCTAGTTTTTAAGTCCTTGACTGACTATAACCACAATTTGTATTGAGAGGAACAGGTCGAGTTGAACGCCATCTTTCGTGTTTTGTATATTGTTTCAGACTATTTTTGGTGTCAGGATAATATTAACCAAGCTTTATTGAGATGGCAGATCTGGTGAGTTGCCCTGACCCCTCCCCCATCATTATTTTTTTCTCGTATTAGCTGGATGACCTTCAGCAAAGTCAGATTTGTTAATGATGCACATGCAAAGAAATGCTGTAGAGCAAAGATGCTGTAATGTTTCTCCATTTAAAAAATACTATAAAGAGCAGTAAACAGTAATAAATGAAACAAAGGAAATATTTGGTGTGATGACCCTCTTGCTTAAAAAAAAAAACGTTGTTTGAGGTAGAATTAGTGCAGTTATATAAGGAAATGAGCGGTGAGTTTTATTGTGCATTTTGTGGAACCAGCCACAGTTCTTCTGGAGACTTTGACTGTCGCACTTGCTTCTTATTTTTGCAGCAAAATGCAGCAGCCATCATCCTAATTTTTTTTTTTTTGGTCTGAAAAGTGTCTCTTACCACTTAATACGCTGCTTTCTTTACTGACATACAAACATTTTTCTGTAACATTTCATTTTGTGCTGGAAAACTAACGTTTGGGAATCTAAAATGTTTTTGTACTGACTCGATAATGTAGAAGTCATAAAATAAAAAGTCTGTAGCCAAGTTTGTGCAAAAACAATAGGGTGCTTAAAACATTTGCACAGTACTGTATAGACCGTGACAAATTGAAAGAAAAAAAAGCAAACAGTGATTCTGTTAAAGCACATAACTCGACTTCTTCCTCTTGACTTGGAGGTCTTGCTTGGAAAGTCGGGAAAGGTCTCTTCAACCCCAGCTTCAGCAGATGACTGCTTACAGCTTTAACAGTAAACATTGTGGCTTGAACGCACTGTGGTCACAGCTGATGTAAATACAAGCATCATTCCGTGGTTGGCATTGTTTGAGTCAACACAGAGGTCTTCAGACTGATGATGAAACCCCCTGAGTGGGAGCCTGACCCACATCTACAGGCACCAATGTCTCACTGAATGGTTTAATGAGTGTGAAAAGGAAGTAAATTATAAATCCGTCACCAGATCTCAACCCAATTTAACACCTTGTGGAAGATTTTGGTCTAATGTGTTAGACCGCGCTCAACACCACCGTCATATAACACCACCGCCAGCTGAGGAGATATCTTTTAGAAAAACGGCGTTCGTCCCTTCATTGCAGTTCCCTAGACTTGTGATGCATCGAAGCAGTTCAGACCGCTTGCGGTGTCCCGAAACCTCACTAAGTCACTACGTTGTTTTTTTTTGTTTAATTTGCCACGTCTGTGTGCAAGCCTAGATTGGTTAAATACAAGCACACAAAGATGTTTTAGTGCTGCTTTTCATGCAGCAGTCGTGGCATTTCTTTGTATCTTCACCCAGTGATTATATTACTTATGCTCTTTATTCTCTCCCTTCATCCGCTCAGGGATTTATCTTTCTTTTCTCTGTCCTTTCTGTGTTCTTTCTTCCCTGCCCTTTCATTCTACCTTTCATCCTGTCTTTCTCCTCCTCCCTTCTCTCTTTCGCCCTTCTCATGCCTTATTTACCTTGCTGCTTTAATACCGGAGCTTCGTTGAGGAACTTTAACCCTCACCCTGCCCTCCTGCGTTCTCCGTGTCTCAGTCCAGGCTAGAGAAACTGCACGATGATTCCGGGGTGCAGATGTGCTCCTTTTATGTTTGTCCAAAATAAGGACCCTTGCACAACAGCTGTGTGCTTGAATTGGAGTGTAAATGTGGTGTCTTTTGAGAGCACTACTTATGTACTATTAGTTGTATTACTTGTATTACTATTTCAGGGCTTCACTAGGTTCGGGTGCACAGGAATTTTAAAGTTTGTCTTGCATAAGTCGCATATGTGAATTATACAGAGCGAATAGTCTCGGCTGTCTGTTCTGCACGCGCGACCGAAACGCAGGCTGATGATGCAGACTGGTGATCTGGGCTCAGCACTAGCCACATGCAACACTGCTGTGGTCAGCTGGCCCTCTGACACCTTTGATCAGCTCGGACATCATCCAGTTTCGTCATCCAGTGCTGAAGTGCCTGCGGTCAGTTCCTAAGCAGAGCTGTCCCGCTCCAGGGGGGGAAAAAAACGGGATTAGTTAGGGTGTAGGCAACGTACCCACACGTATAACTCGCACACATCATGTGCACTATGGGTAGAGGTCGGCTGGAGGTGAATAGAAGAGCTGTAATGATTTTTATATGCGTGAGCACTGGAACACAATGAAGACTAATGACTTAGTGTTTCTCGTAATCATTTACGTTCTCTCTGTGTCAGCATGGTAATAATGAGACTAAGGTGTTAATCACCTCAGCTCTTCGAGCAGTATTTACTGATTGCTACCAAATAAACCAGCAGAGGTTGAAATCATCAGCGTTGTTCATCAGCAATGTTAATACGTTCATTCTCCTTCAGACACAAAGACCCGTCACTGCGCTATCTTCCCTCAGTCATCCTCTCACACTGCTCTCTGGCTTTATAAAGACCTATGAATATTATCATCACTGTGATTACTGTGTCTGTCTTGTACGCCCTATGAAACAACAAGAGAAGATGCACACAATATGCAATATCTCAAATTTCTTGTATTACTAACAGGCTTTTGGCTGTGCTGGTACATGGTTTTGTGCCTCATTCTCAGTTTTATATTTACTGTGTCTGTCTTGCTGATGTTTTAACGCATTCATCTTCTCTGCAGATCATCAGAAGCTCGAACGAGAGGCTCGAATCTGTCGACTGCTCAAGCATCCAAATATCGGTGAGAAAAAAAAAAGAGTAGTTTTTTAATTAATTTATTTTTTTAAACATATTTAGACAATAAACCATTTGATCATTTGAAACCGTGCCTATTAATAAAGTTTATACCCTTGGATAAAACAACAGGGGAAAATGAGCTTTTTCAATTATTTATTCAACAGAAATATTAAACATTAAGCACACATTTGATCCTCTTTGAAACAGTGCCTATTAATAAAGTCTATCAAATGACACACAAATTTGACATTTTGTAGTAATTTTCATCATTTAAATGAACAAAAAGCAGATCACTCGTATGGAAAAAGTATGCCCTACATATACCACACATTCAAATCCAAATTAGAATCAGGTGTTCAAGATTGAGTACCAGTGATTATAACCAGTTTAGGGAGGGCAGGTGGAACCGGTCTTATTTCTACCCCTCTCACAGCTACTGTCTGGTGTTCCCCATGTGAGGTGTGTAGTGTCATCATGCAACGATCTAAAGAGTTCTTTAAGGCCTTCAGAAAAAAAGGTTGGTGATGTCTATGAGTCTGGCAAGGGATTTAAAAAGATCTCCAAATTATTTGAAATTCTTCATTCCACTAACTGGAGCAGATTTCAAACGACTGCCTATTTGTCCAGGACTGGCCATCCCAGCAAATTCAGCAGAAAAGCACACCGTCTGATGCAAAAATAAGTCTCCAGGTACCCAAAAACAGCTTGCATTCATTGATTCAACTATGAATTCTGGATCATATCGAAGAGTGCTTGAAGATAATGTGAGGCCATCTGTCGGAAGGTTGAAGTTGAACCGATAAGTGTGCTTAGGATAACGATCCTAAGCACACTAGCAAAACCACCAAGGAACGGCTCAAAAAGAAGAAATGGAGGGTTATGGAGTGGCCTAATCAAAGCCCGGATTTGAATCCCATTGAAATGTTGTGGGTGGGATCTAAAACGGGCAGTACATGCAAGAACACCCTCAAACATCTTGCAACTGAAAGACTATTGCATGGAAGATTGGTCACAAATTCCAGCAAGCCGATGTCAGAGACTGGTTGACAATTATGCGAAATGCCTACAAGAATGCCTACATCTGCTAAAGAGGCAATACTAGCTTCTGAGGCCAAGGGTGTACATCTATTGATATTTCTGTTCAATAAATCATTGAAAAAGCTCATTTTCCTTGAGGGTTTATTCAAGTGTATAAACTTTATCACTAGGCATTGTTTCAATTGATCAAATGTTTGCTTGTCCAAATATGTAAAAAAATAAATAAAATTAAATGGGTTGTACTTATTTTGGGGTATCGCATGACTATATAATAATGGCTTTATTTGTATTCCTTATCAATAAATAAATCAAATTAATACAAATGTAGAGACGATGAAAGACATTCCAGTTTAAAGACTTTAAAGAATATCCACTCTAAAGGGCTATTAAGGGTTTTAATCTGCTTGGAGTTTAAGACGCAACAGGAAGCACTCGCTCTTTTCTGTCGTCTCCTGCTGAAACCCAGCATTGACTTTTAATACAGCATGATGGAGAAGGGAACACAAGTTCACCTAGCACAGTTGCAGCCTACATACACGCTGTGGTCATGTGACCTACTAATGATAACTTGCATGGCCACTTATAAACATGATATTAATATTATAATAAACATCAAATATTCTATTAAAATGAGGTGCATGCCGTACACAGACATGCGTGCATTGTGAAGACACTTCCATATATGGTGAGTCTTAAAATAATCATTACAGACGTCCTTTGGCAACGGGACAATAACAGGAAATCTTACTAGCACTTAATATATAAATGGTAAATGGTCTGCACTTATATAGCACCTTTTTAACCATAGCAGTTCTACAAGATGCTTTACATTGCTTTTCTCTCCATTGCAATACTATCAGTGGACACTCCCTACCTTCTACACCTACACACCCCCAACTTTTAAAAAATTGGTCAAGCTCTGTTTTATATTTATATTAATATTTCAGTTAGTAAACACTATCGTTAACTTGATTATACATCGAATCGTTAGAATGAGTTCGATGCAAATGAAAATTCACCATAGTGTACTAGAAAATATCCGGGTTATCTGCTGTTAGGTGTCACTTTATAAATAGTCAAATCATAATTCTATTAACTTATATAATATTCAACTTATTTTCCTGACTAACGATCTCAGTAATATATTACCTTTAAATTACATAACACAATGTATATAACTCTAGTTTATTAATTCATAACAGGAATCAACTTTTTTATTAATTTAAAAAACATTAAATGTTTAATGATACATATGATTTCTTTAATAAATAATAATATATATTATATATTATATATATATATATTAAATATTTTATTTATTTTATTTACTTATTAAATTCATTGCTTGACTGCTAGATAACTAGATAGCTTTCTTAAGTTCAAAGATTCGTATCTTTGTACGGACGACAAAAGTTTCTGGAATTTTCTTTTTTTTTTTATTTCTTTTTTTATTTTCCCCAAAATTGATCCATGAAGCGTGATTCACCATTTTGTAACATCTTACATGATGTGGAAGATGCAGAGTGCACTAGAACGTGTTGTTGAAGACGATAAGACTCCCTTAGAATTGTCGTAACGGGTTCTGTTTCCATGGAAATGATGCTGAGCTGTTGCGTGGGTGCATGGAGTGTGTGAGTGTGTGTGTGTGTGTGTGTGTGTGTGTGTGTATGTATGGATGCAGGAAGCATGTGTGAGTGAGCGTGGCGCTAACCGACACTCTTTTTGCTCTGCAGGGTGACCGGGGGAGAGCTGTTTGAAGACATCGTCGCCAGAGAGTACTATAGCGAGGCTGACGCCAGGTTCGTAAAGCTGTCCTGTGCTTCTCTCGTTCTTTCTCTCTCTCTCTCTCTCTCTGTCTCTCCTCAGCTCTTGCTGTTGTGATGCCTCTCTTCCTCCGTCTCTCTCTTTCCTATTGTTTCCCCCCTGTTTTCTCTCCTCCATTGTTCACCATGTTGTTCTCCACCCCTGGTTGCACACATTCTAATACTTTACACACGTTTGGGCGTACGCCTACATAATCTTCCTACCCAATCTAAAACACAGTCTAAAAACCACACACACAGTGAGTATAATCACTGAATGGAGTTCGAATGAAATGAATGGTTAGTGTGAGTCGGCCCCAAACTAGTTCAGGATCCTCATCATGTTGACATGTAAAGAGTGAATGAACATGTACATGTAAGAACAGTGTCTGAATCATGGACTGAACCTCGTATTGTTCATTTGTGTAGTGCTTTTCATTTCTCACTCTCTACCTTTCTTACTCTCTACCTTCTCTTTTTTCCTCACTTGCCCCATTTCCACCAACACCGTGTCAGCGCTTGCTCCGGAATCAGAGAACCTTTTTTTTTTTTAGAGCTGTTTCCCCGCCAGTTTGAAAGCAGAGCCAGTGTATAATCAGACTTACGAGCGTAAAAGTATTAACACTGATTTTAAGATTTACCTCATGCATGGACAGATTACTAGCCCATACACCCTATGTAGTGCACTTTTTCCGAGTCGCAGCGCAACTGCGATTGACCCTTGCCGGTCTGATTAATTAACATTGAAAGGATGACATTCTGGGAGCACAGTGACTTAGCAGTTAGCACGTTTGCCTCACACCTCCGGGGTTGGGAGTTCAAATCCTGCCTCAGCCCTGTGTGCGTGGAGTTTGCACATTCTCCACGTGCTGCAGGGGTTTCGTCCGGGTATTCTGGTTTCCTCCACCAGTCCAAATGCATGCGCTGTAGGCTGATTGGCATGTCCAAATTGTCTACAGCGTGCAACTGTGCCCTGCAATCGGTCAGCACTTCATCCAGGGTGTCCTCTTGCTTGTGGCCTCAGTTCCCTCGGATAGGCTGGAAACCTCATGTGGAAACCCCAGGGAATATAAAGTTTTGCTATAGATCTCTCCTGCTTACTACATACAGTCACCTAACGGTTAAAAATATATCGAGCGAAAATGAAGACACTAACTGTACTTAACAGAAATGCCGGCCAACGTCTTGCTGACTTTTTTTCAAGGTCGCAAACACAATGTTCTGCATTAATAGCTTTATAAGGAGATGATCAGGACTCCGGCTACACGGTTGTCCAGTTCCTGGGAATTCATGATTGTCTGCTTTATTTAGCAGATTTTTGGCACTTTGTCATCAGGGCTCTTGAGCGGCGCAACAGAAAATCGATTGCGAGTTCAAATCCCGACAATGCCACAGCCATCTGTGGCCGGGAGCCAAGGAAGCAAAATTGTTGATGCTCTCCGGGTGGGAGGGACGACATTACTCCCTCTCTCCTGTCAATCACCGTGACTGCAGCCAGTCATGGACCTTTGTGAGCTCATGTATGTGGAAGAGGGCTGACCGCGCTTTCCTCCGAGTGTGTAACACTGCCCTGTGATGTAAAGGTTGGCCGGCTCCATGTGTCTTGGAGTTAGCTTTCATCCTCACTGGTTGCTAGCTGTGTTGTGATGATGGAGGGTTAGGTAGTCGGTGGGAATTGGCAAAAACCAAATTGTGAAGAAAATTAGTTTTTGATCAAGATTAGGTACTGGCTTGGAAACCAGCACTGGCACTGTGTCAATGGAAAAGGGCTTACTTTTATTCTTTCTCCCATTTCATTTACTGTGCATATACACACACACACACACACACACACACATGCATGCACACACGCATACACACACACGCCACATATGTACTACATAACAACCCTTTCCACTACACAAATAAGAGTGTCTGCACTTTTGCAGACACTGACCTTCATATTAGTGTGTGTGTGTGTGTGTGTGTGTGTGTGTGTGTGTGTGTGTGAAGCTGGTTTGTTATGGAATAGCTGCTGCAGGTTGCAGATACAGGTGGTTGGAGAGTCTGGAATAACATAATTACATAGTGTTCTCCATGCTTTATGATAATGCTAGTCACGCAGCAGTGTTCCACTGATCACGTAACCTGAGCCTTTACTGTTTTTAAGGCACGTGCACACCCGCATTAATGTTTCAATCAAACCCTCTCTGCACAGCCGGTGGAAACATCGTATGAATACAGTGAGAAAATGATTCAGCTCTGATTTCCTATGCGTGCTATATGTCATGGGGAGGAAACAGAATATTTTGGCACGCAAGACACAAGAGCAGAGCCAGAGGACTGAGGCGAAGTGTAGCAGGAGGGAGATCTGCGTAGGTTTTCCATTCGTGATATCTTTTCATCTGTTTTCATCATTCATATGTTTTCATCTTTTAGGGGTGTGTTTTAGGGTCTTTATGTCGAGAATGAAATAAATGAAACTAAAAGCATCCAATTTTGATTAGGCAATTGACCATAAGGTCAAAGAGCGCTCTTGAAAATAGGATGGAGTCTATATTTTTAAGTAGTCGATATTCAAGATGCTGAAAAGCTTGTGTAGTAATAGTGTTTGAGTAGAGAGTCAGTCAACGTAAAACCACGCACATGCAGGTATTAACGTGATTTTCTGTATTACGTACAATGCTAACAAGTGTCTGTTTGCTTTAGAGGTCAGTGTAATTTGTATTTGCATTTTCAGATTAGCTTAGCTAGTCCAGTGTCCATTTAGCGAAGGAAATTTTGAGTTAAATGGTTTGCACGTATATAGTGCTTTTTTCCAAAGTGCTTTACATTCACCCATTCACACACACACACACACACACACACACACTCGCACACCAATGGTAGCAGAGCTGCCATGCAAGGTGCTAACTTGCCATTGGGAGCAACTTGGGGTTCAGTGTCTTGCCCAAGGTCTTCGCCATGTGGAGTCACCCGGGCCGGGAATCGAACCGCCAACCCTACAATTAGTGGACCCGCTCTACCAACTGAGACACAGCCGCCCAGTGGCGAATAAATCGCTACGTATCGTGGCACTTAGTGCGGAAGTAGTGTATATCAGTTGTACACTATGCGCAGTCCGGACAGGATTTCGCAGAAGTTTTGTTATCGTCGCAGCCAATTTTGCTGCAGCTTTAAAAAAAAATTTTTGAGATGCATCTTGTAGAATATTTTTGTGCTTTTTATATTTTGCAGACAACTACTTGAATTGGTGAAATAGCACGAAATTGCTTTGCACCGTTTGTAAATGAGACCTTTCAGCTGTACTTGTGACGCTTGTGAATCGAAGAGGGTTTTGACTGAATGCACGTTGTGATGACATCACATGAGGCGTCTTGTCCCAAATCTGCTCAAAATCTGCTGGAATTCTGAAAAACTGCCTCTTAAAAGTTCCTCTTAATATCGCGGAGTCTACTTGATTTTTGCGTTCGTTTCTACGATGGCAAAATTGCAAGATCCTTGAGGGATTGGGTATGGGTAATAATATAGTGCACTATCCAGGGAGACCTGAGAGTTCAGGCAACGCTGCAAAAATGGCTGCATTCCAAATAGTGCGCTATATGGTGAATAAAACAAAGCACAAATTGAAATTATTGTGAAGTACCTCAATAACTCTATTTAAGATGAAAAGGGCATCCCAGCGTATCGTGGAATATCTGTGTCACTGATATTTTAACCCAGTCTCACAGTAAATGTGTAAATGATTCAGTGCTGCAAAACAAATTTTCCATCTATGTAACAAACTGAGATGCTTCTGGTCACAGGTCATGCAGCAGTGCATCTCAGTGGTTAAGCTCGGAAAGGGTCTCAACGGGGTTGAATTTGAGTTTTAATGAACTTTAATTACAGCTGCAGGGTCTAAACTCCAAATCAAGACCGCTCTCTCTCTCTCTCTCTCTCTCTCTCTCTCTCTCTGTGTCTGTAGGAAAATGGTAGTTTTCAGCGCTTTAATCGCTCATTATCTATATGCAGTGTGGTTATACGGTAGTTGCAGTAAGTTAACTCGCTGTCTCCTGAGGATGTTGTGAAATGAAATTCATTTTAACTGTGGAATGTGATGTCGCGTGCCAGCTGTGGCGTGTTTAATGTGCCACTCAGTGTACTTAATACCACTGAGCACACTGCTCATTTAAACACACTGCAGCTGACTGAAAGAGTACGTCTGTCCCTGTCCTTTCTCCAGATTAAAAAATATACCCAAAACAAAAAAACAAGGGGATGGGTGTCAAGCGTGTGTGTGTGTGTGTGCAGGACGCAGTGTGTGATGAGTGTAGAGGGACGAGCGAGAGAGAGAGGGAGAGAGCTAGACAGATTTGCCATAGTGATCATGAATGAGTAAATCTCCCACTAAGTGAAAAGGCCGTATATGTCCTGGCGGAAAGTCCAACATGCATGTATTGTGACCGCTACGCAACGTAAACGCTAGCCGAATGTTTTACATGGCTCAAAACCGGACCATACACTGAATCCCAAATGCTGCATAGGCCGTAGAAGCAAGCGATCATACTAAATATTGTGTACTTAACGAGGAGCCATTTGGAATCTGGTTTTTGCTTTGGTTAAATCTAGCTGCTGTAATGTTATTCGTGCACATGGCAAAAATAACATTGCACCCTGCAAACTATTTATAGAAGCAGCTCGCTCATGAAATTGAGAGAGGTTTGACGCAACGTCTTCTTCGACAGGATGAATAAGGTGTTACTGATATATTCACTCAGTGAAGCGCCCGGCACAAAAGTTCAGGCTGGCAGTGTCTGTGCGTCCTCTCACTTTCCCTCGAGCCTGTGCCGGATCAGTGAGTAGAGACTGTAAGGTCATGGAGCAGTCACATCCCTGGCCATGATGAGTCTTATCCATTGTGCTGGAGTTATGACTTAAACTAATCTGATCAATCTAAAGGGCATTACAAATACTTCAAATTTGAATAGAGAAAAATATTATACAAGACTGCAAACATTATCTAACACGGTCGTGTCTTCGTCAGTGGATGTTCGTTGACATCCACTTCGCAGTCTGTCCGCAACACTTCTAGTCTTTTTAAAAAGGTGTTAATAAATTTGGTTACATTGTCGTGTGTGTGATGTGCTGGCCAAGTTCACCGCAACCTTGCGTCAGCTTCCCGATCCAGCCATGAGAATGATCTCAATACCTTCTTCTTTTATCAAATGCATTCATAAAGGCTATCTGAAACAAAAATATATATAATGTAAATTAAGTATGAAAAATTTTGCTAAAAAGTGTTCATTTTCCCTATGTATGGAGACTTTTGGGATACCCTATATTGTAACATTTACACTTAATTATGCTAACTAAACGGACAATATATTGAACACTAATATAAACTACCGCTATATAAACGAGGAGATAAAACATGTGTAAGCAAAGCCTTAGAGTAGCAGTGTTTGCTCCAAAACAGTCCGTAAAGAAGTTTTTTTTTTTACCATTGCTGTGGCCAGAAATGCTTGATTCTGCAGTGGGTTCTTTCAAAATTTGCTATGCAACTTTTTTTCTTTTTTCTGAAAACTACTTGAATTGGCGAAATTGCAATTGCATGAAATTGTTTTGTTGGTAAATGAGTCCTTTCAGCTGTATGCTCGACGCACGTGAATTGAAGAGGGCTTTGACCCAATGTGCGTCATGATGATGTCACATGATGCATCTTGGCCCAAATCTGCACTAATTTTGAAATATAGCAAGCTCCTGCGAATATTGTGGATTTTGCTTGATTTTTTTCCGTTCATTTCTGCATCACCCGTATTTATGGGTCAAAGCTACTTCACATTTGGAGGCACTGAAAGTCAAAAGGTCACTCGTGAATGGTGAATTGGGGCGGAGCTACAGGTTCAGCCAAACTGATTTATACAGACCCTGTTTACAGTAGTTCGTTTTCGCTTAACTGTCGCTACGGTTACGCCTGTCATCTACACTACTCCGGCGTTCTTCGAAAACGGAAACTTTTGGAAATGCAGAAGACCTCGTTTTAGTTTGAAAACTCCGGACTCGTATTTCAGTGTAAGCACACCAAAACGAAGACTTCTGAAAACAAAGGCGTGGCTTCCCACAGTCCTACGCCCCCTGATTGGGTCTTCTGGATCATTGCGTATCCTTTCCTGATTCCCATATAAGCCCCTACCATATGACCATTACACTACCTTAATCATGTACACAACAGCACGGAGACTGAACCGCAAGCTTTGCTGGCTTTATTGTCATTCTTAGCAGCCACTGTGCAGTTTAAATCTGTATTTTATAATACTGCAGCTGCCTACATGCGCAAGAGGCAAACTATGATTAGAGCAATTGGCAACCAATCTCATTTCAAGCGGCATAAACCCTACATGGCCCGTCGGTTTTGGGGTTAGACCAAAAGAGAGCAGACCGCGGACAATGAAACCGAGGGGAAACGAGTGAGACGCGTGGTGACGAGGTTTCTTGACCCATAAGCCATTTGAGCAGCCCACATTAAATTCAGCAAAAAACAGAAACAATAAAAAGAAAACAATATCCCTTATTGTTTTATTTCATAACTAGTGTATAACCGCTTATGTGACCTATGCATCTGTTTTTACCATGATGTATCGTTTTTCACTGCAATGTGCCAGTTTACTAATGTTACAAATAAAATGAATAATTTGGACCTGTATCAAGTTTACGTATACACTAGCGTACATGCTAGCCTCGATTATCCATATTTATAAAGAAAAAACCACGACGAGGAAAGTCGAATGACGAGAACGTTATAAATCCAATGTTTAAAAACGACGTCCTCCTTGCCATTATGCTCATTGTTGTGCCTGCCGATGACTAGCAACCAACACTGGTGTGCGCATGCACAGTGTGCACTAATGGTCATGTGACCTGCGTTCTCTTCTGCGATCATTTCTGAAACGCAGCGGAAACGCCAGTGTGGACAAGGATGTAAAACTCCGTTTTAAAACGAAAACGCACTAGTGTAAACAGGGCCTAAATTTTCAACTTGTAGAGGGAGCACCATGATATAACGGTTAAAAAGTATGTTTATTTTAGTAATTTGGCCTGCCCATCCTTATGTACTAACAAGCTCTCTCTCGCTCTCTCGCTCCCTCTTCTTTTTCATGTGACTTTTCTCGTCTCTCCTCTCTTTCACATTAACTCTCTCATCCTCTTGTCCTCAAAGAGAGCAAGAGAAACTAGGTCTCCAATTAACTATCATAATTAGGGCTTCATCTGTCTGTTTCACTCTGTCTTGTCTGTTCATCTGTCTCTCTCTCCCTCTCTCTCTCTTTCTCTCCCTCTTCCTAACTGTCACTCATGACTGTTTCTCTCATATATAACTCCTCTTGCCAGGTGTGTGGTGAAATTATACTCTTTTTGCTTAATATGATTGGAAGCTGTATATGTCTGAGTGCAACAGAGGTGTGCCAGTGTAGCTGTAGTTTTATTCAAGTGTACGTGCACAATATAGATAAAAATAGCTTATTGCTGTTATACTGTTACACATTGCAGGATGCCATTCTCAATACAGCGAAACAAACTGGTGACGCCATGATGGGTGACAGGTCACTATTAACTTAAAATATTTAATTTGACCAAAAAAAGCTATTAAAATATATATATATATATATATATATGTATATGTATCTGAAACTGCTTATATAAACTAGAATGCTCAGTGACAGTGGTTAATGTTGTATTGTGTCATAAATGCATATAGTAAAGACTATTGTGGTGATGTGCAATTTGAAGTAAATATAGCGTGTGTGTGTGAGAGAGCGAATGCTGTCTTACTGCTCCAGAAATTAGTCACACATTAGACATATAAGCATTTTTGAATCTTATTCCCCTACACACACACACACACAACAATATTTAAATCAACTCATCTCTCTCACACCTCATTTCTTTCTACATCACCCTCTGCTCTATTTCACCTTCCTTTCTCTCTTTTTAGTCATCTCTCTCTCTCTCTCTTCTCTCTCTCTCTCTCTCTCTCTCTCTCTCTGTTGTAAGCATGTCAGGCTCTGTGCTGTTGCCAGTTGTCTCATCATGTTGAAAATGTTTTGTCTCTTCACCACCTCCACTTTCACTCGTTCTTTTTTCCCCATCTTCCACTCTCACTTCTTCCTTCACTCCTTCTCGTCCTCATTCCTCTCCGTCTTATCCACTAATCCCCATGCCTTTCATTTTATTCCATTCCACATCGTACTTATTTCATCACCATCATATTTTCTCTCACCCTCCCTCCATCTCTTCTTGTCTTCTATCCCCACCTCTATGCCCTCATTCCCTTTGTCTTGTTGTTTTTTTTCCTCTCCCTTTTTTGTCTTCACAGTCACTGCATCCATCAGATTCTAGACAGTGTCAATCACATTCACCAACATGACATAGTGCACAGGGACCTGAAGGTCAGTATGTAGCCCGCTCACATCCCGCTCTGCCCATGTCTGTCTGTCATTGCCTGAACCTGTCTGTCTCTCTGTCTGTCTGTCCGTGGGTTTTGCCTGTCGAGATGTCAGTGGCATCATGAGCTTCTGTTCTTGCATTGCCTGCTCCCCAACCCCTTCCTGCTATTCTTATTCTGTACATCAGTTCAGCTAGTCTTCACTAGAGTGTAGTCTAGAATTATAGCCAGTATCTTTTTGCTTTAGGATGCTTGTTTACCACAATAATTGTGTGGCTTTGGTTTGATTTGTATTTTTGTTTTCAGACTTTTGACATGCTGGGCTTTTTACATAATAATGTAATAGCTGACTGTCATGCTATGTTTGCAAGAAGAAAAAAAATCAAAAATCTAAATCCTTCATACATACAAGCACAACTGTCTTCTCAAATGGTTATGACATACATTCCTCAAATAAGTTCAAAACAAAAAGCAGAAGTCGTCATTTATTCTGCAAGTCCCTTAATATATAAATATAAGCCTCAGGGGCCAGTTTGTACAGTTTTGAGACGTTTACACATTTGCTATTACAATTGTAATTGTAAACACGTTTCACAAATAAATGCAAGGTACAGTTTTTTTTTTTTATCCGGAGCATAAACGCGGTTCCAGAAGATTAAAGAAAAAAGATTATTTTTATATATATATATATATATATATATATATATATATATATATATATATATATATACACAGTGGTGTGAAAAAGTGTTTGCCCCTTCCTCATTTCCTGTTCCTTTGCATGTTTGTCACACTTAAGTGTTTCGGAACATCAAACCAATTTAAACAATAGTCAAGGACAACACAAGTAAACACAAAATGCAATTTGTAAATGAAGGTGTTTATTATTAAAGGTGAAAAAAATCCAAACCATCATGGCCCTGTGTGAAAAAGTGATTCCCCCTAAACCTAATAACTGGTTGGGCCACCCTTAGCAGCAACAACTGCAACCAAGCGTTTGCGATAACGTATGCAATAGGCTTTTACAGCGTCCTGGAGGAATTTTGGCCCACTCATCTTTGCAGAATTGTCCTAATTCAGTTACATTAGAAGGGTTTCGAGCATGAACGGCCTTTTTAAGGTCATACCATAACATCTCAATAGGATTCAGGTCAGGACTTTGGCTAGGCCACTCCAAAGTCTTCATTTTGTTTTTCTTCAGCCATTCGGTGGTGGACTTGCTGGTGTGTTTAGGATCATTGTCCTGCTGCAGAACCCAAGTTCGTTTCAGCTTGAGTACACAAACAGATGGTCGGACATTCTCCTTCAGGATCTCTTGGTAGACAGCAGAATTCATAGTTCCTTTTATCACGGCAAGTCTTCCAGGTCCTGAAGCAGCAAAACAGCCCCAGACCATCACACTACCACCGCCCTATTTTACTGTTGGTATAATGTTCTTTTTATGAAATGCAGTGTTCCTTCTACGCTAGATATAATTGGACACACACCTTCCAAAGGAGTTCCACTTTTGTCTCATCGGTCCACAGAATGTTGTCCCAAAAGTCTTGGGGATCATCAAGATGTATTGGGAGAAATGAGACGAGCTTTGATGTTCTTTTTGCTCAGCAGTGGTTTTCTCCTTGGAACTCTGCCATGCAGGCCATTTTTGCCCAGTCTTTTCCTGATGGTGGAGGCATGAACGCTGACCTTAACTGAGGCAAGTGAGGCCTGCAGTTCTTTGGACGTTGTGGTGGGGTCTTTTGTGACCTCTTGGATGATGCGTCGCTGCGCTCTTGGGGTAATTTTGGGCGGCCGGCCACTCCTGGGAAGGTTCACCACTGTTCCATGTCTTCGCCATTTGTGGATAATGGCTCTCACTGTGGTTCGCTGGATTCCCAAAGCTTTGGAAATGGCTTTATAACCCTTTCCAGACTGATAGATCTCAATTACTTTCTTTCTCAATTGTTCCTGAATTTCTTTGGGTCTCGGCATGATGTGTAGCTTTTAAGGATCTTCTGGTGGACCTTACTGTGTCAAGCAGCTCCTTTTTAAGTGATGCCTTGATTGTGAACAGGTGTGGCAATAATCGGGCCGGGTTGTGGCTAGAGAAATTGAACTCAGGTGTGGACAACCACAGTTATAGTATGTTTTAACAAGGGGGGCAATCACTTTTTCACACAGGGCCATGATGGTTTGGATTTTTTTTCACCTTTAATAATAAACACCTTCGTTTACAAATTGCATTTTGTGTTTACTTGTGTTGTCCTTGACTATTGTTTAAATTGGTCTGATGTTCCGAAACACTTAAGTGTGACAAACATGCAAAGGAACAGGAAATGAGGAAGGGGGCAAACACTTTTTCACACCACTGTATATTATATATATATATATATATATATATATATATATATATATATATATATATATATATATATATATATATATATATATATATATATATATATATATATCTCACCAACTAGTTAATTATGAACACCAGTTGATATGCTTATCCATGCAATTATGCAATCAGCTAATCATGTGGCAACATGCTAAGAGCTTTAGTTAATGTTCACTACAAAAGAAAACAAGATGGGGAAAATGTGATTTTGGTGACTTGTCTTTTATGCTAGTATTTTAATTAAGTATTTCAGAAAGTGCTGATCTCCTGGGATTCTCTTTTATGCCCAACAGTCTGTAGAGTTTACGCAGAATGGTGCGAAAGACAAAAAACCTAAAGTGAGCGGCAGTTCCGCATGTTGATGAGAGAGGTCAAAGGAGAATGGCCAGACTGTTTTGAGCTGGCAACAGCTTAACTCAAATAAGCACTCTTTACAACCACGGTGCGCAGAAAAGCATCCCAAAACACAGTGAACTTTGAGGCTGATGTGTTACAAGAGCAGAAGACAACATAGGGTTCCACTACTCGCAGCTGGAAACAGGAATCTGAGGCTACACTGGGTACAGGTTCACCCAAACCGGACAGCTGAAATCGCCTGGTCTTTTTTCTTTTCTTTTTTTTTGCCTTCAATCTTCAACAGTCCTGTTTCAGTAATCTCACATTTTTTGATGTTTGATGTGAACATTAACTGAAGCTCTTGACCTGAATGATTTTATGCATCTTTCTGAAAATATACTTGCATAAATGAGCAGGTGTACACGTGTTCCTAATAAAGTGATTGATGAGGGTACTCGCAGTTTTCTTTATATGTGCATGGCAGACACACTAATAACCTCAGAACAGATGAGCATAATCAGGTAACACACCAGTAACAGGACCGGGGCGGATACAGGACTGAACAGAAACAAAAGCAGATGATAACATAAACACAAGTACATAACATGAACTCAAAACAACACATCACAGGAGCAGCTGAGAAACGTGACACACACTGATTGGAGGAATTCGTGACTCTTGAAGATTCGTGTACAAAGATTACATCTGGTGTTGGTGTGTGTATGTATGTACACATATACATACATACATACATACATACATACATGTATATATAAGTATCTCACGAAAGTGAGTACACCCCTCACATTTTTGTAAATATTTGATTATATCTCTTCATGTGACAACACTGAAGAAATGACACTTTGCTACAATGTAAAGTAGTGAGTGTACAGCTTGTGTAACAGTGTAAATTTGCTGTCCCCTCAAAATAACTCAACACACAACCATTAATGTCTAAACCACTGGCAGCAAAATTGAGTACACCCCTAAGTGATAATGTCCAAATTGGGCCCAATTAGCCCTTTTTCCTCCCCGGTGTCATGTGACTTATTAGAGTTACAAGGTCTCAGGTGTGAATGGGGAGCAGGTGTGTTAAATTTGGTGTCACACTGCATCAAATTGGTCTGCATGGCTGTCATCTCTTCTTAAGATGATGCACAAGAAAGCCCACAAACAGTTTGCTGAAGACAAGCAGACTAAGGACATGGATTACTGGAACCATGTCCTGTGGTCTGATGAGACCAAGATAAACTTATTTGGTTCAGATGGTGTCAAGCGTGTGTAGCGGCAACCAGGTGAGGTGTACAAAGACGAGTGTGTCTTGCCTACAGTAAAGCATGGTGGTGGGAGTGTCATGGTCTGGGGCTGCATGAGTGCTGCCGGCACTGGGGAGCTACAGTTCATTGAGGGAACCATGAATGCCAACATGTGCTGTGATATACTGAAGCAGAGCATAATCCCCTCCCTTCGGAGACTGGGCCGCAGGGCAGTATTCCAGCATAATAACGACCCCAAACACACCTCCAAGACAATCACTACCTTGCTAAAGAAGCTGAGGGTGAAGGTGATGGACTAAACCCCATTGAGCATCTGCGGGGCATACTTAAACGGAAAGTGGAGCAGCACAAGGTCTCTAACATCCACCAGCTCTGTGATGTCGTCATGGAGGAGTGGAAGAGGACTCCAGTGGCAACCTGTGAAGCTCTGGTGAACTCCATGCCCAAGAGGGTTAAGGCAGCGCTGGAAAATAATGGTGGCCACACAAAATATTGACACTTTGGGTGCAATTTGGACATTTTCACATAGGGGTGTACTCAATTTTGCTGCCAGTGGTTTAGACATTAATGGTTGTGTGTTGAGTTATTTTGAGGGGACAGCAAATTTACACTGTTACACAACCTGTACACTCACTACTTTACATTGTAGCAAAGTGTAATTTCTTCAGTGTTGTTCCATGAAAAGATATAATCAGATATTTACAAAAATGTGAGGGGTGTACTCACTTTTATGAGATACTGTGTGTGTGTGTGTGTGTGTGTGTGTGTGTATGTATGTCTGTCTATCTGTCTATCTCTCTCCCCCCCCTCCCCCCATCTCCCCGGGTGCCTATGTGTGTGTAGTTATTTATAAAGTCAGTCCTGAGTTGAGTGCTGCAGAGGTATGGGCCACTGCTCTAACAGCTTTACTGAATACTGCCGAGGTTACAACTTGACACAGTAACATTTGCGACAGCACCCTAAAGACCTTTCTCCCAGCAGGCCACAGTGCTCAACAGCTGACAGTGGGGGAGGTGAAGAGCAATATACATACACACACGCGCATACTCACACACTCACACTCAAACTCCCAAATTCATGTGTTCACACTTTAGCATCTTCACATAAGGACATGCCAGAAGCACACGCTCATTTCAGATATGTACATACAGTACGTTTATTCATATCCATTAACACACACACACACACACACACACACACTCGCACACACACTATATGCTTGCATAGCAAACTCACACATCAACTTGTATGGAAAGCAGATCAGTTTAACTTTTGAAATGCTGGAAAACACGTCACTGTTGCGCGCACACACAAATATAGACATGCACGGTATGACATGACCTGTGCAGAATTTATTCACTGGAAGAGACAGTGCTCGGATTTATTTCTCTGATCTTTACAGCCATGACACTCACAGTAAATCAGAGCACGTACACACACACACACACACACAATAGTATCTGCCACACTTGCGCACCCCCTCTGACACATGCACACGATGCCATCGAGTCACACACTTTTCTCCATATGTATCTGTTCACATTTTCCTTGTGTATCAGTCGGTTTGAAGTGCGCCCATAATTTTTTGCATCTGCTCTAAACAGCTGTGTCTCTTAACCCGTGCCCTCCTACTGCACTTGTAATCGGCTAGATTTTGTCATTACAGCCATTAGAATTAGTCCAGCAGCCCACACCCGGTTTCGTCCTCCCCCCTCTGAAAAGTCTATAATCTGCATCTCTCGGCGCTATAGCACCCTCTGCACCGGCACGTGACGACATGCTGCGGTCTCTTAGCAACCGGCCCTCGTGCATGCAACGCGTTCCTGCTGCCTCACACTGCGCATGTATTCAGCCTCCCACACGTGCGCACACACTCCTAAGTGCTCACAAACACGCACAGAAACATCACACAATTGTGTTCTCAGTATGTGTATTGATATATCTATCTGGTCCAGCATAGATATATGTTGACCTGTGCATAGTTTGTATCCATCTCTCCCTTAGTTTGCGTTTGTCTCCTGAAAAAAACCCCTCGTTTTGTTCTTATGTAACTGTGTCTGAATTTTTCACAAAGGAAGACAAGAGAACGTTTTGTTCCTTTTAATTCCGGATAGTGAAGCTATGGTTCTGTTGCTCTGTCCTTAAATAGGTTCTGCCTGATAAGATTTCTGTAATGAACTGTAGAGCTGAGAGACATGCAGCGATTAGATAGAGAGAGATTAGAAGAAAAGAGGCAGAGTTCTCCACAGACACACAGCCTTGCCTTTCAGTTTTTGCTAATGCTTTAGGACTAAACATAAGTTTTGTCAGTAGTTAGTGGGATTAATGGTAATATTGGTCTCCCTGAAGCTCTGAATGTGTTTCAGAGGTAAAAACAGATGCCTAAAACAGCACAGTATACCGTATAAACCCATATTCCATCAACTGGATCAATCTCAGAATCAAAACAATACTTTCGTTTACCCTGAGATTATCTTTTACACCTGCGTTCATGATTAAACGCACCATCCCAGAATAAAAGAGCAATTACCAAACTTTAATCCAAATTCACCAGATATCCCTGTTGAACATATAGAATGAAATGAGAAATCATGATTGCAGTTAAAATATAAGCAATTATGCAGTTCTGCCTGTCTGTACCAGCTATAAACCTTTCCTATAAGCTATTCGACTTCTTTAAACGCCAGCCAATACATATATGGGATAATAATAAAATGCGTTAAGAAATTCACTCTATGGCCAAAAGTATGTAGACACCAGACCATCACACCGATAGCAATTCTGAGCCTTCTTCAAAGTGTTACATCAGAGTTGGAGCCACACAAATGTGCTCTGAATGTGTTTCAGAGGTAAAAACAGATGTAGTTTTGTATCTTGTAGCCGCTTACAAACTACCGCTTGTAGTTTTTATATCTTCAGCCACACAAATGTCTAAACGTACATGAAGACATGGTTTGAGAGTGGAAGAACTCGAGTGTCCTGCAAAGAGCCCTGACCTCAACCCCACTGAACACCTTTGGGATGAACTGGAACGCCGGCCGACTGCACCGCACCTCGCTCAACATCACTGCCAGACCTCTGAATGAAGACTAATCCCCACAGCCACACTTCAAAATCTAGTGGAAAGCCTTCCCAGAAGAGTGGAGGTTATTACAACAGGAAAGGAGGGACTAAATCTGGAATGGGATGTTCAGAAATAACATATAGGTGTGATGATCAGGTGTTTAATTGAACCCTAAAAGCCAAAAAGCTGTACTCTTGAGAGTACCATTTCAGCAACAAAGAATGGTACGGTTGAGGTGTGTAGGTGAAATTAGTCCTTTGAATGTACAAAAAATGTGCAGTTAATGTTTATGTGCAAATAATGTTTTTGCTAAAGGCCCACTAGACTATGCGATTTTCTTACCATGTCATATCTGACTGGTGTTCTGCACAGGTACAAATATAACTCGTGCTAACATGGCTTGCTGCACTAGTAATCCATTTCTGCACAGCGTTCGCAGAGTCAGAGTTGAAATGCTTCTTCGTGTTTGGAAGGCAAGAGCTTTGTGTCTGCAGAGATCCCCCTCCCCTTCCACCTTTTTCACCCCCCTGTCCCAAATACCCCTGGCCTGTGCACGGGACTGTAGCGCTGCTCAGACTAACATGCGCCCCCTGGTGTTTGCATGCAGTCATTGCATCCAGCAGATCCTGGAGGCGGTGCTTCACTGCCATCAAATGGGCGTGGTGCACCGAGACCTGAAGGTGAGTGACAGGTATCATGTTGTCGTCTGCTGAGTAATGTGTGCGCAATTGTGTATATGTGTGTGTCTGGGACTGGTGAGTGTGCTATTGGGAGTGGAAGAGCAACCACCACTGTGTGGGCTGTGTAGCTTCTTTTGGAGATGCTAATCATTGATAAATACGATCAACTTAATGAGTAGTGTAATATTTGAAAGGATAGGGAAAGTGGTCGAAAGTTCTGCAAAATTCTACACTGCAGATTTCAGCCTAAGATGTTACTGATAACTATTTTTCCTACTCTGATAAAATATAAAAAAAAATCAAGTCTATATCAGTCCATGAGTTGCTTGGTGTAGCTTCCATTAGCTTCCATATTTTAGCCTTGTTAATTACTCTTTCGGGCAAATGAAGCGTTCATTCGCCATTGGCTTAGCGAATGAATTTACCATCCAAGTTCTGCATGGGACTTTATAACAATAAGCACAGATATACGTTCCTTTAGTAACATGAACATTTCATTCACCTTTTAAAAGCCACAGAGTCTCTCTTCATTCTAAAGGAAGTGCAAATTCTCGTCAAGCCCAGAAAGGAAGTAGTGCTGAGAGAGAGCCAGTGTAGACTGCAGAGTCTCAGACCAGGTTTCAGAGTACCTTGGTGACATTCAGTCATTTCAACCTACTTAAGTAACTTTCTTCGCATATTGCATCACCATACAGCTGCAGTCAGACAGGTGGTAAAATGACTAATCGTATGGTGTTTATGATTCAGAGATTTTTATCAGATTAAAGTGACGAGACAGAAATATCTTTGTTTGATGAGCAATAAGCGATACACTGTAAAGTAACCGTGCCATTAGATGTGTGGATATAGTTTCACATTTTGAACACTGAAAGAGCAAGGTTTACACTAATGAGCCTTATTGGCTGTTATCTTTGAGTGTGTGTTCCAAAGTAACGCGTTACTGTAATCTATTGACTTTTTCCCGATAGTGCAGTAATGTAGCGCGTTACATTTTAAATTTCTGTAATTTGATTACAGTTATTGGTGTCAATAAAATTACGTTACTTGCCTTACAAATTTACTGTTAAGAAACCGATATTAAGTCAAATAATTCTCCACTTGGAGCAGTTTGTCACTACATAACGTCTGCAAAAGAAGACCGCTTGTAGTTTTTATATCTTCAGTGAACGGCGGTGAGAACGATCAGACAGGGTTTAGAGAGAAAAAAAAATACATGTAAACAGTCGTATCTTAATGGCTGACAGTCTTTCAATTCTGCCAAACACTAGCTCACAGTTAGTGTGTGTGTGTGTGTGTGTGGGGGGGGGGATGTATAAATAAAAATTTTATCCTGTAAAGGGGTTGAAACTGAAACGGTAACATCCTCTGATGCTGAGCAGGAAAACAAGATGTGTAAATGTCTGTATGAGTTCCAGTTTACGTGAACCTGATCTGAGCAGAGCATAAGGAAAGATAATGTACTCTGCATGGCTCTGTAGCAGCTAAACCCGTACAATGATCGCTTAGCTGTGCCTCCCCTTGGTTAGCGACACCAAACTAGTTAGAAATGTTTTTATATTTTATCTTTCTGTTAGTCCTACAAACAGTGACGACACCCAAAGCAAGTGTCATGATAAAATCGGACTTTTTCTGATCATGTCATACATTGGCGTGCGCTAAAATTACTGAAAGAACTGAGCTTCACTTTGTAGTGCATTTTGTAGGCTTGATAGGTTTTGAAAGTAAAGTCATTAGAAATCTGATTACTTTTTACATCCAGTAATCAGTAATGTAATCAGATTACAATTTTAAAGTAGTAATTAGTCATCTGTAGTGGATTACTTTTTTTTTTTTTTTTGAGTAACTTAACACTAGTCATGTTACATTTTCTTTATTGGATAGGGCTTAAATTAGATGAGCTGAAGATGTTGGGTGTGAGCCATTAACGTTAATATTGCTGCTTGCAAATATTTAATTATTAATATTAATACCATATTAATATTGCTGATATATTGCTATATATAGTGCTGATATGTGCTAATATTGCCTTCAGTTAAAAAAAAATGCTGAATTCTGATGTTTTTTGCACTGATACAGATGTAGTGCAATGCATGTAAGATTCCTATCCCTAATGTCTGTATTGATTAAATACCACCCTTCAACTGATGTTTAAAAAGGTAACAGCCATATTTTAAATTTGCACTCTTATGGAAAAATGCTCATCACAAGAGGTTAAATACATATTTGAACATGCTGAACACTCTCTCACTTACACACACACACACACACACACACGGCCTGAGTGTGATGCGTCATTGTTTAGTTTGCCAGTCAGGTCCCCTGAGTGCAGGGCCACTCCGGTTTCACGCTATCGATGTCTGCTTAAATTGGAGTGCCCTTTTGAATAGAGGCCTGTGACTCCTACTCTTGGTAGTGGGAATGCAGCAAGAGCAGCCTCCACGGGAATAAGAGATCTGTTTCATTCCAACACACAGAGAGAGAGAGAGAGAGAGAGAGACCTGGGCTGCAGCAGGATGTGTTACTCACATAAATCTTTCTTAACTAATCTCAAAGTGTGCAAACCCCACTCAAGGCAGCTCAGCAGGTCTGGGAGTCTTTGAGTGAGTTTGTGTGTGTGTGAGTCATTGTTTCTGTGTATGTATAGCTGTGAAAGGAGTTGTGCAGTTTAGAGACGAGTGTGGGGAGGCAGATTTTCCTGCACATTTGTGTGCTCCCTAAGGACCACGGTGCAATTCAGAATACCTCCTACAGTCCAGCCTTAAGACTTGGACGAGCTCTCTGTGTTCTGGCACTCAGCAGTGCTGGCACGGTTAACCTCTCCGAAATAATGCTGCACTTCAGATATGTGATACGACCGCGCTGTCGCCAATTAAATACCGGTAACAGTTTGGCCGAAAAGGAAATTGAACTTAAATGTAGCCAATTTGGTGGCTGAACGTTTGATCACCAGAATTGCACTGGTGCTCACTTACGAGTCTGGAGTTTAGGACTGTGCAGACATCAGGTCTTCTCACACATCAACTGGCCCAGATATACTTTTTGTGATATACTGCTTCATAAAAAAAGCAGAAAGCAAATAATCAGCTTAAATTGGAATCATATAATCAACACACAAAGGAAAGCGCTATCTACCCTCTTCCACATACATGAGCTCACAGACGTCCTGTATTGGCTAGTGTCGCTCTGATTGACAGGGGAGAGACTGTATGTCCCTCCCACCCAGAGCGTTGCTCCAGGCCATGGATGGCCGTGGCATCGTCAGGGTTTAACTTTTAACTTTTCCTTCCGGACCACGCATCTTAATTTGGTCCTGGAACCAAACGTAATGTGCTTAAGAAGAAAAAAAGATTCAGCTTCAAGATGGAGCTATGACTGTTTGAAATCAGCAACATCCTCCCCCCTCCCACCCCACTGCACATTTTTAAAGATATGTCCAGAGCCACGTCATAAAGTTTGCTTGAGATTATTGCACAACACAATATGGTTTAAGACAGGATGATTCAGACAGTGAGGCAGCTACACGCTCCCCTTATTTGTTAGCTAGTTCAGTCTCATAGATCTAGTGCAAAAATACAGAAGCAAACATCAGACACTAAAACATTTCTTGGTGGCATTTCACAGAAATCCTCGACCTTACTGACTATAATGAGTGGCGCAGATATCTGTATATGTACGAGAAGGTAGAAAGACTCATGAAGGTAGACTGCAGAAAGCCAAATCCCTGCAATGAAGGAAAGCACCATGTTTAAACTGCAGTGGTGTCTTTGCTAAAATGTGCGTGCATGCGTGCGTGTGTGTGCCCATAGATTTGTCTGTCTGAGGTACTAGAGACTGTTCTATGATTTTGTGTGTGTGTGTGAGTGAGTGTGTGTGCACTTGTGTGCAGTGTATAGAGTCCTATGGGGGACGGCATGTTATTAGTATCTGTCAGTGACTGAGAATAACGAGGCTAGCTAATCTGGGTCACACACACACACACACTCACACTTCCAATATCAGCAGAGGCAAATAATGACTTCACTCCTGCACTCCAGTTAGAAAGTTCTGTGTAATGTCCAATTTGAATTGACTAACTTCTCATCACCTTGCATTAAAACACCTAGGTAAGAACAAAGCATGGTTTTAACTGTCAAGTGCATCTATGTGTCTTTTCCTAGCAAAGTGAAAATGGGGAAGGTGTGAAATCTTAAATCAGTTGATCGCGTGCGTGTGTGCGTGTGTGTGTGTGTGCGTTTTGCTTTCCACAGTTTGTGTGCAGATGTTTGTCTGCATGTACAGTGTATCTGTCAGTCTGTGTTCAATATTTCTTTGTGTGTGTGTTTGTGAAAGTACTAAAATCTCTCTTTGCTCTCCATCCAGCCAGAGAACCTGCTCCTGGCCAGTAAGTGTAAGAACGCTGCAGTCAAGCTGGCTGATTTTGGACTGGCCATCGAGGTGCAGGGAGACCAGCAGGCATGGTTTGGTACGCGGCTGCACCGTCGTGTCGTCTCACCTTTTTAAAGCCCGATTATATAATTGTGAACAGCTCCTCTGTTTTGTACCTATTAGTTATAATTCTCTTTCCATGAGCTTGGCCTAAATTACGTACAGACGAGAGTTATAAAAAACTTTGCCCCAGATTCCAGAGCAGATAAAGCACGACTTCTACCAGACTTTATTGTTGCTTGCAAAATGTCATTAAAATATGCTTTGTGTTTTTATTAGGTTTATTTAGCTTTTGGTTAGTAAATTTACTAACACAATTTTTTAAAGTAGCAAGTAACAAGCAACATGGTGATATGAATTTTACAATCGCGCCAACATTTTACTACTGTACCTTATCAGATCCTTAAAGGAGCAGTAAGTCATTTCTGTGAAGCATATTGTCATGTCAGTAAAAACATTGAAGTGCCTTTTCCTCCCCTGTCTAATTCCACTGAAGCACCTTTGTATTCTATTGTAAGGCATCTTTGAAATTATATTATTATTATTATTATTATTATTATTATTATTATAGAAACGCTTAAATATTGCACACTTCACCAAATACTGCACAGGTGGTCACTAGCATAAACGTGTCTAAATGCCGCTTTAAGCATTGTACGTAGTTGACGCAACAATGTAGGCGTCGCCATACTGTAGTTTGTGAAGTTGTAGGTGATCTAGCTTGATCATGCATTATGAATACAGTTTAAGATTTTTTTTCATATGTGTATTGGTTAATAGCACTAGAGGATTACTACAAGTGTGTGTGTGTGTGTGTGTTAATGTACAGGGTTTGCAGGGACACCAGGGTATCTGTCCCCCGAGGTGTTAAGGAAGGAGGCATATGGAAAACCTGTGGACATCTGGGCCTGTGGTAAACGCACACACGCGCGCCCACACACTCACGCACACACACACGTAGCCACATACATTTGAAGGACCTGCACATGTCAAGAGTCTGTGTGTGTATGTGTCAGGTGTGATCCTCTACATTCTGCTGGTTGGTTATCCTCCATTCTGGGACGAGGACCAGCACAAACTCTACCAGCAGATTAAAGCTGGGGCTTATGATGTAAGTCACACTCTGTTACATCTCTCCATCTTTTCTTCTCTTTCTTCCCTCTCACACGTCTTAAATTCTATCCTAGTTAGAAATGGATCACCCACTAACCCATACCACATTTTATCTTATAATAATAATCATGATAAAAATAAAAGGTTGGTAAAAATGTTTACAATTAGGGCCGGGTGGTATGAAGATAAAAATATCATGATCAGTCGTTCTAGAGTTATCGTGATATCTTTTTATAAATGCAAACTCTGGAAGAAGCTGATTTGATGTTAAAATGTAGTAATCTATACAACTGTGTAGATTTTTAGTGTTCATTTTTCATTTTAGTTATGAATAAAAATGTTTTTCTTAGATATAAAAGAGAAACCTAAATCCATTTTTGTAGACATTAAATAACACATCGTTGAACATTTCTATTTATATATATATATTTATATATTTATATTTATATATATTTTTAAAAAGCAGAATTACTGTATCGCTGGCAAATTTTTCTGAATATCTTGCTGAATATTTATTTTGTCTCAAGGATATACCGTAATGTATTTTTATTTAAGATGTGCAGTGTAGTTATAAGCAAATTCGAAATGTATTTTTGCTTCTTGAGACATCTGGTGTATTATTTATTTATTTTTACAATTGATCTCAATTGAGTGAAATAGCAGTCTTCAGTAGTTGTACCAATTACAGTCCTGTCTTTTGCTTCGAAAAAGAGATGTTGACATTGATTGTAGATTGCTATGATTCATCAGTAAGGGTGTGTGTGTGTGTGTATGAGTGAGTTTTGACGTTCTTAGTTGTTTTGGCTAGTTTCCATCTCCAGAGTGGGACACAGTTACTCCTGAAGCCAAAAACCTCATCAACCAGATGTTGACCATCAATCCAGCCAAGAGAATCACAGCACAGGAGGCTCTTAAACACCCATGGGTCTGCGTAAGTACACACACCATGCACAGGTGACACTATTATATGCGTAAACATTCATCTAGATTATGCGCAGTCATGTCAATATCGTCACTTGGTTCTCTTCGCTTGTCTCCTCAGCAACGCTCTACAGTGGCGTCCATGATGCACAGACAAGAAACAGTGGAGTGCCTGAAGAAGTTCAACGCAAGAAGGAAACTCAAGGTGTGACACACACTCAAGATGGCTGTTTACAAGAGCTTGCATGAAATTACCCATGGAATTTCTTTTCCTTTCTGATATTTGCCTGGAGTTGGGACATAATAATCCATGGCTTGGGATTCGGTTGAGTCGCAAATGGCTTCCTGTTCACTTTACTATACACTGCTGTTCACTACATAGGGTATAACATTCAGCCACTTAATTAGAAAAAATGTATGTAATTGAATTATTAATGAAGTTTATAGAGCATGTGAAACTTGTTAGCTTTAAAAGTGGCTCTTAAGTGTACACATACTCGAATATTATAAAATCAGATAGTATTGAACAGTAAAATTCATTTTAACAGTCCTACTCTGAACCCATTTTCACCTGAAGGTTTTATGCTGGATAGTAGGCCAGGTCTGATTCAGTTTGGATTAGATTCTTCCTTAAATATTCCCCTAGCTCTGACCGGATTTAGAATTCACCTTTTAATGTTTTGTTACTCCAGCTCTAATATTTAATACGTTTTGGTTAGCATGTCCCCCTGCTTGAGTTTGTCTTCCTACTTTATTATCTTTACTCTCTTATTTGTTAACTGGGTAAGTTAAGTCACCCTGGGCCTGTTTGGTTTTATTCAAGTTTAAAGCCTTATTTTGGTCTGGGCTCAGGCAGGACGTTCTCCTGCTATATCTGGGTCACGTTCAAAACGTTCGTCCCAGTTAAAACCGACTCACCAACACCTACACGCTTCTTCACTTCCATCTTTCTTTCTGCACTCTTACTCTCACCTCGTAGGGCGCTATCCTGACTACCATGCTGGTGTCCCGAAACTTCTCTGGTAAGTCATATGGATTCTGCATTACGTCAAAATTCTGGTTTTAGTTGTTGTTTTACAGTGCGTCATGTTCTTCGGTTGACTTTTTGACGAGTCTGATAGTCACGAACCGTGTTTTCAGGGGCTGATGCTGTCTCTGATGCGTCTTCCTTCATGTCCTTATTTGCTTCTGTCGTCTGTTACGTCGTCAGAAACCTGTCTGTGTGTGCTTCCATGCCTTCTAAAGAATCGTGTCCGTGACAGTTTTTCTGTCTGAAGCAGTGCCATTGCGGATGATTTAAAACGAACATCTGATGTGATAGTTTTGAGCGGGGATCATTTTCACATGCTTTCTTAAAGGAAAAAATTATTCTCTTTTCTCCTTTGCTCTTAGACTAATAAACAATTCTCTCCTCCTTGTCCTCTTTCTCCCTTTCTATCCCACCCTCTCTCTCTCTCTTTCTCTCTCTCTCTCTCTCTCATTTTGTGTGTGTGGACGGTGTGTGTCAGTGGGTAGCAGGCAGACCACGGCTCCGGCCTCGGTCACTGCCGCCGCTGCTGCTGTTGCTGCAGCAGCAGGCACCACAGCAGGGCTGGTGGAACAAGGTAGCAGAGTCCCCGAGGGGGCCTTCTCTCCTCCTTCTGTCCTCTTTTTCACACTTCTCCCTTGTCCTTGTTTCTCCTTCGTCCTCCTCCCACTCTTCTCTCTCCCTTATTAAAGAAATACTCCAGTGGTTTTTTTTGTTGTTGTTTTTTTTAAACGTAATCTCTATCTGTTCCGACATGCTTTTCTCTCCCTGTACTGAGAAAACAAAAGAAAACCTCTTCATGCAAAACTCACTTATAATGGAAGCCTGTATGAAGTTAGTGAATACTGTCAGCAGACATATATACAGTATACAGCTAATTCATAATTAAAAATGAGAGCCATCATAAAACGAGACAGGCATGAGTCTCTGAGCATAATCCATAACCGTCTGAAAAAGTAGACCCGTCTCTGACAGGAATTAAACACAATGGGGCATGCTGTTATAGGAAAAGACGAAGCCCTAAAGTGTTTTGTTTATCTTATACCACAGCAATTTGCCAAGGAATATATGGGAATTTTATTTAGTAATTAATAACATCATCTTTTTTTTTTAATCAGTGTGTACAGTAGTTACACCTAGTGTAGAATATCCACAAACTAAGTCAGTTCCTATTAGCAGGTTATAGCAGCTAAAAACTTTAATTCCCTCGATAGTTTCTATTATTTCTTTCTTCTCTCTCTCTCTCTCTCTCTCTCTCTCTCTCTCTCTCTCTGTTTTGAAGTCATTAAGAAAAAAACCCACAGCTTGTCATGTTACCAAGACAACTGGACAGTGCAAAGTCCTGAAGACACTGAAGACTCCTTCCATAAATCTCAATGTTAAAGAAACTCTCTAGTGTAAGTCCCCTGACAGAAAATGTCACCATTTTCTTGATTAGAGTTTTTCTTTATTAAATAACACCACATAAAAAAAACTATTAAAATTATGAGTACGACATGCTGTACAAGTGAATGAGTTTTTACTATAGAAATGAATGACTTACATGCATTAATTTTTTAAATTTTTTATTATTGTAGCTGCAACTACTGTTAGAGCAGCTGTTACAGGACACCTGCTGTTATTCAACACCTTCTGACCAATCAGAATCAAGAATACTGCAGCACTGTGATATATGTTTAGAGCTTAATTTAGTTCACAAGAATCTTTAAAAAAATATATATATATTTCCTAATATTTTTGACCAGCCCTTAGCCATTCATTATAAATGTCCCTAAACACTTATCCGTGCTAACCACACGTGCAACAGATGAGATTAAGTTAAATGAAAACAACTGTGGTTTATTCCTTTAACTTCCTCCCTTTTGCGTGTCCCCTCTCTTTCCCCTTACCTCCATTTACCTTCTTCAAGTCTTCGTCCTTCTTCCTGTATTCTCTTCCTGATTTCACAGACCCTCTCCTCTCTTCTCTTCTCCTCTCCCCTCCCCTCTGCATCTATACTTTTTTGTCCAGTTTTATTGTTTCCCCACTTTGCATGAAGCTAAAAGCATGCGCCACCCACAGTGGCTCATCTTTACCTAACTCTTCTTCCTGTCTCGCATTTCACTCCTCCAATTGTCTCCTTCTGCTCATCCGAAGTTTTTCCTCTCTTCATCTCTCCTCCTTCATCTCGGCTGTCGGCTATAATTGTCGATCATTTCATTTTCTTCACATCACCGAGGCACTGTTCGTTTCCTATACATCTCTTATCAGTGTTTCTCGATTCGATCTGTGCGTCCATGTACATCTCGTTTAGATGACTCTTCTCTCGTGTCTTCATGGCATCACGTTTCATTATTTTCAGCCTTTGAATCTCTCTTCCTGTTCCTCTGTATTTGTATGAGACTGTGAAGTTCACCCTGAAAGTGGGAATGGAACGGGCTGCCTGCTGCTGTACTGAATGTTGCATGAACGACTGGACTAACGCATGATCACTAATATGTTGGGATGTGGGGAGTTGTCTGTTGCAACGTTTGCATTGTGGAAACTTTGTGGTAAAAAGAACATGAGACTGATATATTTTTTGGATGGGTGGAGAAAGGTAACTGTGCTTTTTGAGTAGCTTGACACTGTGGTGTTGGTGGATGATACCCACTGCCTCGGATGTTTCAATTATTTTCTTTTTCTTTTTTTATGCGTATGCTTTGAATACAAAATGCCTGAGAATTATTTACCATAATTTCCACCACACCATAAGTCCACACTGTTTAGTGTGATAAAGTGCAGCTTCTCGTGTGAGCTAGCTGTGGCTGTCGCTTTGTGCAAAGGCTGTGTTTCATATTTGATGCAGCCTGCTGCAGTCAAATATCCAAACCTGCCGTTTTTAAGCGGTAACGTCGTGTTCG
Organism: Ameiurus melas; assembly: GCA_012411365.1. Classification (NCBI taxonomy): domain Eukaryota; kingdom Metazoa; phylum Chordata; class Actinopteri; order Siluriformes; family Ictaluridae; genus Ameiurus; species Ameiurus melas. Next base: position 6,604,663 of record CM022773.1, on the reverse strand, counting down.
TTTGAGCACGTTGGAGAGCCCTCGTTTTGAGACGGGAGTGGAGAGCTGGTGCTCTCAGCTGGAGTGGTGGCTGTGGCTCAGTGTAAAGGCTGCGCTTCATATTTGATGCTGACTCCACACGCCTGCGATCAAATATTCATGCCGCACCGTCGCTATCGGTTAGCCACTCTCCCTCCCTCTTCTGCTCATCTGTGGTGCTAGCAACTTAGAATCGAGAACCACATCTGGAATCTGAACGTCTTCAAATATTACGTACGCAATTTGGTGTTTGTCATTTACATGGCAGAAAATCTCTGCAATTCAATAACTTGAGTTCATTTTTGTATCTGTTTGTGGCTCTCCTTTAGATTTTTTTTTATATCACAATTGGGAAGAATCTCTGAGCAATGAGCATCTTCACATGTTGATTAAACCACGAGCAAGTTTTGACAGAAGATGTCCATCTCACCAAAAAGCGTAAAAGGAAACAGAAATTACATAGAAATTTCCCAGCATTGAGAAAAGAACAGAAATGTGTAAATATATATAAAAACACTTATAATGGAAGTCTGTGGTCTTTTTATGAATTCCATTAATCAATGTTCAGAAGAATCATCATGAGATCGCAAGCTCAAATTTATGAAAATGTGGCATGAAGCCATCGGAGCAAAATTGGTCGTGCTCTCTGGGTGGGAGGGTCATATTCTCACTCCTCTGTCAGTCAGAGTGACACTAGCCAAGAGTATGTTGTGCAGCATAGGCAGCAGTTTGAAAAGATGATGTTGGCTGGCTTCACGTGTCTCAAAGGAAGCATCCGATAGCCTTTTTTGATGTATGATAGGGTGAGTGGGTGGGACTTGGCAAGTGACCAAATTGGGGAGAAAACTGGGGGAAATTCGGAAAAAACATCAAAACAAGTTACAGTGCTGTGAAAAAGTATTTCCTGATTTCTTCGGTTTTTGTGCATATCTCACACTAAATAGTTTTAGATCATCAAAAGAAATACACCATAAAACAAAGGCAACCCGAGTAAACACACAATATGGATTTCTTTTTATTTTTTAATGAAGCAAAAAAAAGGGTTATCCAGCACCTATCACCCATGTGAAAAACTAATTGTCCCCTTAAACTTAAAATCTGGTTGTTCCAGCTTTAGCAGCAATAACTGCAACCAAACACTTCCGATAACTTTTGGCCCACTCTTCTTTGCAGAGCTGCTTCAGTTCAGCCACAGTGCAGGGTTTTCGAACATGAACTACCCGTTTAAGGTCCTGCCACAGCATCTCAATTGGTTCAAGTCAGGCAGGACTCCGAGTAGGCCACTCCAAAACTTTAACTTTTCATTTTTTTATTACATTTTTTAAAAAAGCTATTCAGAGTTGAACTTACTCCTATGCTTTGGATCATTGTCTTGCTGTATCCTATAGTTGCGATTGAGTTTCAGCTTACAAACTGAAGACCGGACATTCTCCTTTAGGATTTTCTGCTAGAGAGTAGAATTCATGTTTCCCTCAATTACTGCAAGTTGCCCAGGTCCCGAAGCAGAAGAGCATCCCCACACCATCACACTTCCACCACCATGCTTGACTGTAGGTGTGATGTTCTTTTAGTGGAATTCTGTGTTTGGTTTACACCAGATGTAACAGAACACCTGTCTTCCAAACAGTTCCACTTTCAACTCCTCAATCCACAGAACATTCTCCCAAAAGTTTTGAGCATCATCAAGGTGTATTTTAGCAAAATTTAGACCCGCCTTAACGTTCTTCTGGGTTAGCAGTGGTTTTCACTTCGCCAATCTTCCATGGATGCCAGACAGGCCTTTATTGATGCCAGAGAGGCCTGTAGGTCTTTTGATGTTGTCCTTGGCTCTTTTGAGACTTCCTGGATGAGTCGTTGCTGTGCTGTTGGAGGAATTTTGAAAGGTCGGCCACTTCTGGGAAGGTTCACTAACTACTGTACTCAGTTTTTCCATTTGGAGATAATGGCTCTCGCTGTGGTTTTTTGGAGTCCCAGAACCTTTGAAATAGTTTTGTGACCCTTCCCAGACTGATGTATTTCAATCACCTTCTTCCTCAGCATTTCTGGAATTTCTTTCAACTTTGCCATAGTGTGTTACTGGGTAAGACCTTTTAACCAACTTCATGCTGTTGAAAAGTTCTATTTAAGTGCTGATTTGATTGAACACGGTTTGCAGTAATCAGACCTGGTTGTGTCTAGTCCAGCTGAACCCCAATGCAGTTTATCAATTATCAATGCAGTTTCATAGATTTGGCGAATTAGTAACTATGGGGGCAAATACATTTTCACACAGGAACAGTTGGTATTCGATAACCTTTTTGCTTCAGTAAATAACATTATCATTTAATTTTGATTTTGTTTTAATTTCTGAAACAAATTAGTATGAGAAATACACAAGAACAAAATAAATCAGGATGGAAATCAGGGAAGAACAGGGCAAATACTTTTTTAGAGCACTGTGTGTACCAACTATAAATTTCCCAATTTTAAATATTTAAATTTTAAAAACCTTTGAATAGTTCATGAAAGTGTTTTACAAAAATGTGTTATACATAAATTTTCATTGACTTCCTCAGAGACTTCCCTTAGGAGTGAGTTTGAACAGGATTTTTTATTTTTATTTATTTTTTATTTTTTCTCATAATCGTTTGTGTTCCTCATACATGCGCTTCAGATGCAGTAGATGTGAGATTCGGTTGATTAAGTCTTCCTTTACAGAGTAAAACTCAGTACTGCAGATTTTTTTGACCATTGCTATCCTCCCTTTTTTTTCTTCCTCCTTTGTTCTCGCGCTCTGTTTATGGCAAGGTAAGGATTTCAACCCTCTCCCTGTCTCTCGCCATAGAGCAAGTTAAGTTTTCTCCTCAGGAATCGCTGCACGATTTCTCACTCTCATTTCTTTAGCATTAGCAAATTAAGCCTAGCTCCTTGTTTCATAGGTCATGGCCCTGACCCGGTATGCATGGAAAGAGGGCTAACTGAATTTATCATCAAGTTAGCACTGTTCCATATCTCAAATGAGCAGTGTAGTTTAAATGGATGCGGTTTCTACTAGTACCGGAACATTAAAATCTGACCAATGTAATCTTGATCGTATCATTAGCCATGCTGATTTGTGGTCATCACCACTTCCTTCCTGTCCATTTTGGCTGACTGTCAAAGCTCTGTGGTTGACTGATTCAGCACAGAGCAATTTAATACAGCATAATCTGTGCGATTCTGTTCACCTTAAATCCACTGCATTAAATACGTAATCAACTCCGATGATCTATGACCTGATTGAGTCAATGATGTGTGAGATAAGTGGCTTAGTAAAAGCATACACCTCTTCAACAGTAAATGTATTCAAACAATGCCACAAGAAAACCTTTCCTCAAGTTGAAAGCATGAAGATTGTATTTGTAATTTATACAGGTTTGAGGCATTTTCTTGATGATAAAAGGATTTGAATGAACTTTGTGGCTTTTAAATTTGAGTGGTAAATGGTTTTCTTGTGTCACTGATGTGAGTTTAGATATGCCTATTTAATGTCCAGCAATGCATTCTGACAGTTTATATATATATATATATATATATATATATATATATATACATCATCTTTATAATCTTCATACTTAAGGCATTTTCACACTTGGTTTCCGGGTCACAAAATAGTATGCTGTAATTTAATCCATTTTGTGTTTAAATAAATAAATATTTCACCAATATGGCACCAGCAAAAGCACAAGTGGAAAAGAACGCTGCTCTCTGGATGAGCAGACATTGTGCAGAAAACCAACTACAAACCAAGAGACAATCTCGTATAAGAAGATTTTTAAAAAGGCAGGCTGGCAGGAAGACGTGCGGTTTTCGCGATGTTCTCAGTGCAAGCGATTGCACCACAGAAGTGAACTAACTACACTGTTCCACTCCTATGAAAATGTGGTTTTATATATCAGTAACCATGAGACGTCTTTCCTCGGCATCACAAAAGTAGAAACGGTAAGTCACGTGACAAAGTGAATCGTGAATGGATACCCACCTGGTGCAGAGTAGATCACAGATCAGGAGACTTTCACATTGTCTTTCCAAAATGGACTACGGTTTGTATGAAAAAATCGGTCATGAGAAAGCTGTCATGGGGAGCGGGAAGCATGCCGCGGTACCGAGCACAAGACTACCTGAAGGAGGTGGTTAATGAGCCTACACATATACATTACTGCATTATGAAATTCTTTTCTTCGCATACCCCAGCATGTTAGGAAGCTGGGGTCAGAGCACAGGGTCAACCATGATACAGCGCCCCCTGGAGTAGAGAGGGTTAAGGGCATTGCTCAAGGGCCCAACAGTGGCAGCTTGGCAGCACTGGAGCTTGAACCTCTGACTTTCCGATCAGTAACCCAGAGCCTTAACCGCCAAGCCACCACTGCCCAATATGGTTCGAGTTTGATTGTACCGGAACTGTGCTGCGATTCACGTGAATCAGGTCTGCACTTGTTCAAAAAGTAAGGTAACTGGGCAAACGTGTTTCACCGATGGCGACAGAAAAGGTCGTTGTGGGGCACAGAAGAGGTCCACTGGTGCGCATAATATCTGCTGCACATAACATAATAGCACTCAAATAATCACGTTGTGTATGTTTGTGATGACATAAGATGAACGCAACTTCACGGTGTTTCGATAGAATTGTGCGAGTCTGAAACCAGACCGACGCTACGAGGGCAGCAAATGTGCCCAGTGAGCAAACCGCATCAGTTGCCGTGTACCCCAGACCACTGTTTTAAACAGGACCAGGGATCGGCTCTCGGGACTACGCCCGGCTTCAAAAACCGCGCATTTTCATGCTTCAGCACTCAGTCCAGAAAAACCACAAGTGTGAAAACGACCTTATATGTAATTAATTGTTTAAAGGTGCAAAAAGGGTCCTAAAAAGGGTTTCTAAAGAAGACGACATCCTCAGGAGCAGTCTCTCTTCTGATTTCTAAAATGGTTTCCAGATAATAAAGGTAATATTGTACGTAATAACCTCTGTGTGCTATTTCAGGAGCTTTCCTATCCCCGAGCACCTTTAAGCAAACGTCTTTTCAGCGCATAACCGTTTATAGTGTGTTTAAAGAAACCCGTATAGGAGGAGACATCAGGGGCCTGTATGACTTTTGACATAAGTCTGTGTATGGATATTGGTACCTGATCAGATTCAGACTGGTGGTCGAATTGATCAGAAGCTGAGTTTCTGAATTCTGACGCATTTGTGGTTAAACTTAATACTAATATTTAATTCATTTATTTTTTATGGAATGAAAAAGCGTGTCATTTTGGCTGAAGATTCTTGTAAATGGGGAAACTGAGCATGTTATCTTTGACTTTGTATTAAGTTCTTATTCTTCTATAAGATGTGAGCTGAATTCGCTGCCAGTCTGCTGAACCTCTGTCTCTCTTTCCTGTCTCCTATTGCAGCAGCCAAGAGTTTGCTGAATAAGAAGGCTGATGTCAAGGTAAGACCTTTTGGAACTTTTTGGTGACTGTGCACTTTTTTTCTTTTTTTCCAGAGCTCTGGGATTTTCCCCTCAGTGTCAGCGTTCGTGTAGCTGATGTGTGTGTGGCCAACGTCATTGTTATAACATGGTTGCTGTCTGTTTTGACAGTTCAGTACATTAGCAGGGCACCTAATGTCCCTTTCTGTCTGTGTGTATTCATGTGTCTGTGTTTGTGCCAAGTCTGAATGATGGAGAGAAGATGTAATAGTCTTTTCAACGTTCAGACTGACCTTTATCTTTCACCTGGCCTTTTCTTCCCTATATTTAGGGAAAACAAAGAACGAAACCACTTTGCGGCACTTAATTGTCTATTCGTCATACTGATGCTTCGCTGCATCATACTTTGTTTCCTGTAGTGCCCGATTTAGTTCAGCTTCATAGATGGGATCAGTGCAGGGTTATCTATTATCTAGAACTGAAAACAGAGACGATGAGGTAATGTTCAACTAAAAACAGTTCATCTTACTTGAATCAGATGTAGGCGATCAGCCAAGACATGGGTGTTGTCCTCGTTATTTTCAATGGTTTTGCACTGGAGCTGTGAGGCGTATGAAGGTGAAAAGTAATGGACGTCTGTCTGATCAAGTCTTTATTATGTAAGATGTACAATTAATTAAGGTGCCTCGCACCTCCGGGGTTGGGGGTTTGAATGCCGCCACCACCCTGCATGCATCTAGAGTTTCCTCCATGTACACTAGTTTCCTCCACAAGTCCAAAGACATGCGTTGTAAGTCTTTTCTTATGCTTGTTATAGCGCATGCTTATTTGTTATACTGAAATAAGGATGCGGGAATTGAAAGTGTTACCAAACAGTAAAAACAGGCTTTATCTGATCAGCTAGGCTGTGACACGGCCTCTCTACGTGTGTGTGTGAGGGTATGTGGTGTCTAGGAGGATTAAGTGTAATGGCAGCGAGGGCACGTTGGCATCATTTTGCAAAAATCTTATTCCAGATAGCATTCACGTTTTGAAAAAAAATAAATAAAAAAATTAAAACACTCCTTGCACAGGCAAATCCTCATCTCATTTTTTTATGCCTTTTTCACACACATACACACACACACACACACACACGCACTCAAAGGTTACGAGTAAGGTATGCCCCATGAATTATTCTGTAATCATTTGTGTCCATAATCCTAGCAACTCTTGACCTTTTAATCCACATCCCTGATGAACACCTGCTACACTATTGCAGCTTGCTCCTGTGCAGTATGTGAGTGTGTATGCACGCGAGAGAGAGAGAGAGAGAGAGAGAGTGTGCACATGCCAGCTGAGAAGAACTAGTTCAGATGGGAATATGAGTCCTGATCCAGGAATAGCTGCAAGTCTGAACCCTGGAAACTCTGTGACAGAAATAGCACTGCTGTGCTCCTCTCATCGCCTAGCAACAGGCTCCCCCACGTCCTCCATCAGCCATTACAAATGCCGGCTCTTTCTCTCTCTTCATGACTCCTGTTTTCCTTCCTTTCTTTTTCTTGGTTTATCCAGAGGCACACCTGCTGCTCTCCTAACACCCCGAACAACACCCAACCCCCCAACCCCACACTCGCAGCATATCTGAATGTTCCTGTCTCTTTTCTGAACAGACATGCTTTATATTCAGATATATGCAGCATTGGTGCTTACGTAACGCTGCATTTAAATCATCTTTTGCTATGCTGCTCCAGCGACTGGAAAATTACATTATTCGCTCAAACCTTTTATAGAGGATTTGATATTTGATCTTTTTTTTTTTCTTTAAATGTGCTTTCTTATGGGACATTTACATCTAGAAGCTTTTTTTTTAATCTTTATTTTTATCTGGGCAGAATATAATCCAGGTAGAATTGAGTACAAACATTGAAGCTATGAAGCACAAATGTAATTAATATAGCACTTTATTAGCCCACGGTCACTTCACAGAATGACCATTTGTCCTTGCATATCTTGACAGATCATATCTATGTTCTCATAGCAAAAACACTTAGTTTAACTCGTAACTACTACCTTAAAGGTTCAGTTCCCTTTGTGTCACTTCTGCTGATTACGCCTAATATTCCTGTTCTTCAGCTTTAAGTAGCCCGTTAGGGACAGAAGTGACGTCATACTACACGGGTATACTATACTTTAGACCATTAGACCAGAATGACTGCACATTTTCATTAAAAACAAATAAATTTGTAACTCCTGTCTAGCTGGAATGAAAACCTGCTACACAATAGGGCAGGATAGTATCTTTAAAAAAAAAAAAAATGAGCAAAATCCCCCAACAAGTTTCAAAAGCTGTACCTGAATGTAAAACATGATTTATGAGCTTTCTCTGTCTAAATGCGATCTAAAAACTACTAAGTCCACAGTCAGATCACAGTAATCGCCCAGTTGGGGTGCCACGATCGCTCGTGATTGGACCATGACATAGAAGTAGTAGACGGTTATTTTTCTTTCATTGCGTTGTTGCTATTAATAATTTGAAAGTAAAACTGTTGTTCAAACTTTAAAAAGATTTAGTTCTACATTTTGCTATAACTAAATGCCTCATAAATAAATACTCTTTACGCTGCATGCTGCATTAACATAAAAAGTCAATAAATATTATATTGGATAATATTACCGTATTTCAACATTGTTTAGAATGACAGCGGACTAATTTGCAGTCCGTTTTTCCCTCCCTAAATACACGATCTGTCAAGGATCAACATCGATGAGGTGTCTATCGCAGATAGCCGATTACATCGCGTATGTAAGACTGTGAGATTGAAGTTCCCTGCTCTAAATGGTGAGGTTAACCTCAGAAATAACCCAAACTGCAGGACAGTTTTTAGAAGTATACATTTTTCATGTGACCCTATATTCAGCTGCATCCATGGTTAATAATTTGCTCCTTCTAATATTAACTGTTGCTCTTCTTTTCTCATCTCATGAAGCACTTTATTCGTTCTTGCTACAGCATGCACTTTGTTCTTTATTCTCCTCCAAGTAGAACGAGTTGTTCTTCCACATCTCCACCTGTTCACTACACACTCCTCCTTTAATTCCTCCTTTCTTTCCCTGATTCCTCTTTCTGATTTCCTCATCTTTACCACCTGAAGGATGAGTCAGACCGTAATGTCTTGAACCCAAGTGTTCCTGGTACCGTACGTCACTCTCCTGTTCCCGGATCAGGTGTTTCAAATGTGTGGAGCAATATCCACAGAGCAACCTGTTACCTCGGTTAATGATGGATGAGTGTGCCTTTCATCAGCTACTCGAATTTGTCACTTGGTTAGGACATTTCTTTTTTTGGACTTTTCTTTATAAATTTATCACAATTTCTCCTTCTTTCTAGAAGAGGAAGTCAAGCTCAACCGTTCAGTACATGGTGAGAACATTACTTCATTTATTTGATCCTTTATCCTATCTTTCACCTTCCCCTGTTTGCCTCCACCAGCCTTCCACATGAACCTGCCTAGAATTCCTCTATCCTCTGTCCTAAAGAAATGACGGTCCAGGTTACTTCCTAGTTGCTGCCATAAACTGGATTTCCGCTTCTTTTTCTGTGTCTGGTGTATATTCTTTCCTCTTGATTTCCTCTTGATTGCACTGGTGAATAAACAGTAAACCTTCTGTCCTACTGTAATTGTCCTATGCTGAAGTAAGAAGAACTTGGCACTGCATAAATGCCTAATGATGCCCTCTGCTTGTTACTCAGGTTTCTTCACTCAGCTGAGCATTTAATCTTAACTCATTCTCACCACCTTCCTCTCTTAATTGCTCTTAAGGAAAGCAACTACACGTAGCTCTGGACTGCACTCACCACTTGGCTGAGTCTACACCACAGATGAGAAACCAATCATCATGTGGGGGACCATACACACACATACTGACCCACTCATTCACACATAGACTCAATTTATTTTACCCAGTCCTCCGTTTACCATTTTTGGGAGGTGGGAGGAAACCAGAGAACCCAGAGGAAACCCATGCGGACATGGGAAGAACACACCGAGAGTAACCTGAGCTCATGATCAAACTCAAGCTCAGGCTTACGGTCGAAAGCGATTATGATAATACACTTTTATTTATATAGTACTTTATAAAAACAGGTGTACGGTGCAGTGTGCTGTAGTGCAGCGGTCCCACCCCTCCTAGCAGCGGACCGGTACCGGTCCGTGGGTCATATGGTACCAGGCCGCACAAAAAGAATAAACTTGCATTATTTATTCATTTTTTATTCATTATCGCAGTCTGAATAATGTTTTATTTTGAAAAATGACCAGGTTCTCTCCGTTACATCCGTCTACGACTCAGTCTTGACTCATATCAAGACGCTTGTCTCGGTCACATGATATGTTACTTGGTAACGTGATACGTTAAGGGGTAGAGCGGAAGTTACTCATGCTATGTTGTTGGCGTGATGTTACGAGGACGCTGCTAATAAAGCTGCGATTTCACATTGGATTCACGTTTATTGTAATATTTTTAAAATACCCCAGTTTTTATGCTGGTCATATCATTTTATTTTGTTGTATTTATCCGCCACACCTTAAAGGCCGGTCCGTGAAAATATTGTCTGATATTAAACCGATCCGTGGCGGAAAAAAGGTTTGGGACCGCTGCTGTAGTGTACATAAAGTGCAGTAAGCATCAGTATTAAAAAACCCAAAAAATTTCGAGTGGCCTATTTGTGTGCATATGAAAACACATAAAACAAATGCATTAGTGGTAGGCAGTTGAGCATATAAAAGAGACACTGTCATATGTTTGTAAGCCAGTACAGATTTTTAAATACCGTTTTTATTACATTCGTTTTTTTTGCGATTGTGGAAATGAACGCAGAATCATGCAAACTCTGCAATATTCAGAGGAGCTTGCAATTTTTCAAAATTACAGCACATTTTCTGCAGATGTTTCGCAGATTTGGGACAAGACCATCCATGTGACGTCATCACCACGCGCATTCAGCCGGAAGCCCCCTTTGATTCACGTGCATCGACATGAGTACAGCTAAAAGTTCTCATTTACCAACAAACATCGCTGTAAAAGGTCGTGGTAAACAATATTGTCTGATTGCAATTTAGTTTTTCAATTGCAAGGAGTTTCCCACAAAAAAAGCACAGATTGCATTACAAATTTTGGAAAAAAAAAAAACTGCAGAAATAGCAAGCATGTTTGGCCACAACAATCATGAACAAACTCTGCAGAGTCCTGTACAGACCGTACAGTTGAGCAAAACTACAAATGCAAAAGTGAAGTTACAAGACTTGCAAGTTGCAAATTAATGTTCCAATGAGGAGTTGTGCAGTCTTCATGATTAAACAATAGATAGATAAATCATGCACAAAAAAGATTGCCAAAAGATTGTTTTAGGACTTCTTTTCCCCCCTTCATTTCTGTTAAAAGGTGCATACCATGATATATACAGTTACCGACTAAAATTTATAAAAACCTCCTGATTTAGCCTTAATGTCAATAGCAGTGTGTATGCAAGTGTATGTTAACTATTTGATATGACGTACGTTCTTGTTCATGTCCTGTCTTTATCTAGCAGACTTTAACTGAGGTGTTACGAATGCGGCGTCCCTGTGCTCAGTGTCCAGTTGTGTATGTGTGAACCTGTCACTTTATTTTTCCTCTTCCTGTCTTTTTCTGCTTTTTCTTGCTGCTTTTACATGTCCACTACATACTCATAATCCACAGAAAGGCTGCTTCGAGGAAAGTGTGTGCTTGTTACTAGTCTAGAGCTGGCGGTGCATTATATGAGCATCTGTTTATTTGGCCTTTCATTCGTTTCTGTTGGTTTGTCAACATCTATTCTCAGCATATGTCTTCCTTCATAATGATGACAAAATTTATTTTATTTTTTTTTAACGAAATGAATATTACCCTGTGAGAGAAAGGGAGTGTTTTCTATGAATAGAGAAAAGTTAGAAGTCGAAAGCTTTATTTGGGCCGGAGTAAATAAGCATCACAGTATGATTAATTATGTCCTTGTTCTGTGTAATTGGCCTAATGGAATAGGTTTATGAGGTATAATTAACAAGGAATGCATTTTTATTATGAACATGTTGTTTATACTAACCTCTCTTTCCCTCAATCAACTGCCCTGAAGAACTTTTTCTCACACATCAAATGGTTCTCTGACTTTGAGTATATTAGCTTTTATAGTTCTTACAGGTGTTAACACACACACACACACACAGAGAATGACTGATTTGTCAGTATGTGTGTGTTTAGGTGTGTACGAGTGTGAAATGCATGCTGATCTCTTCCTCCATCACTTTGAACCTGATTCCTCTTTAACCCTGTGTGTGTTGTGTTTCCCTGCACAGCCCCAGACCAACAGCACCAAAAACAGCATAGTCACGAGCCCCAAAGGAAACCTTCCCTCTCCTGCACTGGTATTTACTTCTCTAATCCTTCCTTCCTCGCTCACTCTATTCCTTTACACCTCTTGCCCCCCCCCCTTCCCCCTGATTTTTTATTCTTCTTTTCTCCTTATCCTGCGTGTGAGTTTTGTGTGGATGTGTCAGTCCCTTCGTTTTTTACCCCTTTAGTCAGAACCACAGGGTTTTGGCTGGTGCGCTCTTTCTCTTCTAGTTTTCTAGGAGAAAAATATTGAAATGTTTCCCATTTATGTCGGTGGCAAATGGTAGCTAGCTCACTAGCACCTCACTAGCTATTTGTGACACCAGGAAGACATGAGACCATTTCCAGTTTGCATATCATGTATATTTAGTCTAAAATAAAGAGCTGTGTCCTTCTGTGCATTTGATAGAGTTGTGTATTATAAAGTTATGAACATGCATAGGAGTGGCAGTGGAGGTAGCGATGCAACGCGTTTACAACAGTAGCAGATTATACGGCCAAAGGGACTTCAGTGGAGTCCACATCCCCCTGGCGGAGAAATGGAGGTTGTTGTGTGATTTTTGTAGATGAGCTCCCAAGGGAATCCATGTTGCGAAATCCTACATTTTCGGAAAGTTACAGCTTGACACGATGGAGACGAGAACCACTGGAGTACGGAACTGGTTGACCGTAATAGACCTTTTATTTTCAAAATAAATAAATAAATAAAGCCAACGGTGAGGTAAAATCTGATTTGTCTACCTGGATACTAAACTGGCAGCATTAATCAAGGGAGAACAAAACCCAATGGATTTCGGAGTCTAATCAGGAAGCTGAGTTTGTGTCGGGGTGTTTTTCCTGAAACTAGTAGACCTTTTAAATGCGTGTCTTTAATTCCAGACACACTGGGGCTCTTTGCCTTATTCCGATGCTGATGCAACATTTTTCCTTTGGCATATTTTCATTTCACATGTCAGCGTTTTTTTTTTTTCTTTTCTTCCACATCAGCCAAGCGTACGTAAGAATACATTGAAATATAGTGGATGTATAATAAGTATAATCAGATTTGAGGCGAGTTCGCTTTTATTTTACAAAGCCGGCCAGTAGAGAGGCAGCTGCATGGTGAGTGTGTGTGCGTGCGTGTGTGTGTGTGTGTGTGTGGTAATGAATGTGTAATGGTCTGCTGCAGTGGCTGATGCAGATGGCCTGGATTAATGCAGAGGAGTGTTTCAGGGTGAACTCAGAACCTTCAGCAAGTCAGCTCACACTAACACACACACATACACATACACACACATACACACCGCTGCTGCAAAGCCTTGGGAGACTCATGCTTGAGTATCAGGGAGTGAACTCTGCTTGGAAGAATGACTAGCACTCGGACTCATACAGCCACCACAACACGTGGCGCAATATATCAGCATATTTTTAGGATCTTTCATAGTTGCCCTTTAATGCTATGTGTGTTGCTTTGCCTGCTTGTTGGTGCAGATAGGTTTACCCAAGCTATATTGAAAAGGTCTGTTTTTTGTATCGATATGGTGCCGGTTCAGGTAACAAGCAAGCATTTGGCAGGATTTCACTAATGTTCAGTAGATCTGACTCAGTCCGATCCCTAGTTATACTTCTTTAAATCTTAGCTAGCGATAAGAGAGAGCACTGTAGTAAGTGTGTCAGCAGTAAGCAGTATTGTTTTTCTTTATAGTTTGTTACAGAATATGCAACAGGTATTTTATTGTATTATTTTATTTGAAAAGGTAAAAAAAAAAAGATTTTTTTACTTAAAGCTTTATTGAGAAAACGATTGAAAATCAGACAATCCATCCATATCAATAACGAAAACACGGAGACGGAAAACAAAGTTATATAAACAATGCGAATGGATGAGATTTTCCACACTGACACACAGAAACATCAGGGTATCAATGGACACACTGATTAACTCCGAACAGGTGAGCACAGTCAGGTAACACACCAGTAACAGGACCGGGGCGGATACAGGACTGAACAGAAACAAAAGCAGATGGTAACGTAAACACAAGTACATAACATGAACTCAAAACAACACATCACAGGAGCAGCTGAGGAACATGACGCACACTGATTGGAGAAATTCGTGACACTTGAAGATTCGTGTATAAATATTACATCTGGTGTTGTTTGTATACAATGTGTGATTGTGCCCTGCGTTGGATTGGCACTCTGTCCAGGGTGTACCCTGCCTTGTGCCCGATGCTCCCTGGGATAGGCTCCAGGATCCCCGTGACACTAAAAAGGACATGTATGTATATATGTGAGTTAAAAGTCCCCTATAATGCCTAAACTTCATCAGCTAAATAGTCTAATCTGGCCAGTTAACATAACTACCAAATGTATTCATTAACTTTACATTGAAGTTAGTACATGAACTGTACTACGAAATGATGGCAGACCTTCACATTTCCATTATATTTTCACGGTCAGAGGAACAGTACGTCATCCAAGTAGCTTCACATAGCTAAGTATGAGCTCTATCAGTTATGTAAGTGGTAATACGTGCCAGGGTGTGATGCGGCCCAGTGCGAAGCATGTTTTAAGCTGCCACAACAAGCAGAACAGCTTGTGATGTTCCAGAGAAACCAGACAGTGCAAAATCATCCGTCTTGAATACTTTCCCATGCTGACACTGGAGACTCCTTACAGAAAACTTCACAGTATCAATATGCATTTTCTTGTGTGTATGTGTGCAAATAACAATAATTGTTTTAATCTGAATATTATTAGCTATAGTTATTCTGCCATACAAAGCCTTGTGTATGAGTTGTTTACTGTTGAATCAATTACTATTAGAACAAGCTCTAAACCAGACATTTGGGTTGAAGAAGACGAGTGCTGATGGAGGCAGAGGGTGTGAGGTCAGAGCTACTGGATGCCAAGAGGCTTAGGAAATCTATGAGCTACAAACACAGTCCTGTGCTGCCTGGCAACCAATAAGACAGCAGCACCCTCTCTGAACTGCCATCTTCTATCCAGGACATTAGGAATGCCTCATTGATTTGCAGTTCGACAGAGAGAGATCCGATATTTATCAAATCTCTTTGGAGATGCGTGTAGGTTGCAGAATTGCATAGTCTTTGTTAATTGTTTATTTTTAGCCAGCATCCCCCCCTCCTCCTAACTCCACCCCCAGGTATCGCTGCTGGAGGTTGCCCATAGCGACGGTTGTCTGCCAATGACAACATCATAATGTAGAAGGCGACTAATTGCTGATTGGTCATTGGAGAAATGTTACTTCCTGGGGGATGGTGGGGAAAGAAGAGCGAGGAGATGATCTCTGACACAAACCGCGAAAGAAAAATTTAATAGATCAGATCAAACCGAATCCAATCTCATCCTGCTCTGCCATGTCTGTAGTGGCAGGGGTAATAAATCTCTCGCATGAATCGAATCCAGTGTCCGAATCTGCAGGATTGGAGATCATTTTAAAGATGGTATTATTAACTTTAAGCCTGTATTATAGTTACGGCAGTTATTTGGATGTATACAAACACTGAAAGTTTGACAGATCCTCAATCAGTCTTTGTTAGGATGTGTGTTTTATTTATTTTTTTATTTTATTTTATGTGCTGACAATGTTCTCCACTCATCCACCCCCACAAGATTTCACTTTTGCAGCTGGAGCGTTTTCTCTTTGACTCTTTTGTTATCGTCTTCCTCCTTTTTATTTCACGTCCCTCACCCGTTCTTTTCCTCCTCTGTGTCTTTAGGAAGCTCAGACCACTGTTATACATAATCCATTGGATGGGATTAAGGTATCACCCCCAACAAGCTTCTTTTTTTTCCCCTCATACCCTCTCCTTTTTTCTTTTTTTTTCCCATTTAATTGTCTTCTGTTTGATTTTTCATGTGCATTTGATTTGTCTGAGCATTTTGGTTTGTCTCTGATGTGCATCTTAGGCTAGCATGAGGTTAAAATAGTGTGATATGGTATAATAATATCCTTGAAATGGTGTTCTGTGGCGTTCAGTCAATTCGAGCATGCCTGTTAGAGCCTATTTAAATCACTGTAGTCGCTCGGTGTCTGTAAGCACGCATGTTTGTGAGAGGCTCTTGAATTCTTCTATATGCAGAGGAATCTTGATTGTACATGAGGTGTGTGAGATCAACAGTTGGCAGGAATAAGTATCATGGCGTGTCCTTGCCGAGAGTCTGCGTTCAAATCCGCTAACTGTTTAGAGCAGCCATCTTGTGGTGATGTGTAGAAGTGCACCGTTTCAACCTGCATTGCGACTCTCGTTTGACCTTCCCAAGAAGGTCTCTTCATTATTTTCCCCCACTTTAAACACATCAGGAAATTTTAGGTTAATTTGTTACTTCTGTCCTAATTCATTAAAGAGAAGCCACAGATGAGTTTTGTGTGGAAGTGTAGCAGAATATTATCAGAAGAAGTGCCATGGGGGAAAAAATGGTTTGAATGTCCTTAGTAACCTCACATATCAGATCAGGGGACACGGTACAGAGAATGCAAATGGTGTGGATAAAGACGGGCCACTATAGATCCGAGCCAGATGAACAGCATGCAGTTGCATTGGCTTTCACATTTTACAATTACCCCTCATCAACCATCTCTGGTATAGAATTAACACTCAGACAAAAACCTACCAACTTTTACACATCATCCACACAACTGATCCCTCAACAAGTCCAATCAAGCCAGCCAGTAAAATTCAGACGTACAGAAGTTACAGTGCAGCTACACAAAGACACATTTCTTTCCACAATCCGGAGCCTTTGAAGCAGCTTAAATCAGATTTCTTGACTTATTCAATTTGATTGTAAAAGATTTTACGCAGTCTGATTTTTAATTATTTTTTATTATTCGATTCCTGCCAGGTTTGTATGAGGATTCAGATCAGATTGTTGGACACGCAATTCGTTCAAATTGAATTCGGGGGTCTTTTTTTTTTTTTCATTGTACGTTGTTTTTTAACGTTAGAAATGTGCAACAACAACTGCCTAGAAGCAGGCCAAGAGAGGAGAGGATTTGGGCTTGGAACAACGGATGGTCTGTCATCTGGAAACTTCTGGAGTGAAATCACTATGTTAGTGGCTAGTTAACTAGTTAATTAAATAAGATTTGCACTGCTCTGTATGCGCAAATATTGGACGCTCAACATAGCCAGTAAACCTCCAAAAATGAGTCGTTGGCTTTTGCAAAAAGTAATTGGACAACTCAGTTAAATTACACGTTTTCATTTTCAGCAATAGACACCTAGGACTGTCTGTGCTGGACTGTTTTCATCGCTCCATGCTCTTGTAGAGAGGTGTGTAGTTTATGGAGATGGTAAAAATGAAAGAAGAGGATTATCTAATCATACCGTCCCAGATACTGACGGCTCAGCTGGCCTATTTTACTGCAGCTTCTAATGAGTGTCCTTGATGATCACTGCAGCTCGGCCACGACAGAAGCTCCTTTCCTGTCCTCTCAGGTGACCTCCACCTCCTCCCTGCTCTCCTGACATCAATATGTCATTGCCTCTTTCTCTTCCATGCTCTCTTTTCCTCTTTCTTTTCCTTTTTTTTTTAAACAGTTTTTTTCTTTTTTATTTGCCGAGGAAATCTGAAAGGAGGCCAGTGCGTAGTTTAAGCTGCTCTGTTTCTGTTCTTTTACAGCCCGTGTTATTTATCAGATTGCTTTATAAATGTCCATGGCTATATTTTCACATAAAGGATGACCTCAATCCTAACAAATTCATTGCAGATCTGAACGGAAATCTCAGTTTACGGGCACGTTATCGTATCAATCTGTCGGGTTTATGCATGCACGAGGAGCATTGAGTGTGCGAGTCCTGTCAGGAGTGTGCAGGACTGATTAGTTAGCATTAGCTTAGCTCATAAAGAGGTTATAATCACCTTGCTTGTGTTTACAACAAATCCGGATGTTACGAGCAAACATGCTCCAAGGAGACACTGCGAATTTGTGTCCTACAGCTTTAAAATATTCGTTGAATAGCTCTTTCTTTAAAAGTCTTTTTAATCGTTTAACATGACATCGGTCTCCTCACCGGTTCACTTTTTTTTGCAGCTGTGCTGTTGGTCAGAAAATATTTAAGCAGTATAGCACAAGCAAGATTGCAGTCGTACTGAATAGCAACCGAATCACATTCCTGAAAGTGAGAATTAGGTAAATCATCAGACTTGGGGCTCTGTATTGTGCTTTCCTGCTGAGATATGCTGAAGTTTGAAGTTGTGCAGCGAATGTGGCCTTTGTATATCCGTTTACTGTCTGAAATGCACTTTCACTGTGAGCGTATTTTCTAGGCAAGATCACAAGATAAAGTTCCAGAGCAACAAGCTTACACTCGAATCGAGGGTTTCTTAGTTCTATGCAAATTGGGTATGAAGTGTGAAAAAGGCAAACGCTAACGATCCCCTGGTGCGATGTGGGTTGTTTCCTGAAACGTCTCACAAGTATTCGTTGTGCTCAGCCCTCATTCAACAGCTCGGAAATAGTAGAAAAGCCATTACGTACTGTTTCTGATATTTAGCAGTGTTCCGAACAGTGCGCATCCACATACAGTACACGCATGAGACGAACTGCAAAGTGACCAGAGCTACTTGGTAATTAATTGGCATACCTCAAATAATTCTAAGACTACACAAAAAAAATTTATATGAAAAATTCATGCATTTATCCATTTAGACATTCGTACAGATACAGGTCTAGAGTGTTCTGTTCACGTCCGGTGATGTGGTCCTCTGCTGCTGTAGCCCATCCACCTCAAGGTTCAATGTGTTGTACAATGTGAGATGCTTTTGTGCTCACCACAATGGTAAAGAGAAGAGATCGACCGATATTGATTGTTATTATTACCGATATTTGCATGTTTATGTGCCCGATAACCGATATAACGATAGTGAGTCTTTATTAATCACGTATAGATTACAGCACAGTGAAATTGTTTTCTTCGCATTCCCCAGCATGTTAGGAAGCTGGGCTACAGTGCCCCTGGAGCAGAAAGGGTTAAGGCCCTTGCTCAAGGGCCCAACAGTGGCAGCTTGGCAGTGCTGGGGCTTGAACCCCCCTTGCCTTAACTGTCAAGCCACCACTGCCCAGTATGCAGAACCCATATTTATTTATTGTTTTACTTCTGTTTTTGACACAATGATAGAACCACTACTGAACTTGACTAAATTTTGTCGATTTCACTTCTTCCTTGCATACAAAACAAAACAAAAACCCTCTTATTTTTACACCAATAAATAGAGGGGTTTGAAAGGGTGCAAAAAAAATAACAAATAAAGTGCACTGTTACTAGTGTCTTTTTCAAGTGTCTTTTTTTTGTTTTGTTTTCATAAATACTTCGATGAGGTAAGCAGATTATGTGACTCCATGATTTTGTCCCCATTTCTTAGCGCCAAGCTGCTTAACCTCTATATCAAGCGTTTATGTAATTCATCTCATTTAGTACGTTAATGGGTATTATGTTAAATAAAGTTTATTAATTAAAGCAAAGCAAGTATACTTTATCAGCACACACCGTTGTTGACTCGGCTTTCCTCGGATTTAGTGCTACAGTAGCACTCGCGCTCAATTCTCAAAACGCCCATACGATTTTCCGATATTTGAAAACCGATAACTGATTCTGGAAAAATGCTTAAATATCGAGGAAAATATCGGTAAAACCGATGATCGGTCAATCAGTGGTTATTTGAGTTACTGTAGTTACTGTACTTCCTGTCAGTCTGGCTGTTCTACTCTGTCCTCTCTAATCGACAAGGCATTTCCAGCTGCAGATCTGCAGTTTTGAGTACTCTATCTGCAACCATGCTACAGTTGAAGTCACTGAGTGTATATGTATTAATGTCCGTCTAAATCCTGAATCAAGCAACAGGTGTTTAGGAAATTTGTTTCAATACACTTAAGTCAGACGATTAATAGTAACTAACCAGATGTTAAACATGAAAACGTGAAGTATGTACATATTCTAAAACTTAAAATCGAGTAGCATTTAAACAGTGAAATTTGAAGTTATAGCCTTCGTAGCTTAGTCTTTTATGAGCAGACCCTATCTACAATATGAAAAATAGTGCTGAGCCTCCAGAGTCATATTCTCTGTGGAGTGTGTAATGTGTTTGTTTAATATCCATGTGTGTTTGTGTGGAAATATAACAAGCATGTTGCAACTGTTCTAATGAGGTTTGCCATGCATCAGCGGACACTTAATGGTATGTGATCCCTGGAGTTTTGTTCTCGAGATATTAATTTAGGATACATGTGTTTTGCTTTATGAGTGCATGGAGGATTATGTCTCCCTCCCACCTCGCTGAAACGAACGCCTGTGATGATTTCTTTTAACAGGTTTTTTTGTCTTCTTGCCCCAGGAATCATCTGACAGCAGCAATGCCACAGTGGAGGATGAAGACATGAAAGGTGAGAGTAGGAATGAGTTTGGACAGGAAAACAATGCTATACTTAAGTTTAAGTGGAAATACGGACTGTGTGTGTTTTGTGTGTGTGTGTGCATGTGAGGTTAAAAGTCGTCTTGTAAAAGTTTTAATCACGAAATCCAATCTTTATGGTGTGTAGAAAAGAGATGGTAATGTGTAAGATTTGTGTGTGCGTGTGTGTGTGCGTGCGCGAGAGAGAGAGATTTAAGGATACATGCTCCATGTTGGGGTTAGTGTGGATTAGTTATTGGCGTGCCAGGAGCAGTATAGATGATAGATGATAAGGATCTGTTGTGTATATCTTCAATGGATGATTATCTATGATAAGATATTTTGTAAATTTGCATGTTAATAATGGTTAAGTGTTTTCATAATATGAGTGCTGTCAATTTTTGATAATTGTAGGAGCTTAGATGATGCTTGATTGGACCCCACTGATTACCCGTTTGCTGTTTTTTGTGGTTTTTTGTTTAAATAAGTCTCTATGGGGCTGTCAGATTCCTTTAGAATGGCATTTGAGTGTTTGATTTTGTACTTTAAGTAGTTGAGGCTTCCAAGTTACAGTTCTAATGAGTATTAATGAGGTAATCATTTTAGCATAGGGCTACACTGTGGTGCGTAAACCATGGAAAGTGAAAATTACAGACAGGTTACATCTTCATTTTAAAATAAACACTTTTTATTTTTATTGTTTACCTGCAGTCAGTTATATTTTGTAGAATTGTTTGTTTACAATAACCAGGATCCACATAAAACCCACCATCTACAACCCATTCTCATGAAATCATTTTTAGCCCACTACTTTTAAGGCTAGAGGTCGACCAGTTAGCAGGTTTTTACAGATACCGAGAACTGAGCTGGGCCGTACCGACCTGCCGAAAACAGATCGATCAACCGGTAGTTTTAAAAACTAATACTGAATGAAAACATAACACTCAAAGTAAAATAAAACTTTATTACAGAAATAAACAGTACTGACTGTACCATGAAAATGTCCTGTACTTTATAAAAATTAAATAAAATTCATATATTAACTATTGATAAATATTAAAGTCAATAAAAGATATACATCCAAACTGAACCAAAACATAACACTCCGAATAAATAAAAATCGAGACATCCAAATTGAATCAAAACATTTCAAATAACACAAGAAGATTAGTCAGTGATATTTTTCCCCTCTAGAGGCCGCTCTTGTACTGTTTAAAGACAGCGGTCCCTTCTCAGCCGCTCCCACGGCCCAACCGAGAAAAACAAGCAGCGTAGAATATGCAGATAACCGATAGTAAAATCGATCAGTCGGTCGACCTCTAACCACACATAACACATTTAGGCTTCCTTTTCATAGCATATGTGTACTATATAGGGTGTAACATAATGATGTAAAACCTCCATAGTGCAGTTTTGTTCAGTAGTGTGACTCAAATAATTGATGTTTTAGAAATAAAAAATTTCTAAATATTAATTTTTTTTTTTTTTTTTTTTTTGTATATGTATAATGTGAAAATTAAGGATTCCAAAAGTTTACTCAGCCTTTTACCTGAATCAAGCAGCTTGGTGTTCATTTACCCAAACGCGTAAGAAATGCATATTTGACCAGACTTGCGTTGAGACGTCATGTAACTGAAAAGTAGAATGTGTTTTATATAATTCTGGGGATAATAAATTTTTCTGGTGAGAATAAATGTTTGAAGAGACAAGAAATTTCTCATGAATGCGTTGTTCAAGAGCGAGTTTATACGTTAATAGAGAGAAGACGATTGATTGAATGCTTAAGAATATATCTAAACGTACAGTGTACAGTTAGTGCTTCTGTTCAGAGGACAGTTAAAGTTTCGTTCTCAGAAACACGGCATGCAGGTTTTATTGTACATGTTTATTTTTTTGTATTTTATTCCTATATAGCTGTATGTAACTTTATAGCCGCACATGGAAGAATCGTGTAGGCTTGTACATTCACTTACCTGTACACCTGCTCGTTCACGCAGTTATTCAATCAGCTGAAGATTGGGAAAAGACCAGACAGTGATCTTTAGCTTTTCGGTTTAGTTGAGCCTGTGCCTACTGTGGGCTCAAATTCCTCAATGAGGTCTTCTGCTGTTGTAGGCCATCCACCTCAAGGTTTGATTTGTTGTGTGGTCTGAGATGCTTTTCTG
Organism: Ameiurus melas; assembly: GCA_012411365.1. Taxonomy (NCBI): domain Eukaryota; kingdom Metazoa; phylum Chordata; class Actinopteri; order Siluriformes; family Ictaluridae; genus Ameiurus; species Ameiurus melas. Next base: position 6,582,258 of record CM022773.1, on the reverse strand, counting down.
CTTACCACAGTTATAAAGAGTGGGTATTTGAGTTAACATAGCCTTCCTGTGAGCTTGAACTAGTCTGGTCATTCTCGTCTGATCTCTGTCATCAGCAAGGCGTTTCCACACATAGAATTGCTGCTCACTGGATGTTTTTTTTTTGTTTGTTTGTTTTGTTTTTCACACCATTCTGTGTAAACTCGAGACAGAATACCAGGGGAGCAGAGCAGTTTCTGAAATAATCAAACCAGCCCATTTGGCACTAACGAAGTCACTGAGATCATGGTATTTTTCCCTATTCTGAGGTTTGATGTGAACATTAAGTGAAGCTCTTGACCCCTATCTGCATGATTTTATGCACTGTGCTGCTGCCACATGATTGACTGATTAGATAATTAGATGAATGTGCAGGTGTACAGGTGTTCCTGTGAAACTGGCTGGGGAGTGTATTTGTTGCTTATATTTCCATGTGGTTGCGTTATCACTGTACATGTATATCCTCAGCTTTGGTGGCCACCATGTTATTGCCCAAAGTTCCTAAACCCCCTCGTGTCTGACAGCCCTGGTCGTCGCTCCGTTACATTCTTCCATTACAGTATGTCTTCCTTCCGATCTCTCTCATTGAGTGTTTCACATTTCCAGCTCTGGTGGATCTTTACAGTAGATGACTCCACCACTGGTCCAATGTGTCCATGATCTGTCTATTTATATTCTCATCTCTCTGTGTTGCTGGGGGGTGGGCCACAGGAAAGAGTGTTGATAACAGCTCAGGTCAAACCCAGTCAAACCCCAGCTTCCAGGGAGACCACACAGTTCAGGGTCCTGCCCCTCCTGTCTTCTGTGAGTGACACATTGTCTACCATGACCCCTGACGTTTGGCCTAATTCGACTCCTCATTTTCCCTTGCTAATCTGTCATCCTGTGTTTGTGTGTGTGTATGCCTGTGGGTGATAAAATACTGTTTGAAACTTAACTTTAACCTTAACTACACTAATCTTCATTTCTGTAATAATAATAATAATAATAATAATAATAATAATAATATGAGTTCAGTCTGCTGAGAGACTACCCAAAAACAGTATGAAGGGCGTTCCACTGATATTTAAAAAAAAAAAAAAAATGAACATGTTGAGAAGTAAACGAAGTCAGATTGTGTGTGTCTTTGTTTTTTGTTTTTTAATGAATTCTAAAAATACAAGAAGTCATGCAGGTTTCAGTAGACAGACTGTTTGCTTTTTATTTACTATCCAAATTACCAATGACACGCTCTGTCTCTCATAAAAAAAATAATAATAATAATTTGCTGCCATCATCATGATTATTATCTACATCTCAAATAGAAAATTCTGATTTTAAGTTCAAAAGAATTTCATATTTTAAATATTAAAAGTATTTAATCTAGAAGATCCAGAAGACTAGTATCCAAAACAGTAGGTTTAAATGCTTCAAGAGAGGTTTTTAAAATTCATACACTTAATAAAATTGTTAACCAGTTAACGTTAGTGCTCAATAACTGTCGCTATCGCAATTGTTCATATGGATGCGATTTGAGACACGCCTATTGTTTAGTCAGTAGGACACACTGTCACATGGCTCTGTACTGCCCCCACTGTTTATATATCAGTATTGCACCATCATGTGTATCATGCATGTATTTGTAGTCGTATTCTCCAGACAAGCAAGAAAGGAACCATTTGATCAGCACTCTGCGTATAAGAGGTTTCTTGTCCGTTCTCACCTTTCCTCTTCTCTCTCTGTGTCCTCCATCCCTCACATTGACTCCTCTCTCTTTCTTTCTCTCTGATTTTTTTGCCTCCCACCTATTCCCTCGTTTCTCGGTCCTCCCAGCTTCCACCAAGCTCTCGGACCTGCTGGGTGTGGTACGCAGGGGCTCAGGCCCTGCGACTGATGGTGAGGGGAGCGCAAGTACCCCCTCTCCTACCCCCCAAACCCCCAACATTCCCTTGCAGAGTAAGTATAAGGATGGCGCTATACTTGGCACGTAACTATATACATGTGTGCGCACATGGCTGCTATGCAATCGGCACTGTTTGTGCATTTTTGCATATCTGGAAGATATCAGGGACAAGCACTGCTTGCCTGTGGGATTTCATGCTAACTATTTGAGCAAACTTATTTGGAGCCATTGAGTCTGCTGCTGCCGTCATGCTTCATGCTATGATTGTAGACAACATGGCTCGGGTGATTTACCTAGTGCCATTGTGAAGCCCAGATTTGACCAAATTGGAAATCTGAAACGTTTTTGGCCACATCCACTGTATATATGCTGCGCATCAGGGCATCCTCCCACCATCTTATAATATACCTTGGTATTGAATCATCATGCATAGCACTCATTTTCACCAATGTGCCAAATGATCATGGGATATATGGGACAGCCATCTTGCGTACACATATGCATAGTTAAAATGAAGTATAACGCCGAGTTAAGAGAGACCGAAATAATAAAGCTAGGCACTCTATCCCTCGTTATGATTCGATGCCCATTCCATATCAGCTATTAAGCTTTTATCAATCATAACCTGGGCTCTAAATACCCTATTTCTGCTGTTTTAATCTTTTTCATGTCACACCTAATTCCTTATTACTTAGTCCACTGTCATTCTTTCCATTCATCACTTCTTCCTGTTCCATCCGATATCTTGTTCTTCTAAACGTTTGCTTTATTGCTGAACCGTGCAGTGTCACGTCTGACAGATCTGGTGAGCAGCGTGCGCAAGAGTTCAGTCCCCCAGACCGATGCCGACTCAGCTACACCCAGTCGACCACACACTGCCCCAAACCCTGCTCCAAACCCAATTACTGCCTCATCCCAATTTTCCCAATCCTCCCCTCCTCCCCCACAGCCCTCCTCCAGCCCCCTGCCTGCACTACACTGTGAGTACTTTACGTAGCGACATGCCGTTGTTTGTTGTGAGGCTGTCTGTAATGATAACAGACTAACATGCGCCTGAGTTGGTTGACTGATTTCTCCAGGATGCTGGAGAAAGTGCGTTGTTCTGAGATATCAGGGATCTGTGACCATTAAGAGTTGCAAAAGTGTGTGAGTGGGAAAGATGGTGTGTTGAAGCATCACGGTTGGCGTGTTGGTGTTTACAGGATCCATGCATTAAGACGTGAATGTTCTGAAAGGTGATTGACGTCTAGCACGAAACTCATTGTGTGGCTTTGTGTGTGTGAGAATGAGCGAGAGGAAGAACGAGAATGTGTTTCCTGATTTTCCTTGCCTGCTTTTCTTTGACAGCACGCAAACAGGAGATCATTAAAATCACTGAACAGCTTATTGAGGCCATTAACAATGGAGACTTTGAAGCTTATGCGTAAGTCACTAAATATTTTTATAGAATTGTGGGTGTATGATTTCCTTTTTGGGCAGTGCTTTGATGGATGAATGAGTACATCATTTAAAAAGTCGTTTCTTTTCTTTTTTTTTTTTTCTTTTTTTTGTTTTTGTCCAGTAAAATCTGTGATCCTGGTCTGACCTCATTTGAGCCGGAGGCTCTGGGGAACCTGGTGGAGGGCATGGACTTCCACAGATTCTACTTCGACAACTGTGAGTCCAATAAATACTTAAGAAAGTGGGATTTATTATTATTATTTTTTATTTTTTTTTTACATCTAATTAGGCTATTTGATTTAGCCTAATATTTACATATCTGTTTGTCTGGGTTACCTCTATGTCCAACATCTCATGAGCTACCTCAGAAATAAGACATCCACAGCTATACTTCTACTGACAAATCATTCATAGTAAAGTATCCAAAGTCTGGTATTTAAAAAAACAACAACAATATAGCCATGTACCTAAGGGCTTTTTAAAATAATTTTATATATATATATATATATATATATATATATATATATATATATATATATAATATAAATAAAGTTAATATGTACCCACCAGCTCTGTGAGCCAAAAAATGTCTTCAGCCATTAAAATGATGGCTGTCTCGGGAGATCTTGAGTTCAAATCCTAATGATGCCACAGCTATCTGTCCTCTGAACAGAATCAGTATGGCATACTCTCTCCCCCGTCAGTCAAAGTGACACTAGCCAATCGGCAGTGACATTGGGCATCTTTGAGGAGGAGGGCGATAGTGATTTATTCTGAATGGGTTATGCTATCTTGTGATGCAGCGTGAGCAGCAGTTTGAAAAGAGAGCATGTGTTAACCTTCACTCTGCCCGGTTGGTAGCTGGCGTATGATTGAGGAGAGCTAGCTGGTGGGTGGGAATTGGCAGGTGAATAAATTGGGGAGTAAAATCCAAGGGGGGTAGGGGACTGGGGGGATGGCTTTCCTACTATCAAGACATGGCACAGCTGAATTCAAGCACACACACACAAACACACACACACAAACACACACACACAAACACACACACACAAACACACACACACACACATACATACATACATATATATATATATATATATGTGTGTGTGTGTGTGTGTGTGTGTGTGTGTGTCTATAATACACTTTGAAATGAAAGTCTTTATGTAATTTCTCTCATCCAGTATTGTCTAAGAACAGCAAGCCCATCCACACCACTATCCTGAACCCTCACGTGCACCTGATCGGTGAAGACGCCGCCTGCATAGCCTACATCCGCTTGACACAGTACGTGGATGGACAGGGACGGCCACGCAGCAGCCAATCGGAGGAGACGAGGGTGTGGCATCGCCGGGACTCCAAGTGGCAGAATGTCCATTTCCACTGCTCGGGAGCTCCTGCCGCTCCACTGCAGTGAAGGTGAGCCACGAAACACTCCAGGGATTATCCACTCCTACCTATCTATTATATACAGCAACTGGTCAAAATAGTGAAGCGTCATGACTGTTGTATGTGTGTGTGTGTGTGGGACAGGTTTGTTGTAGCCACGTGCGACAAGAGCGTCCAGCCAGAGAGGGAGAGAGAAACGAAGGGAGAGGGAGGAAGGAGAGGAAGTCCAGTGTCAGTGCCTGACCCTTCCACACTGGGCTCCGCCCCTTCACCTGTCAATCACGTCTCTGTGCAATGTCCACCCCGTCCCCTCCCTTGTTCCCCCTCCCACTGTGTTGCCACACCGTTCTGTGTGCGAACGAGCCGAGTGAGGTGATCTCTGACTGTCCGTGACGCGTCACGCTTTCTCTCTCACTGTCTCAGTGCGGATGGCGAGCCTGTGTGTTCACCCATTTTTAATATTCATATTAATCATTGATATTATTACTGTTGTTTATTAATATGATTACTACACAGAAGCAATCGTGTGTCATTTGTACAGTTCATATTTTGGATGCTAGTGGTTTCTTTTTTCTTTTTTTTTTATATATAGATAGCATGACACTTGCTGTATCCACGGTGGTTGTTTCTATAGTAACAGAGGCGGCAAGTTGAAGCACAGCGTTTGGTGTGGGATGATTCAAAGCTCGACTACACGTGTGTGTGTGTGTGTGTGTGTGTGTGCGTGTTGGGGTAGAGCTAAATTGAGCGATACACAGCGATGTGTTTGGGGTCTTCCAGTCTTTTGTTCTGCCCTTTCAAACAATGCGATAATTTCGCCGTAGCTTCTGAATCGGCTCATCTGCCTTTTGTAACTTTAGGCGGATCAATTCGATCAGACTTCGCCGCGACCTAACGTAAAGACTCATGACTAAGGAACGTCACTAAAGAATCTGTGCTTACTTATCGTTGCGTACTTAAACCTGATCTCAGCAACTCTGACTGCAATATCAGTGTTAAATCAGCCCATCAAACGTTTCTCCATACTCAGCTGAACACGTTACTGAACTGTATTAAAGACTGTGTGTGTGTACATTATAAGCCATAATCCAGCTAAAGGTGCTACATATCAGTCTAGCCTGCATCTGCATGCACTGGTCGTGTCCTAACGACACAAACAGCACATACATGGGTTCCTAGTATCGGCTAAAAGCTGATGCTGAAAGACCGATTTATAATTAAGGCCTTTTAGGTGAGGTGGGATGTAGCAAAACCCTTGAGGCTGTGAGTGAAGATCTGAATTTTAATTTGAAAACTGTTTTTTTTTTTTTTTGTTTGTTTGTTTTTTCTTTATCATTTCTAATTTTGTCACAAGGATTGGATGTTATCCTGTTGTGCTTAACTATAAGTGTATATCTTAAGGTTAAGGTTAAATAAGGTTAAGGATAAAAACATAGCTCTCTTTCACTATATATAAAACATGACTTTTTGTTTTTCTTTTCGAAGGAGTGTGTTTGTACATGAAAGCAAGTTGCTACGCTGGAAGAGAAGGGATGATCCGAGTATAAGGTATTGTTAAGTGACAAACTTATCAAAGAGATATGTACGTCAGGGAAATTTTTGTAATACGAGGAGTTTGAAAGTTCGATTCTCTTTACATGAAGTGTACTTAAGAAAGATAACGTATACCACGTCCAGAAGAGCCGGGCTGCACGCCGGCGTTAGTCGGCTTTCGAGCTGCAGCTGAGCGCGAGGGACTCAGATACGAGGGAAGCCTAACGATCAGGCGAACGAGAGAACCTTTTGTCCTTGAAACGAGGCTGTTTCAGAGGCTTATTCATCGTTTGTGTCCTCAGGTTGTATTTATTTATTTATGTATTTATTTATTTAAGTATTTTATCTACATTTTTTTTTTCGGTCATGCTTTTTAACTTCTGTCCTTTTGTACAGCTTTTTTTCCCCCCACTCACGAGCGAATTTTATTGTCATTGTTTTACAGTGTAGTGACAATATCAGGCTTTAGTGAATATTGTTATTAATCTTTGAGATTTTTACAGCTTTGATGGGCACGTTTATTTTCCTCGAAGCCCCTTTTACAGATCCTACAGTGAATCATTTAAAAAGGAGTCGTATTTGTGAACTGGAGCGACCCCATAAGACAATCAGGATGGGTATCCGTTTTGGCTCTAGTGCTGTGCTTCGGGCCGGGTGTATTTTGGAGTTAATTCTCTGTGGATCCCTTTTGTGTCCCACTCTGGATGGCTCATCTTGTCTCTTGTCTTGACAAAGTCATATGAGACTAGTACACATGTTTATATATGTGTGCTATAAAAAAAAAAAAAAATACCCCCACAAGTTCACTCCTTGAATATTATTTAAAAAAAAATAACTAAATAAAAAACAACTAAACAGCATGTAAAATGTACTAATGTTCTTCTTTAATGTGTGTTTACCATTGAAAATAATCATGTAAAATAAGTGATGCACATTATTACTATTTAACAGGACACACAGTATTAAAGCGGCAGTTTATTAGCGTTTTAGCCGGACTTTCTTTGCATGACAAGTCACTCAAACAAGAAGTTTGGTGTTCCTTCTCCTTCTTCCTCTTTTTTTTTTGTCATTTTCATTTTCTATTGAATGCTGGTTATTTAAACCTCTCTTATCTATTTTCCAAGCTTTGTAAGTGCATAAAAATATTTTTGTCTCGAGATGAATATGTAAACGAAAAAGGTGTAATAAACACTGAGATCAAGATTCTAAAAATCAGTGCTAATATTTCAAGGCATGCTTTTTTTTTTTTTTTTTTTTTTGTACTCAAGCTCCTTGTCGTCAGTGCAGGTGGCTGATGTGACGTCTGAATGAACAGGAACCGAGCGGAGGATTTAGATTTGCATTCAGCATGAATAATTGCGTTACTCTGTTGGATAGACACTGAAGTAATTATAGTGATTGTGCTTAATACACTTAGACCTGTGGAGTGAAATCCCAGTTGCTCTTATTCATCAGGGAAGCTGAGATGTAGACGTACTTGCTTTCAGGATGCTCGTGAGACTCGTCAGTTACGAAACGGCGGAGAAGTTGAATCTGATGTGAATAATGTAGTAATATTACCTGCATTGATAACGCAAAAACACTCGACTCGGTTGTTCTAGTACCGTATCGTTTCACTCCGTTCCTAATTCCCTGTTCTTCCGTTTCACCTAGTTACTCTGAAGTTGAAGTCTTCACGGTAGCCCGCTGTCCATTTTGGGTTCCTGTATAAGATATTATACTCTTTTAATTCTCTGATTATTCTTACTCTTATTGTTGCTCTGTTCTCAAACTTGCTATGTGTTACCTGACTTAAGGAAATGTGTTCAAGTGTTCAAAATAAAAATGAAGATTTAAATACTAAAGGATTCTGTGGATGGTTCATCTATTATTTTGTTTATTATTATTATTATTGCATATAATGGCAACTAATGTTTGATCAGGAAAAAAAAACGACTATGGTAATGTCTCGTTAATAAACTATTTATTTTAGCAAGACGCAGGCCAAGCTTCACAAAGGAACGCTTAAGAAAATTAAATTGAATTGCACACATACTTCGTAAATAATAATTTATTTAAAAACAAAAACAAAAAATCCAATATCTGGATAATCATGCTGCATCTCTTAGGCAAGTTTGACCAACCTCTCACTAGCTTCCCAGAGTTTTTTGGCCACACCGCTGTCCTTGGCGTAAGGTTTTAACGAGGCGGGTCTGCAGTCGCTGAAGTAACCCCCGTTATGAGCCGTGACCTCGTCCGCTATGGCACAGTGCACGACAGTCTGCGCCCCTGCCTCGCACGGCACGAAAAACATAAACGTGACCACCTTCATGAGCAGTTGGTACAGGAAGGAGTAGTGGCACGTCCAGCTACTCTGCACGTAACCTGAAACGAAGACAAGAGGGAAGATGAAGCACACGCCTGCTGTGCAGTCAGACTGCTGCTCCTGCCTTTGTATTTAAAAAGAGTGTTTCAGCACAGGTACCAAATGTTTGTATATGTGTGTGTGTGTGTGTGTGTATTATATATATATATATATATATACACACACATATATACACACACACACACACACCTATACAGTGGTGTGAAAAAGTGTTTGCCCCCTTCCTCATTTCCTGTTCCTTTGCATGTTTGTCACACTTAAGTGTTTCGGAACATCAAACCAATTTAAACAATAGTTAAGGACAACACAAGTAAACACAAAATGCAATTTGTAAATGAAGGTGTTTATTATTAAAGGTGAAAAAAAATCCAAACCATCATGGCCCTGTGTGAAAAAGTGATTGCCCCCCTTGTTAAAACATACTATAACTGTGGTTGTCCACACCTGAGTTCAATTTCTCTAGCCACACCCAGGCCTGATTATTGCCACACCTGTTCACAATCAAGGCATCACTTAAATAGGAGCTGCTTGACACAGCAAGGTCCACCAGAAGATCCTTAAAAGCTACACATCATGCCGAGACCCAAAGAAATTCAGGAACAATTGAGAAAGAAAGTAATTGAGATCTATCAGTCTGGAAAGGGTTATAAAGCCATTTCCAAAGCTTTGGGAATCCAGCGAACCACAGTGAGAGCCATTATCCACAAATGGCGAAGACATGGAACAGCGGTGAACCTTCCCAGGAGTGGCCGGCCGCCCAAAATTACCCCAAGAGTGCAGCGACAACTCATCCAAGAGGTCACAAAAGACCCCACAACAACGTCCAAAGAACTGCAGGCCTCACTTGCCTCAGTTAAGGTCAGCGTTCATGCCTCCACCATCGGGAAAAGACTGGGCAAAAATGGCCTGCATGGCAGAGTTCCAAGGAAAAAAACCTCTGCTGAGCAAAAAGAACATCAAAGCTCATCTCAATTTCTCCACAACACATCTTGATGATCCCCAAGACTTTTGGGACAACATTCTGTGGACCGATGAGACAAAAGTGGAACTCTTTGGAAGGTGTGTGTCCAAGTATATCTGGCGTAGAAGGAACACTGCATTTCATAAAAAGAACATTATACCAACAGTAAAATATGGTGGTGGTAGTGTGATGGTCTGGGGCTGTTTTGCTGCTTCAGGACCTGGAAGACTTGCCGTGATAAAAGGAACTATGAATTCTGCTGTCTACCAAGAGATCCTGAAGGAGAATGTCCGACCATCTGTTCGTGTACTCAAGCTGAAACGAACTTGGGTTCTGCAGCAGGACAATGATCCTAAACACACCAGCAAGTCCACCACCGAATGGCTGAAGAAAAACAAAATGAAGACTTTGGGTGGCCTAGCCCAAAGTCCTCAGCCGAATCCTATTGAGATGTTGTGGTATGACCTTAAAAAGGCCGTTCATGCTCGAAAACCCTCTAATGTAACTGAATTAGGACAATTCTGCAAAGATGAGTGGGCCAAAATTCCTCCAGGACGCTGTAAAAGCCTCATTGCGACGTTATCGTAAACGGCTTGGTTGCAGTTGTTGCTGCTAAGGGTGGCCCAACCAGTTATTAGGTTTAGGGGGCAATCACTTTTTCACACAGGGCCATGATGGTTTGGATTTTTTTAACCCCTTTAATAATAAACACCTTCATTTACAAATTGCTTTGTGTGTTTACTGTGTTGTCCTTGACTATTGTTTTTAAATTGGTTTGATGTTCGAAACACTTAAGTGTGACAAACATGCAAAGGAACAGGAAATGAGGAAGGGGGCAAACACTTTTTCACACCACTGTATATCTATCTCGTTTCTCTATAGCTAAACATGAAGCAGTAAAACTGCACAAGAAAAAAAAAAGGTTTGCTCTGGCTCAGAGGTAGCAACATCTACAGTTTCACCATAGCGTTTATAATATTTGACCCATTTCCACGGCGATAGGGGATATTATACTGTATACGCTGTATAGTTCATTACTTGAGATTTTATTTTATCACGAGCACAGGACAGCTTCTGTACCGGAGCAGACAACAATGAATTATTCATACAATTATATTTGCTCATTCTCTTGAAGGGTGCCAATAATTCAGCACAGGTTTGGACTATATTTAACAGAAGTGTGAATGTTTTTCTGTGTGTTTATTCATATCACCAGGATGCACAGCGTAGGCAGTCACTCCTTTGCCCTCCGTGATGCGAGCCAGCTCCTGGGTGAAGTAGATATTGGCCAGTTTGCTGCGGCAGTAGGTGAAGAAAGGAAACAGGTTGTAGTTAAGATCCTGGAAGTCCAGTCTCTGGTACTTGTAGCTGGAGCAGGTGAGGGTGATGACGCGGCTCGGCGTGCTCTCCTTAAGTCGTGGCAGAAGAAGATTGGTTAGGAGGAAGTGACCCAGGTGATTTACGCCAAAGCACATGGAAAAATCATCGTCGGTCCAGTCCAGGACACTGGGAACACCTGGAGAAAGCAAAGAAAACAGGATAGTTCAGGACTAGAACACAGCTTCTTATACAGTACACTTACCAACACTCATCACACATCAGCTTGTATTAAAACTGTGGAAAATCTAAAACATGCTATAAAGTGGTCATCGGTCACATGTGAAAGGGGTGGGTTCGTCTCAATCAGCTGAAAATCAGGTACTGAATGTGGACCCTGGCTCCCTACACACTGGTACTTGATGACCGTACTCGCGTCGGAAAACGTCACCGCTGGCATTTCTCAACAACTGGCAGGACCGATATCTTTGCCATAATATTTCATACAAATTTGTCAGCTTTATCACGCGCTTCAACAGGATCGTAGGCTAGCTAGTGGATATTTATTTTTTTTAAATCATTGAACACTGGAAAGTTGAAACCGTATATAAACATCAAATAAAGTTAAAATCACTAATGTAAGTAATCATTTTAGAGCTACAACAATAATAACAACAAGCTACACGGATTTGTACACGGAGTTGCCTAAGAGATCATCCAGCATTTTTTCCCAAGCTGAGAGGCTTCAGAAAATATGACGTCATTTCCAGTAAGGGAACATAGTCATCACCCTGGTTTTCGTGGTGCATTGTGGGATTTTTTTAAAGGAAGCGAACGTTCAAGTTCACTGGAAGGATTCTGTGACTGAGACAACCCTTTAAATGGCCGACTCGCTGATCAGCGCCCTGACTGCTGAACTACTGAGCTGATGGACAAGCATCCAGTGTTTACTTGGTGTTTATTTAGCGCTCTTGCTTTGGAATTGTCCGAAAACTCACAATCTTACCCCAATACAGAAAATGTTCAATAAAATTCGTTCTTGCTTGAGCACTTGGAAATGTAAGACAATAAGTTGTTTACACAAGTGACATGTTTTTCATTTGTATTTCTATTCCTGTGGGTTGAATTTGAGAAACTGATCATCAACGCTACTGGTTTCTACTGAAGTTCTGCTTGTATAAATTTATCAGCTGACTTGTTGGATGTATTTTAGCTCCTGAAATTCTACATTATTAACAAACGTTAATACTGATCATTCCCGAACAGCGTTATTCCAAAAGACAGACGTAACGAGTTCTCTTACAACATGCTGTATGCCCTGCTGTTTAAAGGAGCAGTTTGTAATATTTTAGAGCAGCCCCCTGCTGCCTGGAAGATGAACTGCAAGCACTAAAAATCTTTCCTTTTCACACCAGCTGACTCCAAGTCCTCCGATAAGTTTCCATACGCCTGCGAGGTGCTCCGTGTAGTGGGAATAATTACAACTACACATCAAATCCACTGTCCTGACCTGCATTATTGATGAGAACATCCAGCCTCTTCTCCTTCTGCAGGAAGTTCTTGCAGAACTCTCGGACGGACCTCATGTTGGCCAGGTCCAACTCCATGAAGAGCACGTTCATGTTGCGGCTCCTGTTCTTGATCTCCCGTACGGCCTTCGCGGCTCGGTCTTCGTCCCTGCAGGCGATGATGACTCGGGCTCCTCGCAGGGCCAAAGCCACAGCGGTCTCTTTGCCGACGCCAGAGTTACCGCCTGAAAAGGAAAAAAACAAACCGAGATCGACGGAGTTACATTGATAAACCTCAGTGAGATTAGTTCATGTATCCATCCATCCATCTTCTACTGCTTACTCCTTCAGGGTCGCAGGGAACCTGGAACCTATCCCAGGGAGCATCAGGCACTAGGCGGGGTACACCATGGGCAGGGTGCCAGTCCATTGCAGGGCACAATCACATACACACTCACACACCCATTCATACACTACGGACAATTTAGACATGCCAATCAGCCTACCATGCATGTCTTTGGACTGGGGGAGGAAACCAGAGTACCCAGAGGAAACCCCCGCAGCACGAGGAGAACATGCAAACTCCACACACACAGGGCCACGATGGGAATCGAACCCCCGACCCTGGAGGTGTGAGGCAAACATGCGCCCCTTATTTAATGCATCTTTACTGAGTATTTAACATGCTCAAACACGAATAAAGCACAGCTTCTCTGTACGAAAAAACAAAAACAAAAAAAAAACATAAAATAAAATTCTAATGGTTTCCACTACAAATACCATTACAAACTATTCAGATGATCATTAAAAAACAATATAGGTCCTTAATGGTATCCACTAGACATATCATTGCCACCAATAGAAGGCAGCAAATTACCAGTAGAGGCCCACTGTAGGGACCGGTACAGTTTCCATTAAAAACCAATATGATTCCCATTAGAACCATTAGACATTCTATGAGGGTTTGAGAATGATGAATTCTTCCTGTGTACTGGCCTGAGAGAACCCTTCAGGGCCTTCACACTGCCAGGAAAGAATCGTCTTTAATATCAAAACGCATGTCCTAATTGTAACTAAAAATGCTTATGCACGATGGCTGTGTTTAAAACCACTCCTAGCTGTAAGTGCAGTGCACTACACCGCGCGCGAGCCTCAGCGTTTCATCCCCTAGGTAGTGCGCGTATACAGGACGCAGGCAGGCATTCGAACTACGGCCATTTGTTCAGCAGTCCTGATGTCATTGCTCAGCTTACCGGTTATAAGAACCGTTTTCCCATCCAGTCTTTTCACATCCATGCAGTACCTTCTGCGCTTCATCCATTTCATGACGAGGAAAGACAAAAGTGCAGCGAGAACTGTATACAAAAGATACATTTTCTTTTTGCGAACTGGCTAGCACTCACTTTAGCTAACAGCTAGCTGGACGAAACGCTTTATTTTCACCTATCCATACAAAATGGATAATAAATCACTATGACTAGCTAGCGTCCCGGTTTTAGCAGCTCGTACCGTAACGGCATCCCAAGCACTACGCTTCAAAGACGCCGGAGAGTTATAACGACACAACCGAGCAGCAGCAGCAGTAATTGTTGGCCTCATCTCAAAAAACACCTTCTTACACTAGGTAGTGCGCAGGGTCGAGTCATTTCACACTTCGCGTAGTGCACTCAACCAAGGGAGTGAGTGTTTATTTGGGAAGCGACCGGGTGGTAGTTGTAGCACACGAGGACACGTCCCTGTGTTCCAGCTGTAAAGGAGATAAGTAACGCCACGATGATCTCTCCAGTTTTAGATGAACCTGAACTGGGAACAGTTCTCAGTTCCTTTGTTTTAGATGATGATGATGATGATTTACGGCAAGATGTCAAAGATAAGCTCCGGTTATTCTTGCAGAGGCTCACTGAGAGTGCAAGGTTGGTGGTAATAAAAGGAGACCCCTCAGAGTTGCTGCTGAAATGTGTTGTTAATCGGATTTTAGTTGTTTATTAAAGTCCGTGTGACAAAAAGTCGTGCCGAGTTTGCTGAAAGGCGTTACATAACAATTCTATTTCCGGTTTTTAGACATGGGGTGCCAAGAGGGACGTTAATGGCTCATTTTAGTAATTCGGTTTACTTGTTCGAATCCTATACTGAACCGATTCGTTCAGGTTTGTTTGGGGTTTTTGGGTTTTTTTTTTTGCATCATGTGTCATTTACAGAATTATTTAATTTGCTTTTATTGCAAAATGATTGACATTACAGTATTGGCTTCATGGGGTAGTTCATTATCGTTTAGTCAAGCCAACATAACTCAGGAATACACAAAAGTTATGGACCTCTCATGTGTGACTCTCGGTGTCATATCTTTTGTACACTTTTCTGGCCAGAACCCTCAGGATCCTAACATTTGCAATCGGACAGACTCGCTCCTCTTCTGTGCATGGATTTCTGATGGGAAACACTTTTGCACACCACAATAGAGCAAGATCTGTCCAGCCATCCATCCGTCTTCTACCACTTAATCCTTTTCAGGGTCCTTTTCTGGAGCCTATCCCAGGGAGCACCGGGCACAAGGCGGGGTGATCTATCCATGTGTCCATTTTCCATACCGCTTATCCTACACAGGGTCACAGGGAGCCTGGAGCTGATCCCAGGGGACTCCGGGCGTGAGGCAGGTGACGCCCTGGAAGGTGGGCCGTGACACACGCATTCACAAACACACTACGGACAATTTGGAAATGCCAATCAGCTTACAACGTATGTCTTTGGACTGTAGGAGGAAACCGGAGTACCCGGAGGAATCCCCCGAAGTACGGGGAGAACATGCGAACTCCACGCACGCAGGACAGCAGCGCAGTAGAACAAGCTCTAGTCCTTGTAATCAAGAAGTCCACAGAATCCTATCTTTAAAGGTTCTTAAAGAGTTGGTTTTTTGTGTGAAACACGTGTCTATATGAGAAATGTGTTTGCCGACACTCAATGGTTGCCTTTTTTCCGTTCATGTAGGCAGTTCATCGCCAGATTGATACCAGATTGTCTAGCAGAAGTTAGACAGACGTTTAACTTGTGTGAATAAAGTCTTGTAAGCCAGACCTTTAGCTTCTTATAGAAAGTCTGGTATATTTTGTCTGACTGACATGGAAAACAACTAACCACAGACCTATTCTGGAGCATGTTGTAAGACTTGCGAAAACATCGTTTTTCGTTTTCGCCACTGTTTCACAGAAAACTCTAGAATACATTCTTAACAACGGGACGCTCATAGCTCGCTGTGTCACTGTGTTTGTTTTCCGTTAGAATCCAGCATACATGCAGCTTTAAAAATTTGGTACCAGTTCAGGAAGAATTTCAAATTCGTCTCTGCGTCTCCCTTAACTCCATTACTGAAAAATCACTCATTTCAACCAGCAATATCAGACCCCACATTTGCTATCTGGCATGACAAAGGTCTCAAAACTTTCAAAGATCTCTATAAGGATGGGGCTTTTCGTAGTTTTGCAGATTTGTCGAGCGAATTTCGGCTTCCACCGTCACATCTTTTTCGTTATTTCCAAGTTAGACATTGTGCAAAATCCTTGTTTCCTACCTTTCCCACCGTACCCCTAATCCAACTGTGGGATGATTTTCTCTTGTCTGATCCTCTTCAGAAATCTCGTATTTCAGGAATTTACAATAAACTTTTATCCTACGACAGCTCACCTATCAATAAATCAAGGTTGCTTGGGAGGGCGAATTGGGGTTGACACTACATGAAGACTGGTGGGACGGTGCCCTTAGCAAGATCCACAAGAGCACAGTTTGTGCTCGTCTTTCTTTGATACAGTTTAAGGTGTTACACAGGATTCATTTTTCAAAAACACATTTGTCACAGATTTATCCCACCGTCATTGACCGCTGTGATAAATGTCACGCCTCTCCCTGCAATCTTACTCACATGTTCTACTCTTGCCCATTGTTATTCTCCTTTTGGCAGAATTATTTTGATAGCATCTCAGAAATACTGTCCATTACTGTTAAACCCTCTCCCCATATTGCCATATTTGGGTATCCGGAGGATTATGACAGGTACAATTCAACCCAATTAGATCTCTTGGCGTTCACTTCCTTATTAGCAAAGACGGCGGCCTTCTTTTCCATGGAAATCCACAAGGCGCCTCCCTCCAGTACTCAGTGGCTTAGGGATGTTATGTCTCTTCTAAAGTTGGAAAAGATTAGGTACTCTCGGGGAACCGATTCTGGCAAGTTTCACAGAAAGTGGCAGCCTTTCTTAACTTTCTTCAAATCTTTGCCATCTTTGCCTTCAGATTGAGAGAACACTCCCCCGTTTATTTTGGTTAGTTTATCTATTTTGTTTATCCCCTTAAATTTTTTTTTTCTTATTTCTTATTTATTTGTTTTTTTTTATCTTCTCCGTCATTTTTGTTTTTTAATTATCTATTTTTATTACTTTTCTCTTTGTTTCTACTTGTTGAGTTTGGACGTATGCATGTGTTCTAATTTTACAAAGGGGAAAAAAAAAAAAGGGGGGGTTGGCTCCCATTTTGTTTAGTCACTGAGACGACACAAATTTCTGTGCCTTCTTTTTTTTCTTATGCTATGCTTGGGTCTCAGTGTACTGAAGTCTGTTTGTTTGTTTCTCCAATGTGCCATCTCTCCCAATAAAAATATTTATAAAAAAAAAAAAAGAATCCAGCATACAGAAAGGTAGATACACAGAAGTATGGAGAGCAAATCAGATTGCAGCTCTTAAGATCCTGAAAGCTGTGGCCAGAAAAGTGTACAAAAGATATCAGATGCAGTCTGTGGTTGGAGGATCTGTGGAAGAGGGCTTTCGGCTCTTTTTTTTTAGTGTGTTCTGCTGCCCTGTGATGTGTTACTCAGCAAAAGACTGGCTGCACATGTCTCAGAGGGAAGCACATGCTAGCTTTCCCCCTCCCCAGTTCCTAGGCATAGGAGACAACTAGCTAGTGGGTGGGAATTGGGCAGTGACTAAAATTCGAAGACAATGGGGCAAAAAAAAGAAGGAAAAAAGTGTTGCAATGCTGATATGACATTTTAGCTGTATTACCACTTACAGGAGCACAACAAAGCGGGTTAAAGAGCGCTCCCTAGAGGAGGCTTTGCAGATGCTGAGGAAAATTCCGCCACCACTGCTGCAGGCTCTGACGTCCGAACATCATCACCATCTCGTTCAGCTCCTCCTGTCATCACAGCTGGATGCGGTAGACACGTCCACATCAGCCTGCCGTAAAATAGATCAGGTAATGGGATGACCCTCGTCATGGAGATTCCTGTACAACAAGGCACATACAGTAGAGATGCTGATACCTTTGTAAGGTAGAGCTTTATCTTCTCATGCATGACCCCTCATTCTAGTTTTGATTTGTGTTAACAGATGTTGCAACATTTGGCTCAGGTCAATGAGTCTTCAGTATTTGAAGAGGTCCAACAATGTCTTCACAGACTGCTCCACCAGGAGCAGGTGAGATGGAAGGATCTACTAGAGGATGGTTTTTGCAACTTAATTTTGTGCTAAACTGGATATACGATGTCTTAATAGACCTTTCGCTTCTTTTCTAGGTGTTGTCATTAAAGTTCCTTCAAACAGGTGAGTGACTAACATAGGCACTTTAATACTCAATACTACAATGCCTACCTGTTGGGGTTACGCATACGCATTTGTGTGTGTGTGTATGTTTTATATTTATTTAATATATATTACACTGTATATACATAGTTCTGGCTGCTTTGATATGACTTTGATAAAGCTGATTTTTCTTGTATATCCGAAACAGTGAGTATGTTCCTGGAGGAGAGCACGATGGGCCGAGAAGGTTTGAGATCAATGTTTTCATCTCTGCTGAGTAAAATCACCACGTTGTTGCCAGATATTATGAAAGATGAAGCAAGAAGAAACGGTGCTATGTGTTATCAGACAGTCAAGGTTAGCATACTGAAGCCTGGGTTAAGTTTACGTTTTGGACATTTCAGTTTTATGCATTTTGATAGTGGTGTGTGTGTGTGTGTGTGTGTGTTTTCCAGGTGTGTCTGCAAATCTTCCAGCTGCTGCCTGAGCAAGTGGTGCCACTGGTGTTTTCAGAGCAGAAGGATGAGCTGCATATGAGGGCAATTCTGGGATTCCTTATGAACATTATCTTAGGAGAGGTGAGTGCTTTTAGCCAGAGCTGCATGTCATTTTGTGATGTGGGCTGTGCTGGATTTTATTGCATGACTACTATGTAAATGGTGTATGATTGTGGCAGTTCATGATGGATGGTGTTTGTCAGATTTGTAACAGGGACACACGGTTGTTGGCAGGCACTGCTGTGGCCATGTTGATCTCCATAGCACCTGACGGTGAAAGTGGAACTTCATCAGCCTCGAGTTTACTCCAGGTTACCAGCACAGGTGAGCATCTTTGTATATGAGCATCTACTTTACACAAGCATCAAAAGTATTATGCTAAAGTGTGTGTGTGATATATATATATCTCTCCAAATTACATTATTTACGTTCATAAAGGTGTGTGTGTGTGTGTGTGCAGAGGAGTGTAGTTTGACAGTAGGGCAGCTGCAGGTAGACTGTTTTCCCAGAGGATGTGATGGAGTTGACCGACTCAGTGTAGCCAGAGGACTTCTGACCTGCATGAGGAAGGACATCCTCGTTCAGCAGAGCACTGGCAAACAGGTACAGCATCCTTTCATTTAATTTCATTTTCCTTTTTTTTTTTTTTTTTTTTTTTTTTTTTTTATTTTTTTTTTTTTTTTTTTTTTTTTTTTTTATTTTTTTTTTTTTTTTTTTTTTTTTTTTTTTTTTTTTTTTTTTTTTTTTTTCTCATCACTCCTTTCCTTAACTGCCCTTTCCACTCCTTTCCTTTTCACACCTTCCCTTTCCTTTTTCCCCCACTCCTTTCCTTTCCACTCCTTTCCTTTTCACACCTTCCCTTTCCTTTCCTTTCCACTCCTTTCCTTTTCACACCTTCCCTTTTCACACCTTCCCTTTCCTTTCCTTTCCACTCCTTTCCTTTTCACACCTTCCCTTTCCTTTTTCCCCCACTCCTTTCCTTTCCACTCCTTTCCTTTTCACACCTTCCCTTTCCTTTCCTTTCCACTCCTTTCCTTTTCACACCTTCCCTTTCCTTTTTTCCCCCACTCCTTTCCTTTCCACTCCTTTCCTTTTCACACCTTCCCTTTCCTTTCCTTTTTTCCCCACTCCTTTCCTTAACTTTCCGTTCCACAAGTTTCCTTTCCTTTTTCCCCACTCCTTTCCTTAATTTTCCTTTCCACTCCTTTCCTTTCCTTTTTTCCCAACTCCTTAATTTTCCTTTCCTTTCCTTTCCCCCACCCCTTTCCTTAACTTTCCTTTCCACTCCTTTCCTTTCCTTTTTCCCCCACTCCTTTCCTTAATTTTCCTTTCCTTTCCCCCCCCCACTCATTTCCTTAACTTTCCTTTCCACTCCTTTCCTTTCCTTAACTTTCCTATCCTTTCTTTTCCTTTCATAATTTCTTTCCTTTCCTTTCAGTATTCTAATTTATCCTTCACCATCATATCATATTCTATACTTTCAATTACTTTCCTTTATATAGCAATTTGTCCTATCCAGTTAATATCCTAATTTTTCCATTCCATCCTTTCCTTTCCTTTCCTTTCCTTTCCTTTCCTTTCCTATCTTTTCTTGTCACATCCGTTCCTATCATTTCTATTCTTTGACCACTGTGCCTTAATATAGATTTTTTTTTTATTAAGGCAACATTAAGGTTGACAATAGATCACTATTTTGCCCATTTTTAATAACATGTAATCTAAAATAAACATTTTAGTATTCATGAGTGTTGTTGTATGTTTTGATTTATTTGCTAGCTGTATGTTCCAGCTCTCATCTGTGTTGTTTTCCCCATCTCACAGACCTGCCTCCTCCTAGATGGGTTATTTCCTCTTGTCTCTGATTTGCTCAGAGAGAAACTGGATTATCACTACTATGTGTTTCAAGGTGCTCTAATCTGTAGAAGAATTGTACATTATTCAAAAAAAAGTGTGATTTATAACGGCATGTATTATTTTTATGAAATTGACATATTAACATTTCTGATTGCAGTGTTTATCTTGTGGTTGAAATGTGTGAAAGAATGCCTGCCCGAGATTAGGGAGATCTCCGGTGCTCCTTTCCTTGGAGAAGGCTCAAACTTAAGAGACAAGCTCACACAAATCATTTGGGACAACGCTGAGAGCCCGGTAAATAAATGTGGATTTGCTATGCAAATAGAGAAGCAGATCTGTGTGTATTGTGTGTGTGTGTGTGTGTGTGTGTGTATTTTTATTGCCATTACCAAGCCATTCATATCACTCAACTGTACCATATTTCACCATGTTATAGTTCTTTTATTTATTCCCCATCTTGTGTACAGGGAGAGGGCGTGTCTGAATCAGTACGCACTGCCTTCAGTTTGTTTCTGGAGATTTATGAGCTGGACTGTCGGCTGTCTGGAGACACTGAGAAACGGCTTTATGTAAATTTATTGCACAGGATTGCTGAGCTGCCGTGGGAGTCCAGGGCCAAATACTCACCACTTGGTGCCCTCCTGCCGTACGTGGGTACAGACCAGGTACAACTAGTGTTATGGGATGTGCATCAGTTTAAGCCCTATGTAACTGTTACTTTAATATGATCGTCACCGGTTGTTGTGTGTCTAGCCATCTGAATGTCTTTTAGTCTGTGTCAATCTGACAATTTCTGTGTCTGTCTGTTGGCCTGTCTATCTGTTTATCTATCTGCCTGATTATCCTCCTGTCTTTCTACCTGTTTATTTCTTTCTTTGACTGTCTGTCTGTCTTTCTGAATGTCTGTCAACTTGTCTATGTGTATGTTGGGGTATTTGGCAGATGTCTGTCTTCATCTGTCTCAGTTAGTTTACTCTCCATGTTCTTTTATGTCTGTCTCCATCTGTCTGTGTCTGCCAGACTGTTTGTCTGTTTATCGATCTGTCTGCCTGAGCCTGTTGGTCGGTCTCTCTGTTAGTTGATCTGTTTTTATCTTTTTCCATCTGCATATTTGTCTGTCTCATCTGTCTGTCTGTGTGTTAAGGGATCACCATTTGGAAAGAATTAGACGAATATTCCAGCCCTGAACTCTATCCACTGCATCCCTAGTGCATGTGCAATAAGAATTGTGACACGTTCCTCTGTAGTGAGAGAAGAACAATAAGTGCTTCTCTCTTCCAGGTTCTGGAACAGTATCCTGCTCTTCCATCTCATATCTATAAGTGCCTCTCCACCAATCACCTTGCACCTTGTGCCTCTGAGATCTACAAGTTGCTGCTTCAGGAGCAAAGACAGGAGCTCACAGTTAGTACAGTGAAGGACGCTCCGCCCACTGAGCTCCACCTGGCCACTCAGTGGGTGCAGCGATGGCAACCTACACTCCTGAAAGCTCTTATCTCTGATGTGACTCTACTTCAGAATAATGCCTCTAGCTACCTCCTGCCCTGCACCCTACGCTGCTTCCCAGAAGTGTTTGACGCACTACTAGCTGCTCTAGACCCTGCTGTCCCAGGGCACCTACGAGCATGGGTGTGTATCATGAGTGCCCAGCGAGCAAATAGCGGGCATCTGTCCTGGAATTCAGAGAGCAACTTGGAAACACTCCAGCTAGCCTTGTCTTCTCTGGACGACAGAGTGCGGTTAGCAGCGTTCGGTCTTATCTGTTGTAGCCCAAAGTCTAAAGAGCCTCCGTTCGAAGTGGAATACGCTGCGGTGAGGGATTTTCTTCCGTTTAATCTGAACAGCGAGTCGTCTCCGTTTCGTCAGCACCTTCAGACCGGGGTCCGGAAGTTCCTCGTGCGTATTCGGGACAGTTGTATGGCAAGCCTCAAAAGTCAAAAAAGTAAAAGGGGTCTGAGCAAGGAAGAAGAGAAGGAGCTTGAACAAGGAGTAGGTACGGATCTTTTACGGTGTTCTTCCTATAAATTCTCTTTACATCATATTTATGATACTTATGGTTATTTTGCATGTCCTGTTTAGGGTTCAGAATATTCTCACAGACAGCATTGTCTATATTAAAACCATGATTGTATATTAGGATAAATATCTGCAGATCTGTAAATACCTTCAGACTTTATTGACTGGCTTGGGCAGTTGCCGTTACTCTCCCTGGTTCCTGGGAACAGCTTCCAGAGAAAGAAGACTGCTCTTCTGCTGCTAGCTGCAGTTCTGGAGACCTGCTCAGACTCCTGGAGTCCAGACAGGAAGAAGGGTCAGCCACCAGGTAGAAGACACCAACTTCTAATAGTACTTGTTACAACTCAAGTATTCAACTTTAAACGTGTGAAAAGTTCTAACGATCATTTAAGACCTTTTCCCACTGTTTTATTATGGTGATATTTATTGACTTCTCAGCTTTTATTGATTTAACTTTTTTTCCCCATAGTTAACATGTCTGAGCTGATAAACTGCGCCAGAGAGAGAGGAAAGTGGGATTTTTACTCTCGGTCAAGACAGTTGGTCCTAATTGGCTGTTTGGAGGATGTGACCAATGAGGTACCAGGTTTCCAATTTCCAAGTTTTATGTTCTTGCTTAATTAAGAGATGATACAGAATAGTTTAAGATGCCTCCGTGCCCTGTGACATGGCATCCATCGTGTCCCTTCTCTGTAGATCCGTGAGCATGCGGCTGAGCTGCTGGTGAGGTTTTTTCCAAAGTCTCTCGAGTCTGATGTCGCTGCTGCGCTCTTTAGCCGAGCACAGACTCGTCTGCACAGCCCACGTGTTCAGGAGGCCCAGGTGGGGGCTCTGATGATCAAACTGCTGCTACAGAAGTGCGTAGTATACTTTTTTTAAAACGTCTTTAACCCAGTTTACATTTTAATATTAGATACGAGTTTTATTATTTAATAGCAATGTCTTACATTTATAGTGCGTAAATGTGCTTGTTTGTCAAAATGAACAGACCATAAGAAAGCATTTAAACAGAAATTTACTTACACTGTCTGCTCCAAACCGTTATTTCTTCCAGTTTTTAAGGTTTCCGTACGTCCATACCTTCATAAACATTCTATTCTTAAAAGTTGAATGTGAAAATAGCCTTCGTTATTTTCAACACACGATCAGAGCAAAATAAATAAATTGAAGAAAGCGTTCATGTCTAATCTACCACAGCACAGTATTCTCAGATCTGATTGGTCAGAAGGTGAGTGCTGGCTCTTGGGGGTGCATTTGTAGGAAGATAATCAATAACCGGAGCCTCATTTCATTTTATTGCTTTCTTATTAACTTAATAGGATGATGTTTAACTTATTGTGGTACATGACAAATGCCAAATATTTCTGATCCTTCAACAAGTGTTTTTCCAGTTTTAATAAAACTCTTTATTGAAATGATCTACTGGTATGTCTGAGTATCTGGAGTCTGAATCATTGTTGTGTCTTTGTAATTGGGCTCTAGGAGTGTGTCTCTGGATGGTGTGGTGCCTGACGCTCTGAAGCAGGATGATATACAGTCAGTCAGGCTGATCAGACACCTGCTGAAGAGTCTGGAGCAGCAGTACCTAATCGCCAAACAGGACATGCTGCTCGCTGCACGCTCCTCACCTCTACATGGTACCATGATTGATATGTGCTCTAATGTAAATGCAGCATGCAGGACTGTGTATACTGTCTGTGTCTTCATGTCTGCTGTGTGTGTTTAACTGAACGGCTGTAGGTGCAGTCAGTGCTGTTCACAAGTGTGTGCTGGACTTGCCTGGGGTTTTGGCTGAAGCTGTAGACTGCAGTATGTTAGCAGAAATCCTCTCGCTGCTGGAAAGGATCACACTGCTGCTGCTCGGTGTGCTGTACGGAGATCAGAATATGGAGGACAAAGGTATGCTCACTGTATTACCTTCTGGAGATGTCAATACAATAACATTTACATTTAAAACAAACGTTGCTCCCCCTCATGTATTGGCTTTTTGATGTTGGGCGACCACTAGGGGAGACACAGTGTAATGACTTGTTAGTTGTGGCTTAATTTAAGTTATTTATTCTCATTTATTACTACAAATTTTGACTTTTTTTTTCTCTCTCTCATTTCTACCTGAACGTGTCAAAAATGTGGACTTGTGTCTTACATTATTGACTAATTGTGGGAAAAGACTTCGAAATTGGGATGCTTTTCCCCAGAGTAATAGTTGACATTCTCAACGTTGGTATCTCCAAATTAAGACCAGTTTTTCCGAGGTTATTGAGTTATTATGAAAATTTGACAGCTGGTAAATAACATTTAAAGAAATTATTTGGTCAGGAGGTGCTTGCCCCTGGTTATCGTTCCATAATTGCCTTGCATTTCAAATTTCTGACTTAGCAAGTCAACAATAAGGCATACTGAACATGTTTCATTTATAAGATAATCTAATTTATAAAATAAATTGTGTAAAATGATGATTAGCGTATTGGACTGGCAGATGGTCTAGCTCTTTTTACAGATGCTTGGACTCCTCGTGCAACAGATGATTGTGATAGTCAGTCACTGATTTGAATAATTTTCCAATATAACGTTTTGTTCTAGTGAGGTTTTATTTTTTCTGCACATGCCTCATGGCTGTTTGTTGCAGAAGTTCCACCTTCATTCTGTGACATGGGGAACGCCATCAGCTCTCTAATTGGACACAACGGTACAGGGCTTGATGATGACGGAGAAGAGAACGTGCTGCTATCAGAAGAGCACAGTTTGGTGCTGACCTGCTGCTGGGTCACGCTGAAGGTACAGGCATGGAAGTGGAATCACTTCTCACAAAGATGAACTAACAATTTATCTGCTCACACTTCAAAAAAAAACTTCATAACAGCTGACCAAAATTTCTGATCTGGCCAAGACTCCCATCATCTTACAGCTCAATCCAAGATTGTTTTCATAGTTTATCAGGCGTCAACACGGCTAATGAAGCTAAAATGCTGCCTGTTTTTCTGTAGATCCTTGATGGTCAAATCATACGCTGTGCAATCTGGCATAATCTGCCATGTTGACTCCAAACAAGCTTTACTGCATAAACTAACACATTTAAAAAAAATAATTAGTAACTTAGAATTGTTTTATGATGCTGAGTAGCCATTGTTATTATTATTATTATTATTATTATGACTTTTGCCACCTACTGTATATCTCATTAGATATTGTATATGTGTCTCTTTCTTGGTAGGAAATAGGGATTTTTCTTGGCTCGCTGGTAGAGAGGATTCTATCACTCACTCGTAAGGACAGGACACTGCTAACTGTAGAAGATCTGCAGAAGGCTTCAAAAGTATTTAAGGACATTATTCTCAAATGTAGGCACTGGGTAAGCAGAAATATTATTTGACGACACTTATTAAATACAAATGATGTGTGTTAATGTCTTTTCTCTACAAGCATAGACCTACAATGTTTTACTTGGTTTGTCCCTTTAGGGGGCAGTGGAAGGCTGCTGCATTGGATTCACTAAATTCTGCACTGCCCTTCTTACTAGCTCTGATCCAAAGCTCAGAGAAATTCCAAACCTCATTCTACAGCAGGTATTAAAACGGCGGATTTCAATGCTATTTGAATTTTCATAATGCACGTAGTATTTTGATGATGGTGGTTGAGAGGTGAAGATCTCCCATTAGTGACCCCTCCCTCTCCGTTTTGTGCTTACCTTTTTATCCTTCTGTTATTCTGTTTCCAGGGTCTGTGTGTCCTTCAGACCCCCCGCGGTACGTCAGTGACGAGGCGGGCAGCGGGTTTGCCAATGCTTATTCTCGGCGTGTTGGCGGCAGAGGAGAGCAGCACCTCTCACCCACTGCTGGCCCACAGCATCAGCACACTGCTGGAGACAGCCGGAGCCCCACTGCCCCAGAACTGGGATCAGACCCTTGACTTGCCGCAGGTACACCCCCCCCCTTCCCCCCCAATTATTAACGTTATTTATAGACTGCACACCGACTGAGCCTTTGGACTGAGTTTCTAGGTCAAATTTGGTCTTTGGCTTACCTGCTTCTCTCTCTCCAGGTGTGCACAGTTCACACAATTCAGGCATTGGTGAAAGGCTCCAGTCTGGGGTTCACTATTCTTCAGTACGCACCTGAGATCACCATGCTGTCGCTCACACTCCTCAGCTCTCCTTGTTGGGCCATGAGGAATGCTGCACTGCAGCTTTACAGTATGTAACTCCTCTGCATTTTATCAACTTTTGCATTTCACGTATGATCACATTTTCTGGGATCCACCGGCCTCACTAGTTTGAAATTTTTTTTTAGACATGAATATAGGCGTGGTTTCAAATTCGACAGAATTTTGTAGAGATTTTATACTTTCTACTGGACTTCTTGCCGTGCATTCGTTTTACTTCCTTTTGTTGATCCTTGGTCTTCATCCGCCAGGTTCTCTCTGCTTCAGGATGTTGGGTCAGAGGCCTGCTAGTGAAGATGTCTCTGCCCAGCATGGCATGTCCTCCCCTGCCTTTTTTAAGCATTATCCCACATTAAAGCCCTTCCTTCAAGGGGCATTAGAAAGAGCAGCCACAGACCTGCATGAATCCAGACTGAGCCTTCACCCCTCTCTCTACCCGATCCTAACCCTGCTGGCCAAGCTGCAGCCTGGAGCTCAGGAGCAAACACAGTATGACTTCTTTTTTCCATTTAGGCTGATTTTTTTAAATGATGAAGTATGCACTTTATTCGTAAATTGGGGAATAAGGTTTGTGCTTATGCTTATCGAAGTGGGACTTCCTTTAATTCCTTTAAAGTCACCCTAGGTTTTGTAAAATCTTCTTTTTTTTTTTTTTTAGGACTAATCTTTTTGAGTTGTATTCGTTCGAGAGTGTAGACTGGTCAAAGTGTAGGACAGGCAAATTATAAATTGTGTCCCAAACTATACGAGCCATCATGTTTCAATATGCAAATGAAGGCTATGTAGATTTTTTTGCGAAAAGGACGAATGCCAATACAGGGTTGGAGACAAATCTGGATATCCTGATGAAGGTAAGATTTCTTTTTTCTGGAAGAACCATGTCAATGTATTGATTAAATTATTTGCTTTATTCTATAAAAACTGTTGGGTGACATTAGACGTTCCCTGGAAATGTGTTTTTATAAATTTACATCGTATTGGCACCAAACTGCCGTTGCCAAGCATGCGATGTCTGCTGTAATGTACAGAAATCTATTTATCTCTTAGTTCACTGCACTATTTAGGATGGAAATGAGGATTTGATGGATTAATTAATTGCTAATTGCACAGCGGGATTTTTGCATATTTTTTTTTCTTCTTTTTTTCCACAGAGCTCTGTCCGACTTCCTGCCTCCACTCCTCCAGCTAGCTGCTAGCCCGATATATGGTGTGAGAGCGATGTCAGCCCAAGCCCTGGTTGCTGTGATACCGCCTACAGAATATGTGTCAAGCGTACTGCGAGTGGTGAAGGAGCTGCCTGAGAAGCCGTGTAGCCCAAGCTGTCACAACCGCATACATGGCCAACTCCTACAGATTAAGGCCATCCTGACCAGAGTCCTTCACGCTGACAAGTGAGAAGATTGCAGATGGAGTTTTGGGAAAGCCAAAAGAAAATATAAGAGAGCTTGATTTTTACCAGTACAGTTCATCGTCTGCCCACTCACTAGTTACATAAGTGTTACCTATTCACTTGCCAGTGTCAGTTTCATGTGCCAAATCTAAATATGTGTACTGTGTTCCAATCTCTAGTCCTCACACATCCTCTCTATGCGACGTGGCGGAGGCGATAGAGGCCCGTATTTGGCTGGCATCCCATGAACAAAGGTGCCCTTTGGTAGGGCAGGCATATGTGGCGGTGCTGAGGCTGCTGAGGGAGAACTGCTCGAGGGATTTCCTCTTCAAACTTGGCTCTCTTTTGATGAAAGAACTTCACCGCACTCCACACACTTTGGAGGTGCAGATATGTCTTCATTTTGCCTCCAGACATTAAAAGGCTTAAAAAATTTTGTGTGCTTTTAAGATTCCAACAAGATTATTCACAACAGGCAAAGATGATGTTAAGAGTCACGTTAAAATCTCCAGATCGTCTTCACCAAGGACAGTTGTTTTTTTTTATCACATTGAATGTAAAGCGTTTTATTCACTGTATATTCCCACTACATGTGATGTAACCTAGTGCACTATATGCCTAACCAATCAGTCACATTCTAACTTCAACTAAATCACACGTCAACAAAACAATTGTCGTTTGGCCAAAAAAGAAGAACATGGAATCTTAAAGGTTAAAATGTTTTGCCATTTAAATGTGAAAGTCTGGATGCTATTCGATTTGTTAAACCGTGTTCTAAACATGCACATGCAATCTTCTTCACTAATATTCTTTTAGCTTGGCTCCGCCTCCTTCCACCAAAGTGCTGTGCACTACCTGTGTGAAGACCCTGACTGGGCGTGGCAGGTGTTGCCCCACCTATCCACTGGGAGTGCAGTTACTCGGCTGTCTTTGGTCATGTGGGTAAAAGAGGGGCAGGGCTGGAGAGGAAGCCGCCTGCAGCATGAGCTGGAGAAAGCACTCCAGGTAAATTAAGTCATCTCTAGCTCTGTCTTCAGGAGGACTTTGAAATTTTGGAAGCTATGAAAGTTACCAAGACAAAAAAAAAGCAGTTCGGCACATGTTACTGAGAAACTGCAAAGTGTTGTTCTGGCACAATTAGGGCACGTTTCTGTTGGAAAACAGCAAACTTTCAGGGTGGTAAGAGTAACCCAGCTTTGCACTAGGCCACACCACACCAATTTGTTATTGATTATTTTCCTACAACAGCATGCCCCGTCATGTTCTTATTCCTTACTTATCGAGTGGGTCAGATGGAGTTCTGTGATTGACTTTGGCAAAGCCTTAACTCACTCTGCATTTGGTGTGTTCCTTCTGTTTATTATTTAACACACACAATGAAAGGAAATTAGGACTGCTGTAGTGCATTGCTGGTGATCACTGATACACAGCTCATGTTCTTGCCTGATTAGGGAATTTAGACACCGCTATTGTATTCAGTAATTTTGAAGTACAGAACAAGCTTAGTCACAATTTCCGCTTGGCTATAATAGTCACGGACTTTAATATTAAAGTAATAATTTTGCAGAAAACATCTGATTCAGCTCTGTATTGTGACTTCAGAATAAAACTTGGCAGGGTGGCAGCCTATCTCGCTCCACAGTGTTTCCATGCTTTATGTATGTTGTGAAAGGGCTTTGTGTGTGGAAACATTAAAAGGCCGTTTTAGTAATGGCGCAATAACTTGCGGGTAGGAAAGTGGTGACTCGCTGGTCAAGACGTTGGAAGGTTGAGTCCCTGAACCACCTGCCACTGCTGGGTCCATGAGCAAGACCTTTAATCCGTATCTCCTCGGTTTTATCCTGTCTCAATTGTAAGTCTCCTTGGATAAACTCAACAAAATGATCAAAGACCTTAAAAGCATTTAAATGGATAAGGATTGATTTATATTTTCTGGCAGAGCCTTGTGTAGGATTACAAATATCCTGCATTATTGCTGCACTGAGGTCCGAAGTTTTTATTTTTTAATCTGACACTGCATAAAAAATATGAACGCATCAAAATTAATGTTGTTTTTAATCACTGACATTTCAAAGACTGTAATAATCAAATTTTTAAAAAATTCTGCTTAGCATTTAGTATGTGGAAAATAATATTGACTTCTGTGGCATTATGTAAACAAACCAGCGTTTAAAGGGTTACAGTTCTGAAAATGAATGTTCTTAATGGTAACTATGATTAAAACTGATGCTAGTAAAAAAAATGTCAGTGAAAGTGGGGAAAAATATTCATATATATAATATTTTTATAGTTTTTTTACATGGACATTTTTGTCCTCTATGGACCCATGTGTAACCTTTTTCTTAATTGACGCACAAGAATGAAATAACCTTTGAATCCCAAACAGGAACAGCTAATAACGGTGTATATACTGTGTTCAGGCCAGTCTGAAGGAGGCACTCTTGGATCCAGATGTTGAGTACAAGGGAGCATACTTCTCAGCGTTGGTGGAAGTCATGACCCCAGATGTGTTGAGTGTAAACCAGCCTCAGCCTCTCCTATTCAAGCTTAATGAGGCAGAGCTGCACGAGTGTGTGCAACTCCTCTTGGAGGATCTGGAGGGAAGAAGAGGAGGGCCAGAGCTCCTCTCTCAGACCCTGTGTGCTCTGTCTCTGCAACTTTCTCCAAGGTGACTCGTCTTATATTGTTTTCATATTTATTGGAACAGGTCGAGTGCTGTCCCTGATTCAGTGTTCACCAAAACACGTTTTAAAGATAACTGACCTGGATTGTAACTCCTGAGTCATGCACTCTCTCAGGTTTAGAAGGCAGAAGTTCCCCACAAGGGGGCACAGTTAGTCAAGTTGCTTTTGGGGGCGTGATTGTTGAAGGAGTGGAAACTGGCAATTACCTGTATCAACAGAACCTATATATGGTTTTGTATACATGCTCTCCCACATACTGAACATACCAACAGTTTGGAGACACTTGACTGAAATGTTCCTCATGGTCTTAAAAACCTTTTGATCTGAAGGTGTATGATTAAATGTTTGAAATCGGTGTTGTAGACAAAAATATAATTGTGCCAACATTTTAATTTCTTTCATTAGAAAACTAACATTTTATTTACAAAAAATATATTTTTAAACGGACAACTCTGAGCCAAATATTCCGAAAAGCAGCCGATAAGAGTCCAGCGTCGGTGTGAACTCCTTTAATACTGTTTAAAAAGCATCTCGGGGGAATTCCTCAAGAAACCGGATGAGAAAATGCCAAGAATACATTTCTGGAAATTCTAGTCAAAAAGGGTGTCTACTTTGAAGATGCTAAAATACTAAATTATTTGTTAGTTATTTTTGATTTTTTTATCACAACATAATTCCCATAGTTCCACTTGTATTATTCCAGAGTTTTGATGATTTTATTATTATTCTAAAGTATGGGGGGGGGGAATAAATAAATAATGTGTGTGTAAACTTTTGGCCGATAGTGTATGTGGATTCAGGCTCCATTTAGTGCTGTTGCTGTTCAAGAACGGTTTTTACTAACCTAGGTAACAGTCAGTCAATGTGAATGGAGTACATTTATGCAACTAAATAACACACATCACAGTCTAATGATAACGGTGTTAAGATGAGGGATGGAACAAAGCTGTGCAAAAGTTGTTCTTAAGGAGGTTTTGGTTTTTTCATCTTTTTTTTTCTACAGCTTGTATACAGTATATTGCAGCAATAAATAAACAACTGCCCTTAGAGTTTGGAGTAATCATGTTTTCTGTTCTTAATGTTCTCTGTGGTAATGGCACATATGATAAGAGAAGCAGTGGATGGAGATTAGGTCGAAAGACGGAGTATTCCTTTTAATTCGCTATGTTTTTCTCACCCTCTTAGCACAGACACGGTCGTACTGCAGCGCTGGTGTGTGTTATTAGAAACACACAGGCATGCTGAGGCTCCTGAAGCTCTGCGATTGGCCTGTGCTCAGGCTCTGGCTCTGACTGGAGCTGCAATAGTGACCAGCAGTTTGATGGGCAGCACTGTTCTGAAATCCCTCAGTACCAGGTGTGTTTGTGTAGCTGCATTCTTTTCATTTTATGGCTGTTTACATAGTTTCCCAAAGGGTTCAGACTTCTGAATTGAACAGGCAGGACAAAAGTCAGCTGTAAATCCTCGCTTTATCATCTCAGTCACTCTAAAGTCCAGTGCTTTAGCCGTTGCACTAACAGCATGGCATTTTGAGCTCACATTGTTTATCAGGTCTCTGTTTTCCTTATCAGGTTTCTAGCATACAATTCTCAGCCCATTCAACAGACCTGTTTGCAATTTGATAACATTCATTATGTTAACAGTGTTGGTAGGAGGTTTGCTGAACATCACAAACAACTGTAAAGTGTGTGTGTGTGTGTGTACAGGCTAATCAGTACAGGTGTGCACCTACTGCAGGATCAGAGTCAGCCAGTGAGAGCCCAGGTGGCCATATTTGCTTCTGTCATCTGCAAGTCTCAAGCAGGAGATCCCCCACCAAAGTACCTCATGCAGAGCAACCAATCACTGCGTATGCTTCTGGACCTCCTGCTGGGGGAATTCTGGGATAGCGATGGCACATTGGAGGCTTTGGTGTGTCACTTGCCAGATTTGGATCTCAGAAGTGTACTTGAGCAGGCCAAGCTGACACAGTGAGTCTCACACATACAAACTGTACATGTACATCACACGTTTCACTATATCTGCTCTCTGATCAAATCAAAATGAAACCTTTAATACGGACCAGACAATGTTTTCAGCATACAGTGCTCACTTAGTCAATTTAATAAAACGGTGGCTGAAATACATGACCTAAACAAGGCTCAAACGTCCTAGGAATCTTTGCTGGGAATATAATTAATAATCAATTAAATAATATCTATGGTACTATCTCTTAAGTCAGCCATTTCAATCTCAAGCCCTAATAAACCTTTATCAGCCGAAATCTCCCCATGAATCACTGCTTTATCTCCAGCAACAGATGCAATCAAGTATACATCAGAGAAACTAAGATAAGATGGGCAGATTGCCTTCTCTGGTAACTACTTTGAAATAAATAAGAAAGGTATGTAGGGCTGACACTAATGATTATTTTCATAATCGATTAGTTGGCCAATTATTTTTTCGATCAATCGGATGGGTGCAAACTTTCAATGCACTTTTTGTTGTTTATTTAAAATAAAATCCACAAACTGAGTGTTACAAAAATAAACTTCAGACTAAAATTTACCCAAGAAAAGAAAAATAATATACACACACACACCAGAATATTTATTATTAATTTAGGACTGTAATTTAATTCGGCACTTTTTGTGCACCGTTAAAAAAAATAACACACAGATACTTATATACAATATAAACTAAAATAAATGAATAAAAAAAATTGTGTGTGTGTTTGTAATTTATTTTATTAATTTATTTTAGGTTATATTGTATATATGTATTTATGCGTTATTTTTTTTATGGATGCACAAAAAGCACCGAATTAAACTACAGTCCTAAATGAATAATAAAAACTCACTTTCACTGCACCTTGTGGTTTCTGTTACTCACTGTCTTTAGGAATATTACTTGTTTACTTTTGATCATAATGTTTTAATGAGACATTACAGATCTTACTCGTGCTACACTCTATCACCACGGCCTCGTTACTAACACATCACTTCCGTTATAATAAACAACAGAATTTACACATACAGCAAATGCAGCATATAATGACAATAAATTTAAGTTAAACTAAACCTTTAAGTAGCTTGCACCAGTTTTACACACAGTGGAGCATTTTGGACATAAACGTAAGTTGGTGCTCGTGCAGCACTGTTTGATCTCCTCTGTGTTTAATATAAAATGCTCCCTTCCTTACAGGACGTTCTTCCTCAGTCACGTGACTGTTTCGCCCCCATCTGTTGGTCACTGAGGTCATGTTAGGAATAAAAGGTAACGCTGACAAAGTAAACTGAAGAAAGTCATTGTCCATGAATCTGGGTGTCTGCTAATGCTAACGTGCGTATGACCTCATGCGCCGACGACTAGAAGTGGCTTATAGTTCCGGTTAGTAAAAACCCGCTTGTGATGTATTTGATATGATATGACCTTTCTAAAATCCACACACTAGTCGGTAGAGTACACAGTGTAGGTGTACAGTACTTCATTTGGGACACAACTTTAGTATTTACTCTCCGAAGAGTGTTTTCAGAACCGAAGTAACGTAATGAGTAAATCTCCCCACGCGCAGACCAACTAATCGATAATGAGATTCGTTAACGATTTACATAATCGATTATTACCGATTTTATCGATTAGTTGTTGCAGTTCTGAAGGTATGTAATGGGAGCAAGATAATTAACTTTCTGCTCTTCGCACCTGCCTGATCCATCCTGATGCCCTACCTCTGGATGGAGCTCTCATCAACTGGACTCTAAAACCTGGAGATTGCTTAGGATGGTACCGCTTGTTTTGGACCTCAGTTCCACATGGACGTTTTCGCTGTGCTTGCTGAGACTACGGTTTCTACTACGGCTTCAGGACTGCAATTACCACATTCAATTTTGCACTCAGGTCTCCTTTAGGGAACAGTGGACTTGTTCAACAAAACAAACTTCATGTACAAACCATAGTGAACTTTCTTTCACTTTCCTTTTGAGTCTGGTTCCTCTCAAGGTTTCTTCCTCATATCATCTTAGTTAGTTTTTCCTCGCCACCAGCTCACTCAGAAGGGATTAATTCACACAATTAAAATCTGTGTCCTGTGTTTATATATTTCTGTAAAGCCGCTTTGAGACAATGTCCACTGTTAAAAGTGCTATACAAATCAAACTAAATTGAGTTGAATTGAATAATTGTGGCAGCACTAATTGCTAAATTTCTGGGCAAGAAAAAATTCATCTACACACTCAGGACTTAAAACCCAGGGATTTAAAGATCTACCAAATATTAAATATGGTTTCAGCTCGTATTACTTTAACACAAAGTTGCCAACATTTACAATTTAGCTTACAATGTATGTGAAGGATATACATCTGCTTTTATTGATGGTTAATTTCACTTGTGCTGACATTTTCTAGGTGAACTTTGACCTGTGACTTCATAAGTCTTGTAAGCCAATAGAAAGAAATAGCGCTGAGATGTGGTATCTTTGGTTGGGAAAAAAAAAAAATTGAGGAGCTGCTTTTTATTAAATAATGGTCAGCACTGGGCATTTGCCTCACTGTTTTCTTACTGTTACTTGGCACACACTTGAAAGAAAATGAGTGATCTCATCCACTGACCGGTTTTTGTTGTAAAATTGTCGGCTTTAGAAGTATCGCCCCTCCAGGATTCGTTTTCAGCACCCATGCACAATGTTTATTCATTCAGTAATCGATCTTAATTACTTTAACCAGGAATAATTTGCTGAACAGATGTAAAGTTAATCAAATAAGTCACTTTGTTTGTCTTTGGTTGCTTGCGTTCTCTTTGCTTCTCAGACGCAGCAGTCTGTATGAGCAGGACGACGCAAACATGTTTTTGGAGCCCTCTGTGATTTCGGAGACCATGCTGCCGTATTTGCTTCGCCTGGCAAGACGATACCCAGAATCCTCTGTTCTTGCCAAGCTTCTCGATCAGTGGGAACAAGAAAATACAGTATCTGTCAGAGAGAACCTCAGCATCTGTGCCAAGCTTCATTTAGGTAATTACATCAGCCATTCAATTACTGTATTGATTTTCTTTAAATATAGCTATAGTCATGTGATCCACAGTAGTATTAAAGAAACATTCACTATACTACTAAATCGATGACCTTGACTTTATTTAGATGAATAATCTGTCTGTTAAAGTAGCATGAACATTACTGATTGGTTCTGTCACATGATTAATGCCCTGTTTGGCGTCTAGGTGACACCCTGGACCCTGATTGGCTGAGTGTGGTTTGGGGGTGGGGTTTGATGTGGTTGGGGGGGGGTTTTTGGGCGGCGCGGGTTTTTTGTGGCGCTTTTGCCCCCTTTTAAAAAAAAAACCCCACTGCTTTGCGCTTCCTTTTTTGCCCCGCGTTTTTTTTTTTTGAAAAACACCCATGCAAACCTGTTGTTTTTATTATGCAAAATTTTTTTTAAAAAAAAAAAAAAAAAAAAATTAAAAAAAAAAAAAAAGTTTTTTTTTTTTTTTTT
Organism: Ameiurus melas; assembly: GCA_012411365.1. Lineage (NCBI taxonomy): Eukaryota > Metazoa > Chordata > Actinopteri > Siluriformes > Ictaluridae > Ameiurus > Ameiurus melas. Next base: position 6,546,215 of record CM022773.1, on the reverse strand, counting down.
TTTTTTTTTTTTTGTGTTGTGGGGGGGGTTTATAGTGACTATGGGTTTATGCCATTAGCTACTTATTATCTACCTCCCTTCCAGATAAACTGCAAGAACAGTGATGGATGAGTCAGTATTATGTCGACGAGTTAACGTTGATGTGGTTCTGAATAGCAGGAAATATCGCTCTACTTCTGTCAGACGGAGTTGTGTGAGAAGGAGTAGGACGATTTGAAGAGTTCGAGCCGTATCGCATTACAGTGGGCCCAGGCCAGGATAACTGCCTATTTTTTATTTTAATACTGAGATAAGCCTATATTCTGTCATTCTGTCACATTTATACATTTTTATTCACCGAGTTATATTACAGGCCTTAGTATGTGTGTGTGTCTTGCGTGTTCATTTTTGGCAGCACCTACACACCGTGGGAAAGTACCAGAGACTGAAAAAGGATGATTTGATATCTTAAATGTTTTAAAAAGCATATAATTACATAGAAAAGATTGAGATGGATCAAACTAGTTTCTTCCTTTCAGACCCTGATATGAGCTCCACCCCCCACAAATTGTTTTACAATGTACAAACTGCTCCTTTTAATTATTTCTTAATTATATACTACAACACCATGTTCCACAACCAGGAAGTTGATTTTTTTTTTTTACATTGTTTATTTATAACTTGTTGATATCTGATTGTATTGACGTGTAAAGATAATTAGTTGAATAAATTGATTATTTTTTAACATGTATGCTAAACCTTGCTTATCTGTGTCAAACAAGCACCCCCAGAAAAAGGAAAAAAAAAACTTCTGCAGAGACTAGTACAACCTTTCTCTTCTTGGACTGTAAAAACTGGAATTGAGGTGTTTCTAGGTACATAATGCGATGAATTTATAATACAATTGGTCTTTTGGGAGTAAATCACATCGGTAATGTTAGAGGACTAGAGAGCTATTTGAATTGTGATATGTATAGCATTAAGCTACATGGTGAATTATAAACAATACCATGCCGTGTGCCTGGGATTGCGGAGTGCTGTTTCCCAGAACCGGTTTCAACTGCCTTATTCCAACCCACAGCATCTCTTCTGACCCACATTATACACCGCATTCATATCACATTTTCTTCTCTCTCGCTCTCTCTTTCCCATTTCACCATGCCTCTATACTTATATATTCTCCCTATTTATTTCTCTACTTTACTTATCTCATCCCTCTCCATTAGCCATGTCTGATCTGGTTTCCTCAGCAGTGTATGGAGTGCTTGTATCAGCCTGTGATGTAATGGTCGTGGCAGCAGCATTGATGGAGTTGGCTAAGTGAATCAGCAGGGGAATACAGCGTGCTTTAAGCCTCATTACAGATCCATCTGCCAGGTGAAGAGTCTCACTTGGTGTCCACAGAATGATTTATTTCTTAGAATCCTTCGCATTTACCTCCTAACACCTCTTCTCAGTTTAAACAAGCCAAATTTTCAACCTTTTCTGTGCAAAACGTGCAGCAGTCAGCGACCCTTTTAATACAGAATCGGTCCATTTCTCAGTGCAGATAGTCTTTGTATTTTTAAATCATGACTTGCTGTTAAGAAAATACACAATTTATGCATAGTAGTTTCAGAGTATACATAGAAAATGGGCTCCATTTCCATCAGGGATTTGTTTTTATTAATGAACAACCTAACAATGTAGACAATGTATAAATCATTCATAGTAAAGCAGGCATGGATTATGTGCCTGCTAGGCTCAGTGAAGTAGGCGTGTGGTAGAAGTAGTCTCACTGAAAAAGAGATGTGTCCTCAGTCTCACTGAAAGGGATATGTCCTCAGTGCCGGCCAGTCTCACTGGAAGAGACGTGTCCTCCGTGCCGGCCAGTCTCACTGGAAGAGACGTGTCCTCGGTGCCTGTCAGGCACACTGAACGAGACGTGTCCTCGGTGCCCGTCAGGCTCACTGAACGAGACGTGTCCTCGGTGCCCGTCAGGCTCACTGAACGAGACGTGTCCTCGGTGCCAGTCAGGCTCACTGAACGAGACGTGTCCTCGGTGCCCTTCAGGCTCACTGAACGAGACGTGTCCTCGGTGCCCTTCAGGCTCACTGAACGAGATGTGTCCTCGGTGCCGGTTTCATGGAAAAAGAGACATGCCCTCCGTGCCTGTCAGTCTCACTAAAAGAGGGTGCCCATGAGTTTCATGGAACAAGGGGTGTGTGTGTGTGTGTGTGTGTCTAGCACAAGTTCCATATTAGACCCCATTTGAATACATTTACTTACACTTTTTAGTTGCACATATTTGAGCACAAGTGTCATGTATCTGTTTTCCTCCATATTATGAAATTGTATTAATACACAGGTGGTGGGATTTAATTTTTTTTTTTTTTTGTCTTAAGCTCAGGTGTGTGTTGGTGAATTTAGGAAACCACCTGACTGAAATGAAACCCAATAATCAATACCAGGAGTTTGAATAGAAGACTTTGCAAACAAATGTTAGGAGCACAAAGAGACACTAGTCTGAAAAACTCTGGAAAGTTTTATTATGGAATCTCTGTGGTATTAATTGGAAAGACTGCCAGTTGGCCAGGGTGTGTGCTGTTTGGCCCGAGAGTGTTGTGGAACAGGAAGCTGACCATCTGGTCCAATTATGTGGGACTATTTACTGCCATTCTCTAGAATGCTCCAGCAAGCCCAGTAGAATAGCATAGTTCGTTTTCACATGGTGAAACAATTACTGTACCACACTCTGCAAGCAGACCTTCTAGCAAGATCTCTATTTTTTGGGTCACAAGGTATAGTTTGTGAAAAATATCCATTAATGTCTAGCTCTGATTCCTGGTAAGGCATGCTGCAAAGTCTACCATCTAAAACTAATGGGAAATATTTCATTAGGTGAATATTTTGTGTTTTGATATTCTAAAATCCAAAGAGATATTGTAATACATATAAAATTGCATTCGAATTACAACTTATAAATATTTAATATCCAATTAGAAATGTTTTGGGGGAAAGTTTCTCCAGGGTCGGGGCCATGTGTGTGTGGAGTTTGCATGTTCTCCCCGTGCTGCGGGGGTTTCCTCCGGGTACTCCGGTTTCCTCCCCCAGTCCAAAGACACGCATGGTAGGCTGACTGGCATGTCAAAAGTGTCCGTAGTGTATGAATGAGTGTGTGAGTGTGCCCTGCGATGGATTGGCACCCTGTCCAGGGTGTACCCCGCCGTGTATTCCATGCTCCCTGTTCCAGGTTCCCCGTGACCCTGAAGGATAAGCAGTAAAGAAAATGGATGGATGGATGATCTGAAATGGTGAACAAATGACTCCAGTGCATTGAAAAAAAGCTGGCACACAGAGAGCAAAAATAAATTGAGAATTAGTCTCGTGTTTACGAAGCATCAGATTGGCCACTGCTCATATTAACCATACGAACCTCTGGACCTCTCTTTATTTTGCCTGATGGTTATCAGCCACAGCCTAGTACCACTGTTTCTTCACATTTGAGTCAGGCAGGTTGATGGCTGAATATGAGAAGAGGCTGCGGGTGCAGAAATGCAAGACCAAAGATGCGTGTAGATTGCACTTCAAGGACATTCTCATTTAAAGTCTCTCATTTAATGCTTTGAGGAAATGTGACATTTGCTCTTGATGAATTTGTCTGACCTCGACTTTTATTTTAAATGCAAAAAAAAGAGGCAATACATCTGTATCTCTATTCACGCCAACTAGATTTTAAAAACGTTTTAGTAGTAATCAAGTATAAACATTAACATTGTTATAACAACAAAAGCTGCTACTAATCCTACAGCTGCTGTTACTATTATTCGAGGGAAGATAGACATTATAATCACTATACACATTTCGAGATTAAGTATTATGTATGTATATAACAAATCCGGTCATTTACTTAAATCTAATATTATTTAAATCTTAATTGGATTATTAGATTATGTAATAATAACAATCTGGGCGTTATCAGTGTTTACGAGAGCTCGTGGAGGATGCGCGCCCCCGCTGCGCGCTGCCGCTCCGAACGCCAGGCTGTTTACGAGCGCCGCTGAGGCTGATGAAGCGTTCACGAGCTCGTCGAAACTTTCCCACAGTTTGGGTTGTTTGTATTCTCGACTTGATACGCATCGGTGTGAAAGCGGACGCAAATAAACATGAACGGCAAAGATATTTTAAGAATAAATAGTTATGTGTTATGAATGCGAATAAAAATGTGTGTGGGTGTGTGTGTGTGGGGGGGGATAAAAGGAAAACAATACATAAAACGACACGTAGCGTATGCATAAAGTCTCTCAGCTGAGTGTTGAGTTGTGTCTTGTCACTTGTATATTTGGCACGGGCACGAATTGGTAAATATGTTGTCTCGAGAACATGAAAACAAGCCGTGTTTTCCGCCCTGGTAGGCAGTTTAGCACTGGGGGCGGATCATGTGAGGGTAAATCGGATGCGCTTGTGAACGCTGCATTAGAACAGGCTTTAACCAAAACAAGCCGGCTCTGCTCGCAGAGGTTTAATCAGGGTGGACCAGCTCCTTCAAATCATTTCACACCGTCTTTTTAAACTCGGTTCACCATGAACTCCAGCTGCTAGCAGGCTACACGACGGCATTTAACATGGCTTTCTCTGTGCACGTTGTTGTTTTGCTAAGCCTTGCTTTGGGAGATTGTTCCTCGCTTCTTGAAGGTAGGAGTCCCTTTGTTCTTTGTGCAGTTTATTAGGAAAAGTTAGTCTGGTAGAAAGGATGAAAACGCACATGGCATGTTATTCACACGCATCCATTCTATCCTGTGCGCGTTTAAGAGAAGTTTCCCCCCCGTAATGTTTAAACATTTGCACCAAAATGAAAAGGAATGTCCAAACAAACAAACTTTCAAAACACTCCAATAGTACAGCAGGAAGTCAGCTCGGGCGTGTTCCATGTAACTATGTATGTAAACACAGCCATAAAGCTGAACACGTATCTCTTTGATGTTTACAAAAGCACGTGAAATAAACACACTGGCTATTGAATGCTGGCCGCGCCACGTGACTTTCTGAGCGCTACATGATCTGGAGTGTTCTGTAAGGACTGAATGTGTTGATTCACCTGAAGATGTTCTGTGACACTTTGCAGAGTGCCTAACAGGCAGTGGTGTGCAGTACAGGGGACGGCAGCAGAAAGCTTCCTCAGGCAGGCTCTGTCTGAACTGGAACGACACGATCCGGAACTATGACGTCACAATGCACCCAGACCTGGCCACAGGTGTGTAAGTGTGTGAGGGAGAGAGAGTGGAAAATGTAGCACTATGCGTTACAGACTGCAGTCTACACAATACACCTGGTCTCAGGCCTGGACACGGTGGTACGAGTCCAAAATCTAACGCTACACGTTACACACTGGACATGGGTGAGGGACCAAAATCTAGCACTACACTTATACATGTATTTATGGAACGTCTGATTTGTTCATGGTGACCTCATAATAATAGCATTGGTCTAGGCTTAATATTTTCAAGCTGGGTCTTCCACCTTTTATAAAAATGCACACCATCGACATGATTGTTGATCATTTCTCTTAAACAACACAACTCGTTGTGTTTTTATTTCTTGTTTAGTATCAGTAATTGAATTGCTTTTCTGTCTGTCAAGAGTGCTGTGGTATAAGAGAAATAAAACGCTTCAGGATGTGATGTAATGAACATAAAAAAAAATAATAATAAGAAGAAGAAGAAGAAGTGCTTGTCATTTGGTAGCATCATGTAGTGCGTTGCTGATTTTCCTCTAACAGCACACTGTCAAGTTTTATTCCTAATTTAACGTGTATATTGCAATGGGTTCTTGATTTCGCCCTTGCTTTTAATCCGAGTCCCTTGACCTAGTTGTGTGGCGTGAGTGAGCGGGCGAGCAGTAACTCGTTCTCCGCCATTTCACACCACGTGCACTAGCTTGTGGAATATCTGTTCATATCTTATGATCTAATTCATTTGAATGTGATGTAAATATTTCACCTCGACATAATTCATGGCTTCAAAAACAACAGTATACTCGTTCAAATGTTAGAACACGATTAAAGAATAAAAGTGAGCATCTCGATTGGGAAACTTCACGTAATCATGGCTTGGAAGCACATCGGTGTGTAATGTTTAGGTGTAGGGACTCTTTGTGGCCGTTCTGAAAGCACGTGAAGCCAGCATTTGTTGCCTTAATGCAGGATTTGGAAAGCTAACTTGAAACATCAGGCGTTGTGGTGTCTTCACTGATCAAACATAATCAAGGTTAGATGTATAAAGACATGAAGAAAATTTTTAACATCTTGGTACAAAAAGCTTTTTAACTTTCCCTAATTTATAAGATGCTAATTTGGCTTAGACTCACACAGTAGGAGATAAACAGTAGAAAGAACATTCTGAGCAAAAACAGCATATGTTTGTGCAACCCATTGTATCGTTATGTAGCAGAGCCAGCCATGTGACAAAGCTCGGACACTGTTAGACATTTGGGATTTCACAAGTGCCCTGGATATCTCCCCTGTGCTTTTTAGACCTGACTTGTAAAACCGAAAATAATAGCTAATAATAAAAACACTTTAATTGGGGTCAAACCTACCATGCGTTTAAATTTCTATTGGGTAACGTTTTGTATTTCTCTACAGGTGTAGGGGACCATAACTACTGCCGTAATCCCGATGACTCAGACGAGCCCTGGTGCTATGTTTCCGGAGCAGATGGACAACTCCAGAGAGAATCGTGTACTATTGAAGCATGCCAAGGTAGCCATCTTGATTAAACCTACTCATCACTGAGCTACAGTAATATAAACACAGATCAGCAGATGCTACCATTTCTAGAGATCATGTATATTTAATAAAACGCGTATATACTGCAAGCTATTGCTGTTGAATTAAAATGTTGCATCCGGTTAGGAAAGCAGCATCCACAAACGAGTTCTTCCTAAACACCATCTTCTTGTGGTATTTCTTTATATCACAGCGCTGCTGAATTGATCCAAAGATGAATTGTCTCTAACAGTAGTTCCAGACTTAAAACAAATTTATAATAATGCAATCAATCTAATGGTATCATTTCTAGAGTAACAACTAATAGGCGTCTGGTGAACACAAAATAATCTAAGATGAGTAATAAATACTGTTAATATTTAAGTAGAATTACTGATGCAGTGAATTTTTCTGTTAGAAGACGTTTATTTAGCGTGTATGGAAGGAGTCTCCAGTGCCAGTGCTTTGTAATGGTCAGTGGTCAAGGTGCAACTTTACATTTTCCACCAGGTGAAAGTCTAAAGATTGAGGACTTTATGCTTTCTGGATTTACAGTAACACGACAAGCGGTGGTGTTTGATTTTTATTTATTTTTTGTCTTATTAACTTCAGTAGAAAGAAAACGGAGAGACGCCCTTGTTGTTTTTTCGACCCTTGTCTTTAAGCCTGAGTCTCCTGACCTGGTTTGTGTGGAGTTTGTTATTGAGCAAAATAGTTCTCAGGCATTTCACACCACGTGCCTGTGGTCTGTCCTGCTGTCTTGTACTTCTGAAAGTAGTGCAAATAATTTTCCCCAGTGAGTGAGAGAACACTCTCCACACCGAGGTTCAAGTGTGCCAAGTGTAAATTTTGCTGGCTCAGTAAGTCGTGCTCTCCATCCCATATTTGGCCATCATGTAGAACTAGGTCTGCAGAGTTTACTAAACAAGTCTGAGGTGCAGGATTAATCAGTCTAAGGAAAGGCAGAGGTGTTTTTATTTTATTTAATAACCTCCTCCTTCAAGCTTATTCAGATTAGTGAGTCAGTTGTTCAGGCTTCGTGCGTCCTTTTTCGAACGTGTCTCCATCCTTTCTACGAGTTTGTGAACAAGCAGGTCAAGTCAAACAGGAACATAAGGAAACTTGTCAGGCAGCTGTACTCAAGGAAGAAGTCTTGGATTGTGATTGGGTGGAAGTGAAATGCTTTCCACAGTAACAGCTGCTGATTGGTTTCCAAACTGTTTAACTCCAGGGCCAGTAAACAACTTTTTTCGATGGGGAGGGTTGGGTTGAGACGGACGACTCGGTGGACAGGCAACGGGAAGATAAGCAGAGTTGTTCTCGGCTCAGGTTTCTCCCTCCCACGAACCCATTAAAACATGTCAAGCGTAATGCTGTTCTGTCTTTTTTTTTTTTTTTTGTTTCCTCTACCAAATGGCTCGAAGGTAAATAAATGAGAAGGATCTGTGTTTGCTCAGTCTGTCTGCTAATGGAGGCTTATCGCAGCTGTTGTCATCTCAAAGCTGCTTAATCAGGAAAATTCAATCTAAGCTTTGTCTCTGTAACCAGTCAAGACACAACCCAAGACCAGTAACGAGAGCAAACGCACGGGAAGTGCTACATAATATAGACCAAATAACATTGTAGTTGTATCGCTACATCGTGTTATTGTGATACACATTTGGTGTAATGATTGATTGATTTGGCATATTTTGACCATCGGGTTCTTGGGTCATGGTAATGCTGAGACACCAAAAACACTTGGTAACATTTAGTGGTGATTTGTAGGAGAGCTCGTTTGCATATACTTTTATTTCTAAAGCCTTGAATCCTACATTTATAAAGGCAAGTGGCTTAAATAACAGACAGGTTCTTTCTGTAAATCCTCAGTACACAGCTGCATGCCTTATTCTTGTGATAAGATTGCAATACACCAGAGGCGTAAATCCTTGTGACTGATAGCACATAGCATGCATTGATGATGATGATGATGATGAACTACTGTGGCTACTTCTATATCGCCCGAATTTCAATGTAAATTGGGCTGCGATAGTCCTTAGATAAGGATTACTGAATCTGGACCAGAACCAAACTGAGCACAGGGGGAAAAAAACATAAAAACCTGTGTGTATTTCAGTGACTTAGCGGTTTTCTAAACGTGAACCAGTGCAGCTTTTGTAGCAGATTCCCCATAACAGCTTATCCAGTCACATGCAGTTACTTGTAAATTATGTAGCTGAAGGCAGCTCATCAGATCAGAGACTGGCTATAGGGCTAGTGACATTAGATCAAAAAGTGGAGAGTTTTCACAGAGTTTCCTCTTTGGTAAACTGATGAAATGGCTTGTTAAAAAGCTGTGAACTGATGATCAAGTAAAGCTAGATAAAGTAACGTGATGGTAAACTGATGAGCGAGCTAGTTAAAAGTAGTAGTAAGGTGAAATGCCACTAGGAAACAAAACGAAACATAACCACTTGAAACTGTAAAACGTTATGTAGCTGTATCTTTACACATTTTAGTTGAATACCCCTGCTCTGTTCTTGTTGGATTTGAAGGGGGGGGAAAAAAACTCACTTTGTACCTTTAAATCCTGTCTGAATGTGCATTCAGGCAAATGACCTTGTAACCCACAGATGAAAGCTGCCCAGGAGCAGTAAATTGTGCCATGAGCCCCACTGGAGAAGAGGAAGAGACGACTGAGCAGCCAGTAGTAGAAGGCGCTGCTGTGCAGCCGGTGGTGGGGGTCAGTCAGCGTGTCAAGACAGGATCCAAGAAGAAGAAAGACCTAGGGACTACTGGTATGTCCTGTGCTTTGGATTATTGTTCGTACATATAAACCCCCAAACTCCTCTCTTATGCCTGAGCAACTCTGCTCTGATCCGGAAGTTTCGATTGTAGCAGAAATAATCTGGCTGCCTTTAGTCGGCTCGTGTAGTTGGTAAATGCGTTTGGGTAGATGAACAGCTCTGTCCAGCTTTCCCCAGCGCCCAGTGTTAATAATCTGCTGCTGTGTTCTCTTTCAGGTTATGTCCTAGCCATCATCATGATGGCCATCATCATCATACTGGGAGTGGGAATTACCGTGGGCTACCTCTATAAGCGGTTAGTGCACACATGGGAACAAACACACCGGCACAAAGCACCACAGAGAATTAGGGTCAGTACAGAACGGACCAGAGCGTGAAATTCGGAACGAGGACACGGACAAAGCACGGCTTGTAAGAAAGAGGGCTTGAGGAAACGAAGACAGACAGCGCATGCTGTGTCATTTGTAGAACAGGTTGAGTAGAATTAATGTGGAGGCTTCCTGGCTGCTCATGAATAATCTCAGTTAACCATTTTGTTTATGTTGTCAGTTACTCTGCAGGCAGTTTTTAGAATCTTGTGCAATGTTCTTCAGTGGTGTATTTGTGTGTGTGTGTGTGTGTGTGTGAGGTGATTAGGAGCATCAGGAAGTGTGTGTGTGTGTGTGAATAAGATAACCCTGTGTGTTTGTTTGGGGTTTTTTTGTACAAATAAGTTTGGGAATGGGATTTCAGCATAAATTACTAATGTTATCTAGTCATTTTTAAAAAAAAATCCACTAATTATTAATTCTATCTATACTGTATATTACTAAACCACGAAGGCAATCTATAATTTGCTGTTTAGAAAAAATATTTCTATAAATGGATACATTACTGTTTTAAAATTCTAAATCCACTACTATATACATACTTTTTATATATCTTAATTAGTTAATAGGCAGATGCTATTTGCACCAGGTTAAAAATGGAAATGTAAACTATTTTCTCCCAGTTTATTCATAGTTGCTGTTTTACCAGCTTTACGTTAGCGAACTTTCTAGCAACCTTCACTCACAGTTAGCATGGCTTGTTAGTAGCCTGGGCTACAGGTGTACACAATATAAATGAAGCTCATGTCAGCTAGCCTGCTAACAAACCTTGGATGTTGCTTTACACAATATAATCGCCTAATAGTTAGCTTGTTATAATGAAATATGAGCCTTTGCTTTAGAATTAGCAACTTGGTTAGCTTAAGTGAACTAGCTATTGCTGCCGGTTAGCTAAGTATCTATTTATCTGGCAACATTAGCATATAGCTGGCTAATAAAGTTGCTAGATAAAGTCATGTCAATTCTGTTGGGTATGCACACTTCTGTTTGTTTGGGGTATTTGATGGTACAAATACTGTGTGGATAATGCCATTTTCACCAAGATGGGTGAAAATAGCATTAGCTACACCCCCCCCCCCCCCTAGAAAAAAAAGGTAGACACCTCCCTTCTCCCCCCTTTTGTAAGATCTTTATATATACAATTCATTGTATCTGACCATACTGCAATACAAGGCAAGTATGTACACTCCCTGAATCAAATTGTAAGCTGTAATGAGTAGAAAAACGCAGCCTATGTATATTGAACCAGATAAAAGAACATCTAGCTGCTCTTTTGCGTGTCAGCTGCGATGATCTCACACCGTCATTAATATTTATCTGGTTAAGCACCTCAGCATTAACGCGTATTAAAAGTAAATAGAACAGGTTTACATGCACACGGATACACAGACGTTATATAACCATTCAGCATTCATTGTAGCGGCACAATTTCATACAGTAATAAAGAAAGCAGTTTGTTCATTCAATTACTTCGAGGTTTGGCTATTGCAGTGTTTAAAGTTTATTTTAGACCACACTTGAATTGTTCCATTTAGAGCTCTAATGACCGAATGAGTTCAGGGTCATCGCTTGGTTAATGCAGAGACCGGTGTGTAGAGATTCACACAGAGAGGAACAGGGCATGACAAAGGGATGAAAAGAAGAAGAAAGGTTGATGAGAGGGAGGTTGAACAGGGCTGCAGTCCAAATGGCAAGCCACGAGCGGTAGTTTGTACACACTCGATCATTTCTGACTGCCTCTGGAGAAAGATGTTTCTTTTCTTTTTTTTCCTGGCCTAGTACAGTCACGCTCCATCCTATCAGTGATTAATGGTCCAGACAAAAATTCACACACCCTCAGCAGTGCACAATTTCCAGTCTTATTTTGCAGCTCCCTAAATGGCACCTTCTGAAGAGGTGCTCTAAAACATAACCTTGGTCTTAAAGAGTAAGAAGAGTTTAATGATTTCATTCTGAAATATTGAACCCTTTCTGGCAGTACACTGGCGTTCCATTCAACCGGTGGAATGGAAATCGACTTATTGGATGTTTTTAATCAGTATAAACAAATGAATTTTTTATCGCTGTAAGTCTGTTATACGATTAGTCAGGATACTGTTGGGTTTCTGTTTGTAGAGTACAGTGACTGTGTTTAGCTGCTGGTGAGCAGGGTGATGGAAAAGGGGAGGGGTGTAAGCCCCCTGCTGGGCAACAGTTCATACCACTCCACAATAACGTTGGTACAGAGATGAAACAGACCGCACAAATAAAGTTTTACTGTATACAACTGCCACAATAAAATTAACATTTAATGCTAGTAGGCTGGGTAGAAGAAAAAAAAAAAGAAATGCTTATGATGCAATGCAAATTTTTAAAGCGTCTAATCACAAATAAATGAATATGGGCACCTCCAAAATGGGCAGATATATATAACACACACACACACACAATGAGCAGTATTTAAAAAGAACATTTCTGACTTCATGATCAAGATAAAATGTCACTGTCGATTAATCGAGCTCTTCCTGTCCTGTCATTTGCAGGGGTCATGACCTGAAGAAGCAGCACGAGCAGAATGTGTACGAGCGAGAGATGCACCGCATCACACTTCCCTTCTCTGCATTCGCCAACCCCACGTGCGAGCTGGTGGACGAGAACACAATCGTGGTGGCGGCTGAACCCGCCGAGCAAGCGCCATCGCAGGGCGTCGTCGAGGGCAGCGACCCCCTCATCGACACTGCAGGCACCCCTGGAGCTTGACGGATCCTGGACAGGACTGGAAATGATCAAATTTGGAGTCTCTGTGGATCAGCACCACCCCACACACCATCTCTCTCTCTGTCTGTCTGTCTCCTGCTCTTCAGGAGAAGAGAAAGCTCTTCATGGACTCCTAGCATCCTTGTCTCCTCAATGGCAGCCATGTTGAGGAGTGGAGGACGCACCAAGACACATCAGACAATTACGGATGCAAGGACTGGGGGAGGAGTTGTATAAAAGTGCATGTCAAGGTGAATACCGTTTAAACCTGGTTATATAGCATGGTGGTCCGTTAACAAGCCTTATGCACATGTTGGAAATGAAGCTGTGTATTATATCAATTGAAAAATTGCATTCTTTTTCCTGTTTTCTGATGATCATGCACTACGTTAATTGGAGGAAAATTCCAGTGCAAGCACAGGCATTTTTCCTCCGACAGCATTTAGCGCTACAGTACCCCTCTGGACTTGTAGCACTCGCTATTTGAGTGGCTTTAGGTCAATCAGCAAAGTGGATCTATATTCATCAACATTGACAGCTCCATTTTCAGAAACCTGCACTCAGTTTATTACAGCGAACAGTGCCCGGGTTTCCACACACATTGTCTTGATGTAGTGAATATTAATGTAACTCGGACTGTAGGCTTTTCAAAGTGTTACTATTTTTTGGGGGTGTAGAAATACATTCCCAAGGAGGCCAGATGCAATGAAAGATTGGCAAAGCCTGAAAGTGTGTTGTGGATCAGGTTAGTGAGGTCAACACTGGCTCTGTTCCTCATGTGGTATTAGAGTGTAGACTGTCCTTGAGCAGAGATTAGGTGTTAAATGATTTAGACTGGCAGCACAAACATTTCACACAGCAACTCAAATCTGAGTTGGATCTTAAATTCCTTCTTTTTTTTTCCTGTAATGTCTGCTTCACTACCGAATCTGATTTTTCTGGACTGTGGATCATTTATTAACTGCACAGACGGAGGTTTGTAAACTAGTGAGGGGCAGGAAAGTTAGTCATCTACTAGTTTTGTTTTTAACCCCGGATGAGCTCCACTGATGCGACACCGATCATCTGATGTCTTTTGTACACTGTTCTGGCCACTATCTTCAGGATTTTTAAGGTAGCAATTTGATTGGCTGTCTGCACTTTTGTTTACGATAGAAAAACAAACATTTTGTCAGTGTAAATGAGCGTTTGTAGCAGGATGTAGTCACTGGATTAAAAAACGGTCACATGATCCCATCTTTAAGAATTAATCAGAAATTTTGAATGAAAGGTGGCTCTTGGACACGTTTTGTAACTAAATGTATCCGACTCTAGCGAGAGATCAGATTTGGGAGACTAACACGATGGAGACCATCATTCTTTCATTTGTCTTTGCTGATTGAAATCTTCCCTGCTCAGGATGTCTCATTCGTTTGATATTGACCGATGAAAGCAGTCTGTATTAGTCTCTTCTTTGAGCAAATCCATTAGGGGGGGGTGAATTTTTGCCCCTGAATTTTTTTCTTCACAAGCTGGGATGGTATGTGGATCTACATTTCCTGGGGAAGCATTTTGTTGTTTTGGTTTCTGTTTATTTTGTAATGACCTGGAGTCTGTGTTCTCTTTTTTTTTTTCTTTCTTCCCTGTCGTCTTGATGTATCAGAACACACCTGCGTATAGTTTCAAGAGCTCTTATTTTTAATGTTTGGCAGATTTTCACTGCTATGAAGAAGAAATTTAAAATAAAAACTGAATGTAATATGCTGTTTTGTGCTCCGTGTCAATTACTCAATTTTACAGTTGCATACTATATACTGGTCTAAAAATAATAAAACATTAAACGCTTTTAGTGTCAAATGAACCTCAACCCAAGAGTTAATTAAGTCATTTATTTGTGAAACAGAGTCAGAAACACTGGAAATACAAATATCAGTGGTTATGATGTTCACACATCAAGTACCTTATGTTAGCGGGATGTTAGGGGGAAGGAAATGGAAGGAAACTTTTTACATTCTGCAAAATGCAATCAGCAAACCAAAATTATCCCACACTGCAATTATAACTTCTATACAATTCTGACAAACAACTGTCATCAAACAAACAAACAAAAAAAAACTCATCCAGTTATGTTTCTGTGCTTTTTTTTTTTTCTACCGAAGTGGCAGCTGATTTGAAAATAGACATACAAAAATCTGTAACAACTTGTCCAGGATAAAGACTTACCAATCATTTAGGAATGATATCTTTAATTTTTTTGTAGTTGGAAAAAAAATATATATATATATATATATATATAAACTGCTGCTGCTGGCAGTATATTCTATTTTTTCATTCTTTTAAATTTAAGAATCAACCGCCAGGGGGCAGCAGGGTTCAGTAATCCATCGTGAACGTTGTCTTTTTAACCAGCCCAAATGTACAGTGTTCAGTAACGACCTGATTTCAACAGTCTGCACTCCAAGACTTTTAAAGTCATGCTACAAAGTTGTCCAAGTGATTAATGGTCTCTCCAGCAACAAGATACTACTGATTTAATTCGAGCAAGATCGACGCATGCTCACAGATACACAACAGAAGCCGCAGTAAGACCGTTGTGAGTTTTATTCTGATCCTAGCAGCTGCATGTCGTTTGGGTTCGTTTTACAGATTCATCATGATGCCTCTAGCTGCAAGCACTCCAGATATAAATAGGAAAAGAGATGCCAAACTATCCCAAATTAGTCTGTAAGGGGGGAAAAAAAACCCTTACCCTTGACACAAAGGGAAAAAAATAATAGAAAACCTTCTTGAGTCATGAAATGCACCTCCCTCATTGGAGCTCTACAATGCCCTCAACACAAGCACCCCAGTATGAACGCATTGTAAACACACCAAGTGCACAGAATCCAGCATATCCTTTCATGTAAACTTGTCCATGTAGGAAATAATAAATTGGTCACCGACCCATGAGGTCTGTGTGCAGGCCCAACTTGAGCTCTACGCGTTTGGCGCTCTCTAGCTATGTGGCGTTGTTTTCCAGGCTGGAGCGCTCCGAAGAAGAGCTGGATTTTGGGGACAGATCATCATTCTCGGGCCTGTTGGACTTCGAAAGGCTGTGCTGCAGCTCATCAAGTTCTGCCGGAAGAGGGATCCCGAGCTCCAGGTTTAGCGCCAAGGCTTCGAAACAGTCCTCTAGCTTCTGGAAGGCAGGCCTGGAGAGGGAAGACATCAGAGAGAGGGGTTAAAATGCTGCTTTGCATCTTTAATTTAAATCCAGGGAGTTGCTGATTTCCCCTTAAACACATGCATAGGACAATGTAGATTTCTGAAGCAAAGCGTTAGAATGTTTAGAACCGGTCAATGAGTGAATTTTAGAGTGTTTGCGACTTATGTAACAGAAGTTACACCACAGTCATTGTATTCTCGAATCGGACTGGTCAGGCTGGTCAGACGGTTGCTGGCTGTAATTCAAACTACAGGTGTATATTAAAGGGCTTGTTCTAATGCATTATCGTTTCTATAGTAACACCTTATTCACAGTGGATGCTGTACAAAACAGACGGCTTACAAAACAATAAAAAAACTAAACAATGAAGCTTTCTGTATGGGGGTTTTTGTATTATTAACTTCATAAGGGAACAACTGTAGATAGATCCTATTACATATGTGGTCATGGGAACTAACTTGTCTTTCGGATGTTCCACAACATTAATCGTAACTATAAACACTTAAACGTACATGCTGGTCTTTAATAAATAAATAAATTCTCATCGGTAGTTTTTTGGAAAACATCACACCACCCAGTGATGATTATCTGTCTCGAACAGAATGCCTCAATGCGTTTTATTCCTTTTGTAATAGCCTGTGGGCTATATAGTGAGACACAGTGGGAAAAAGTGAATCCCCTATGCAGGACTGCTTTGCAAAGCTATTTGAAATTCAATGAGCATTCAGCCTTCAGTCTCAGCAAGGAGGAAGAAAAGGAAAGAAAAAAAAAAAAGAGCAGGCTGGCACTCAGCCTTCTGTATCACTTGTTTACATCTCTTCACCTCCTTTCAACAGAAGACAAAACAAACAAGAACTGGCAGGATGAGTGTGTTGACAAAAATGCACAGATTTCCATTCAGATATCATAGTTGGCTACGTATACTTGCACCGACAACATCAGCTGTTTGATGTAAAAACACACCGGCTGTCAGGAACGAGGTCGCAGCAGGCCACGGCTAATGGGAAGAACGCAGGAGGACAGTCTTCAGGTAGAAACTTCTCTGTAAACTTGCCCACGTTGAGCCCGAAGTCCAGCGTGCGGGGAAGACACTCGGGATCGGCGTACACCTGCCCGATGATCTAGAGCCACAAAAATGCAGGAAATGAACAAAAACAATGCAAATGCCCCAGAGAGACGAACACAGGGTTTTGCATAGATCCTTGCAGGATAATGACAGGATTGTAAATTAGATCCTAGGCAGTGTGAGAAAAAGAAAGTTGAGACGGGTAAGCGGGGAGACACACCTCACAGAGCACAATGCCGTAGGAGAAAACGTCCACCTTCTCGTCGTAGCGTTTACCTGTTCGGCACAAAGAAATGAGGGATGATGTATCACGTCGCACAAGCTTGATGCAAGATTATTGAAAATCAGAACACAAAAAAAAAAAGGTTCATGCAAAACAGGAATTTTTTATCGAACAATTATATCGATTCTTCAGTCAAATTAAGCTCCAAATCTGTATAGGTCACACTTTCAGCGAGACAGAGATGCCTCTTTTTTACAGAGAAAGTAAAAACAACTGCCCTTAATCTTTTATTAGAAGTGAGGTTTTCGAGGAAACAGGTTTTTCGGTTCTTGAAAATCACGCTTACGTTACAGGCGCAGTGGTTAGAGATTAATCGGAGAACATTGGAGTATTCCTTTAAAACTATGTTACTTCTCTGTACTCGCTTATAATATGCACTTGTTCCAGTTCTTTCCTGTAGATTACTTCCTGACTCATACACTGTACCGTGGTGCAATTGCTATTATGTGGTGTGTCTGTGGGTCGTATGCTTGTTGAATGGGTTCATCCACTGTACATTTAATAAAAAAATGTATTAATGTCTTTAATTAAATGCCAGATTATTGGTTTTATGGTGCCACTCTAAATCCTTCTCACCGTTCAGCATCTCCGGAGCCATCCAGTACGGGTTGCCCACCACTGTGTAGCGCTTTTTGCGGTCGATGCGACGCAATATCCTTTTCTTGTTGGTGGGCTTGTCAGGAGGGGGCTGCTTCACCTTGTCCTCCATGACGAGACGGGAAAGGCCAAAGTCCGCCACCACCACCGTGTTGTCCTGATGTCAAAACAAGTAAGTGAACGGTTATCGTACCGAGCTGTAGGTGTTGAATGTTGAGCTTAAAAAGCAAGTTATATATACTTTGTTCAGACAAACAGTTCAATTCAGATATTGTTGGCAATTTGAAGGAAAGATTTTCTGCAGTCTGAACATTAAAAAAGAAAAGAAAAAAAAAAGAAAGTGAAACCGACATGGCTACACAAGCAAATCCATCTAAATTCTCACTCCAGCTCCAGTCTAAACAAACAAATCAAAGTCTAAAAATAAGACTTAAGAAATGAATCCTTCAAGTATTTCCCCTTCAAGTTCCCCATGATTAAGTTCCCTTATCAGGAACATTCCAGAAGATCCAGATAAAGAAAATGGTTCACTGTGCGTTTTTTTTCTCCAACCTGTTTGGGCTGATCAGCTACACTCTTTAAACAGATGTGTTCAATAAATAAATAAAATAAAATGAAAAAAAAAAAAAAAAACAACCACATCATGTGTTAATTTTTAACACACCTGCATGTGTAGTTAAGGACAACACTCAGGGTGTTGGTAATATTTAATACATGCTGGGTGTTAATACATTTCCACGCAAAGATGAGTGAAAAAAAACAACAAAAATAACGTGTTGTTTATACAGTGGGGGAAATAATTATTGAATGTGGCAACATTTATTTCAGTAAATATATTTCCAATGAGGCTCTTCACATTGAATAAATTTCAGTTAGCGTGTTCAGTACTTTTCCCCGGTCTCATTCCACTTTATTACACATAACTTCACTTATGGACTTTAATGTTGTGAATTCTTTATACGTGTGGATTTCTTGAGTTAATACCGATGTCCAGTGACAGTGACAATTTCATGTGAATAACCTCACTGGAAACACATTTACTGAAAAAAAGGTTGACGCGTTCTATACTTATTTCGCCCACTGTACTTCCCCCCCCTACAATTATCCTAAAATGCAATTTGTTTGTATGCTAAAATTCTACAATGCTCACAAAATAAACAAACAACTGCATGAAATTCAGGTGACATTTATTAAAATAATTTTAACATTTGACAGATGTAAGAATTGGAGTTGATGCATCTTCTTACAAATCTCCCTGCCATGTGGGAAGACAAGAGTCCCACTCCCTTCCATTCGAAAAGCTGTAAAAGAGCAAAAAGAGTGCTGGTTAGTTGTAGCTACAAAATGTGGACAAATGCCTTTGGGCTTTAACTGAGAAATTGTGTTACAGAATCCCAAATTTTGCAATTTTGGAAATGTGACCTCCACTCTCCTAATGAACAAAATGGCGCTGTAGCCTCACCAGGAAAATCTAGCTAACTTGTGAATGCTTATTTTCCAGCCTTCAGCACCTCGCTGCCATTTTCTTTGCATAACCTAATTTAATTTAACCATCATTACAGAGATAGTGGAAAGCATTACAACCGAAACCACATGCTCTCTTTTTATCACGTTAAACTTGTGAAGAACATTACTGCGCTAGCGAAGTTCCATTAGCCACTGACTGTCTGTACCTGTTACCCGGCATTAACATTCACAGAAAACATGAAGAAACACAGCTCTATCCCATTCTCCTATTGCTAACTACTACAGCTTGCCTTGTCCAGAGCAGTTAGCGTTAACCCACTCTCTGTATTACATCATGGTGAATAGCTGTAATGCTACGTTATCGTAACTTTTCAAAAAGGTCATGGGAATGTCTAACATTACTGCGAGCTATATGCCAAAGTAATGTTATCCATTCAGGTGAGCGTCTAGGTTAGCATCACTCATCCCTACTGTGATTGGTTACAGCATCGAGCTAGCTAAGCCTAACTCGGAGCCTCAGATAACATGCAGACCCAGAGAATGATAGAATAACCCCAGCTGACAATCACATGACACGAGCAGCGTAACGACAACACTGAGGAAGCAGTGCATGATATTCACTGCTGAAGCCATTGCGATATGTAAAGTTAATTATCACTCGCTGAGTTACAGAGTTTTACAATGAATACATTTTCGAGAGCTCCCTGCCTTAAATATCGCAAACTTGGACAGGCATTTTCAGCAGCATTAACGCTAAATGGTGTAAAATAACACTAACTTACCTGTGGTCACTGGGTTTCCTGGTCTCAGGACTCCGCGATCACAATCAAAAGGTCAAAGCAACGAACATTCACTTTTAGGTGAGTTCAGAGTTGGACGATGACGTCGGCAGCGCAGTCCGCAACGTGATTGGACAATAATCACTCGTGTGATTTTATTATTTTTTTTAAACACATTTATTGGATAATTTAACACAACATGTGTCGAAATAGTAATAGCACAGACAGTGTGTGGGAGATTAACACATCCTTTCTGAGAGTGTACCAGCTACCAAAACAACCCAAGCTGGTCAAACTGGTAAACCATCTTTGCCAGCTGGCAAGTTATTTTCAAGCGCCCATATTAGTTATCTAAACTGATCAATGAATATTTGAGATTATTTTATATATTGTCATGTCATGAAAAATAAATGTTCTATGTTATAGCAACAGGAGCGGAAATTCTGTAATCCTTCAGAATAATAGTTTCCCTTCTGCCAGCAATTACTAGCTGGCAAAGATGGACTGTGCTTACACAGTTTGTAGCTGGTAAGATGGATTTTTCAGCAGGGCAAACATACAGCACATATACAGTATATACACACACAATTTCCTTCTTATCACCAGCTGCATGAGCTTCAAATCTAATGCTTCTCACCCCAACAAGGACAGTATTTTTTCCTCTCACTCTTCATCTCCCGTTCATGTTAAAGAGTCTTGCAAAACATGTTTTTTGTTTTTCACCTTCGCAGATATTTGGCCTGTCTTGACATGAAGGCTAAACTGCTCCTCCCTCCTACGATGAGCACATACAGATAATCCTTCAGTGGCGGGACGAAAACAAGATTTTAACACCATCAAGGCTATCCGTTTCACTTGAGACACGACTGTTGCAATCGAGGGTAGTGCGATACCAAACACGAAGGCGCCGATCAGCCATAACATTAAAACCACCTGCCTAATATTGTGTAGGTCGCCCTTGTGCCTCTGCTGGCTTGTATTCTTCCCTTAGTGCATGCGGCCTCCTTCTTCCATTGCTCCATGGTCCAGTTCTGATGCTCACGTGCCCATTGTAGGTGCTTTCGGTGGTGGACAGAGGTCAGCATGGGCACTTGGACCGGTCTGCGGCTACGCATCCCTTTACACGGCAAGCTGAGATGCACTGCGTGTTCCGACACATTTCCGTCATAGCCAGCTTTAAGGTTTTCAGCAATTTGTGCTGCGAGATCGGACCAGACGAGCTAGCCTTCGCTCCTCACGTGGATCAATGATCCTTGGGAGCCCATGACCATGTCACCAGTTCACCGGTTGTCCTTCCCTGGAACACTTTTGGTTTCTCAGATCCTTACACTTGCCCATTTTTCCTGCTTCCAACATAACAACTTCGAGAACTGACTGTTCCATTGTAACAAGATCATCAATACCATTCAGTTCACTTTTAACGTTATAAATATATTATAAAAAACGCTGTATAAATTGTTACATACCAGTTTTACCAGGCAGTTGTGCGAGTTCAGATCTCTGTGGATGATGCTCATCGAGTGCAGATATGACTGAAAAGAAACAGAGCACTGTTTAACAGGAGGGATGGAGAAAAGAAAAGTGCTGGAAAGGTACAGGAAGGTTAGCAACACTTGGAAACTCCATTGTTGGCTATGAGGCTTTGTATGGCGACTTGTTTGACCAGTTAAAACATGTCAGGAACATACATTCAGGAAGCTAGCAGGCACCCTGTCTTTTCATGATAGGATCTTGACAGGAATGTACATAAATGTGTGTGTTCAGGTGGTTCAGCATGCTAAAACAGCAAGGCTATGAACCCTTAACTAGTGACAAAAGGTGAGGAGTTTCTCTCAACAGACACTGGTCAGGAACAGGACCATATGGTAACTGGAACTGAGGTGAAGTTTGTTCCACCTGAAATTATTCTGAATTATTGTGAAATAAAACAGCTTCTACTAAGTAATATGTGATAGAGCGGGTTGTCCACTAATCGTAGGGTTGGCGGTTCGATTCCCGGCCCACGTGACTCCACATGCCGAAGTGTGCTTGGGCAAGACACTGAACCCCAAGTTGCTCCCGATAGCACCGTTAGCACCTTGC